>JABWTJ010000292.1:183312-783312 GCA_016801875.1 Solanum sitiens
GTGAGGAAGAGAGGAATATGCATTTTGACATCCATTTAGACTCATTTCAACTTGTTGAAATGGTCATGATCATGTCACTAATGTACTCCACATAGAGAAATATAATTATCCACTACAGTAAGGACAACTAGATACAAATAGTAATAACCTTTCTATATATGCATTGAGTTACACAATTTTTATTTAGTGTAGCAAAAGGGAAAACAATATCATAGGAACACATGATTAGGAATTATGATATTATATAATGAATCAAAAAATAAAATACAATAATTTAATCATTCAAGTTTTAATTTAATTCATTAAAGAAGATAACATTTCAGCTAATCCACATTATCAACCTTCCTATTCTAATTTTCAACTTCTATATTCTTCGTATTAAATTAAATTATGTCACATAAATCGAAACAAGATGATAATAATAAAGTATGATTGTGAAATATATTGCTGGGTACCCACAAGATTGAGTGCAGTAAAATGCTAAGAGTTGTCCTAATCTTCAATTTAATATTAACAGTAAACAAACAACTTGCTCATTGAGAATTTTCATCTCATAAATATATTTTAAGATTCAATTTCCTCTCATTAATTTTAAAAAAAAAATATTAATCCAAAGGCAAGGGCTGTCAAATCCAGAACATGTTCATATTGAAGACCACTCAAAAAAGTGTTTCCTTCGTTACAATTTGTTTTTTTTAGGTTTATGTTGAAAATAATATTTGTGTACTTTTTATACAATTTTTAAATTTTAATTTTCATATGACATGCTTAACACTATAAGACTAAAGAGTATTTTTATTGTATTTTATGTATTTTTTAATTTAAAAGTATAAAATCTAAATTATTATTTTTTACTTTGTTAAACTATGTGTCAAATTAAAATCAGATAAATAAATTAGAATGAAGGGAGTAATAATATAAAATATAATTAGTGATTAATGTCTACCTATATATATTTAGGCTATATATCTAAAACAGCACTACTCTTTTAATATTCTTGTTGAAGATTGAGACTTTTTTAAGTACTCTTGTGTTAATCTCACAGACCTAGTAGATTATAGTGCCAAATAAGTAAAAATAAGCAATTGCAAGGAGTCAGTATAATAATTTGAGGATAAAATGTAGAATTATTTTATCTCACGATATTTGGTTAGAGATATTATTAGATAGTCTTTAAATTGTTTATTCCATCTTTTTTTCCTTAGTGATCATACAAGTTATTTCATATATGGCGAAATAACTTATCCCGAAATAATTTATCCTGAAATAACCTATTCCCAAAGGAAACTCCCTACTATAAGCCTCACAAATCTACGTGATAGTCATATAATTTTTTAAAGGACAATTATATATATAGAATTACATTCAAAAGATTTGCATGAATATTATTAATTGATCATCATTATATTGTTGAGAGGGGAATGCATGAGCTCATAATATATATTAATTTTACCTCAAATAATTTGTGTTACTTTTCACCTTCTTCTTGCCATACTTCCTCCATTTATATCTAATTATCTATCATCCAAAATCTCAAGTTGAGTCTTTGTTTTAAAAGCAATAACATGTCTTTCATTCTTCTTTATCATCTCTTTCTTTAGAATTCCCACTTTGGATTTTCTATAAACAAACATAAAAAAAAAACTATATAAACAAATATATATATACACACATCAATATAATTAAAAAAATATTTAAAATAGATTAATATCGTATACATGTGAACTTGTGACACATAGCAAAACTTAATTCCAGACTAGTTAATACAAGAACTATAAATAAAGGACTAAGATTTCGTATGAAATATAGATAAATGGTCGTTTATACATAACATAGTCCAAACAAATCCACTTGAAATCTTTACTGAACTGTGATCGATCATCATATTAGCAAATAAAATAGAATGACTACTAAGTAATTCTTGAGCTTGATGACTTACTCTTTCTAAGTGATTAATATTTGGTGGTGTGGCATAAAAGGAAGTGGTAGAACTTGCACTATTGGTACTATTACTACTACTTATTTCATGCATGGTGGGATCAATTTCTAAAAGAGGAGTATTATTGGAGTTGTTATAGATAGGAACATAATCAACAAGAAGTTGATCAAGAAATGAAGAAAATTCAAAATCTTGATCAAGAAAATTATCTTGAAAATTGTAAGTACAATCTTGATTAGTCATGTGTGAGTAAAGAAAGGGAAAGGTGAAATTAGGGTTTTCTATATGAAGAATGTTTGTTTCTAGGAAATTAGTGGAGTTCATTGTGTTTGGAGAAAAATAATTAGCCATCAAGACCTAAGAAAGACTTTGTAAGAGAGAGGGATGACTTTTTATAGTGTGAAAGGTGTGCTTCTATATAGCATTGTTTTGAGAGAGCTTCCTCACCACCTTCCTAGTAGGTGTTGCGGAAGCCAAATATATAGAGAGTGATAGAATCACAACTGCTATATCTAAAGGTAGCTAATAAATAGTAAATGAGACAACAATAAAAGGAACACCAAGAATTAACGAAGTTCGGCAAACTTTTGTTTTCTTTTGCCTATTCCTCGGACACAACCAACCAATATTTATTTCACTCCAAAAGAGTACAAGTGAAATACTACAAGAGAGAAAGAAGAACAAATGTCTTAGGAGATGAGAAGGCAAGTGAGAGGTGTGTTACAAATGAATTAGGAGCTACCTATTTATAGGAGTGAATTCTTCCTATTGATGTCATCCATGACATCACAATATGTCAAAATATCAAGATTTACCTTGTGAAACCAATTTGTTGTTCACCTAAATTTCACCTACAAAAGGTGCTATCTTTGACTTTCCTACCAATGAAGAATTATCCTCCTAACTACCATATCTTCTCATTAATTCATTTTTGAATCTTGTCAAATTTAACAAATCTCCACCTTGGCAAGATTCTCCATTTTCAACTTTCTCTCAACAACAATTTTGATTGTGTCTTCAACCATAATCTTCAATGTTCAACGATGTTGATCAAGTTCAAACAATGTTAAAACTTGACCGCAGTCACCACTTTTGTCAACATATCGGCAGGATTATCCGTAGTATGAATTTTCTGCATTATGACTCCACCATCTTCTATGATGTCTCGTATGAAATGATATCGGACGTCAATGTGCTTCATCCTTGCATGATAAACTTGGTTCTTTGCTAATTGAATAGCACTCTGACTATCACAAAATATTGTGATTCCTTCTTGTCCAATACCAAGCTCTCTAAGCAATCCTTGAAGCCAAATTGCTTCCTTCGCAGCCTCTGTAATTGCCATGTACTCTGCCTCAGTGGTAGACAAAGCAACTGTTGACTGCAAAGTAGACTTCCAACTAACTGGTGCATTTGCAATAGTGAAAACATAACCAGTAGTGGATCTTCGTTTGTCCAAATCACCTGCATAATCTGAGTCACAATATCCAACAAGATATTGACTATCTTTCTGCTCGAAAACCAAACCAACATCTACAGTATTATGAATATACCGTAGAATCCATTTTACAGCCTGCCAATGATCCTTTCCAGAATTGTGCATGTACCTGCTTACAACTCCAACAGCGTGTGAAATATCTGGCCTTGTGCAAATCATTGCATACATCAAGCTACCAATAGCATTAGCGTATGGTACTCTTGACATATATTCTCGTTCAACTTCATTCTTAGGTGACATAGCATCACTAAGCTTAAAATGAGGAGCAAGCGGAGTGCTAACCGACTTCGTTTTTTCATTCATACCGAATCGGTTTAGTACTCTCTTCAAATATTCTTTCTGAGATAAATAAAGTTTCTTTAAATGTCTATCTCTTTTTATCTCCATGCCAAGAATCTTCTTTGCCTCACCCAAATCCTTCATCTTAAACTCCTTTCTCAGTTGAATCTTTAGCTTCTCAATTTCCTCTTGACTTTTAGAAGCTATTAACATATCATCAACATATAGGAGAAGATATATAAAGGAATTATCTTCAAGCTTGCGCAAATACACACAATGATCGTATTTGCTTCTTATGTACCTTTGCTGCAACATAAACTTGTCAAATCGTTTGTACCATTGTCTAAAAGATTGTTTCAATCCATACAACAATTTTTCAAGTTTGCACACCATATTTTCTTTTCCATCAACTTTGAATCCTTCTGGCTGAGTCATATAGATTTCCTCTTCCAAGTCTCCATGTAAAAAAGCAGTTTTTACATCCAACTGAACTAGTTCCAAATTCAACTGTGCTACCAAAGCCAACAAAACTCTAATGGAGGAGTGTTTCACAACTGGAGAAAATACCTCATTATAATCAATTCCCTCCTTTTGAGCATATCCTTTGGCCACCAATCTTGCTTTGTAGCGAACATTTTCTTGGTTAGGAAATCCCTCTTTCTTTGCAAATACCCATTTGCACCCAATTGCTTTCTTGCCCTCTGGGAGATTGGCCAATCTCCATGTATGATTCTGATGAAGAGATTGCATTTCTTCATCCATGGCATTCCTCCACTTATCTTTTTGTGAACTTTGGACTGCGTCTTTATAAGTGGTAGGAATGTCATCGGCTGCAATTGAGTTAGCACAAGCCACCATATCTGTGAGTCGAGCAGGTTTTATTATTGTCCTTTTTTGGCTTGGTCGTTGCTATTGATTCAAGTTGTGGTTGAGGTTCTTGAGATGGAACCTCCTCTTCGACTGGCTCTCCTTCAAGAGGAAAATCTTCTGTTGTTTCCTCGTTTGATCCCTGTGTTGGGAAAATTATCTTTCCTTCAAACTCCACCTGCTTTTAAGCACCATCAATTTGTTTGGCTTCTTCAAGTGTTACCTTATTTGTCAAGGCAGATTCATCAAAGGTAACATCCCTGCTGAAAATAACTTTTCTTGTCTCTGGACACCATAAACGGTATCCTTTGACTCCAGAAGTAATTCCCATAAATAAAGCTTTCTTTGCTCTTGGGTTCAATTTTGACTCTCTTACATGATAATATGCAATTGAACCAAATATATGTAAAAAACCATAATCTTCAGCAGGTTTCCCATACCATTTTTCAAATGGTGTCTTCCCACCAATAGCAGCAGATGGTAGACGATTAATGAGGTGGCACGCATATGTTATTGCCTCAGCCCAAAATTCTTTGCCCAAGCCAGCATTGGACAACATACACCGAACTTTCTCCAGCAAAGTTCGGTTCATGCGTTCTGCCACTCCATTTTGTTGTGGTGTATTTCTGACGGTGAAATGTCTGACGATGCCATTTTCCTCACAAATTTTCTGAAAAAGATCATTTTTGTATTCTCCACCATTGTCTGTGCGAAGACACTTGATCTTTCTGCCACTTTGAGTTTCTATCATCGCCTTCCATTTGAGAAAAATTCTCAAAACTTCATCTTTTGTTTTCATCGTATACACCCACAATCTTCGAGAAAAGTCATCAACAAAGGTTACAAAATAGTGTTTCCCACCTAATGAAGGTGTTTTGGAAGCACCCCAAACATCCGAATGAACATAATCCAAAATACCTTTAGTATTATGGATAGTTGTTCCAAATTTAACCCTTGTTTGCTTTCCCTTGATACCATGCTCACAAAACTCCAAGTTGTAAGTTTTTACTCGTTTTAGCAATCCTTGATCTGATAAAGTTTTCAAGGATTTTCCTCCAGCATGTCCCAAGCGCATATGCCACAGCTTGGTCATTTCTGCCTCCTTCTCGTCATTGGATGTTGTTGCCGCTGTCCCAATAACTGTACTACCTTGATAGTGGTACATGTTATTATTTCTTCGAATTGCCTTCATTACGACCAGTGCACCAGAGCATATTCTCATCACGCCATTATCTGCAATGACTTTGAATCCCTTTGATTCTAGGGCTCCTACAGAAATGAGATTTTTCTTCAAATCTGGTACATATCGAACATCTGTTAATGTTCTACTTAATCCATCATGGTTCCTTAATCGGATTGAACCAACACCATATGCGGTAAGAGGATTATTGTTTGCAGTGTGAATAACTCCACATTCTCCTTCTTGTAAATCAATAAACCAGTCCCGATTGGGACACATATGATAACTACAAGCTGAGTCCATCAACCATACATCAGATGATTTGGATGGATCTGTTGTAACTAGTGAGTAATCGGAGTCATCACAATCAGCCACATTTGAATCCATGACAGCCTTCCCATTATTTGGTTTGGCTTTGCTATTCAACTTTGGGCAGTCTTTCTTCCAATGCCCTTTTTTCTCGGCAAAAGGCACATTCATCTTTGCTGAGTCTCGATCTTGACTTGGATCTCCCTTTCTTTGTTCTCATATGATTTTGAGAATGACCTCTCGCAACCAGTGCTTCTGCTTCTCCGCCTTTTTGTTTTTCTCTCTTTCTTTGTTCATAACTGTATAAGGCAGAACAAACTTCTTTGAGAGATACTTCATCATTCCCATGCAGTAGAGTCGTTTCAAGATGCTCGAACTCATCGGGAAGTGAACTTAACAACATTAAGGCCATATCTCCATCCGTAAAAGTCACGTCCATATTCCGCAAATCTGTCGCCAACTTATTAAAGCTGGTGATATGATCATTCATTGTGCTACCAGGAATATAAGTGAAGCGTAACAGTCTTCTTTTCATGTAAAGTTTATTTTGACTGTTTTTCTTCAAGAATTTCTCCTCCAATGAATTCCATAATTTATTTGCAGATGTTTCCTTTGTATGGATACTTTTGTTCTCTTGCAAGGTAAGATCGAATGGTACCGCAAGCAACACGGTTGATAATCTTCCAATCTTCTTCTCCTACACCGTCTGGTTTCTTTTCTTCAATGGCAATATCTAGCCCTTGTTGAAAAAGAACATCAAGAACCTCGCCTTGCCACATTCCGAAATGTCCTGACCCGTCAAAAATTTCAACTGCAAATTTCGCATTTGACACAATTCTTGTCATAAGCGAAGATGCCAATGATGACGTATTATTGACACTTGATGTGGACTCATCATTTTTTTTGTCTCCCATTTTACTACAAATACTATTTACTAGCTAACAATGCAAGAACCAAAGCAAATCTTTTTCTGATGTGGAAGTTCAGACTATGCTGCAACCACAGAGCATACTCAGATAATACCTTGGCTCTGATACCAATTGTTGCGGAAGCCAAATATATAGAGAGTGATAGAATCACAACTGCTATATCTAAAGGTAGCTAATAAATAGTAAATGAGACAACAATAAAAGGAACTCCAAGAATTAACGAGGTTCGGCAAACTTTTGTTTTCTTTTGCCTATTCCTCGGACACAACCAACCAATATTTATTTCACTCCAAAAGAGTACAAGTGAAATACTACAAGAGAGAAAGAAGAACAAATGTCTTAGGAGATGAGAAGGCTAGTGAGAGGTGTGTTACAAATGAATTAGGAGCTACCTATTTATAGGAGTGAATTCTTCCTATTGATGTCATCCATGACATCACAATATGTCAAAATGTCAAGATTTACCTTGTGAAACCAATTTGTTGTTCACCTAAATTTCACCTACAAAAGATGCTATCTTGACTTTTCTACCAATGAAGAATTATCCTCCTAACTACCATATCTTCTCATTAATTCATTTTTGAATCTTGTCAAATTTAACAGTAGGATCTATGGTGTTTCCAATTGCTTATCTTCCCCTCTATTTATTTCAATATTCAAAATATACTGATTAAGTAAATTCAGATTCTTGTTGTATATCGTAAAAGAAAGTATTTATATCAGTAGTTTTTTATTCATAAAGCTCGAATACAAAACTATGATTATAGTTGGGGGGAGCCACGTATACTAAAAGGGGGTCAATAGAATATATTTATTGAAAACTTATATTATATATATTAAATATTATATTGACCAATTAAAATATCAAATTCATCTCACCATACTAATTTCTAATATCACAAATCATATGTCCTTATCAAAGGTGGGATAATTAAGAAAGCCACAAATAAATTAAACTCTTTTTTTTTTTTTGGTGTATAGCAAAGTGCATTAAATAGAACAAGGCATTATTATTTGATATTTTAATAAGAAAAGGAAAATTTGTTGCCTTCACAGAAATATAGTTACTCTAGTGATGGAGATTTTTATTTTATTTTTTGGTTTATAACTGTCTTTAATTATTTCTCCATTGATATAGTAATTATAAGTAAATTATACTCCTAACCAAAAAGACATATATGCATGACAACTATTAGAAAGAATTAGCTAACTTTCAAGCATTTTATTAAGAGATTAAACTATAGTAAATTAAATTTTGATTGACATTTGGACAAAAAGAAATAGACTTGTACATAGAGATAGCAAAATATGTTACTGATCAACTAGTACATTTTGGGTTATCTTTCTCAAAATAATAATAATAATAGTTATATTTAAAATAAAAAAAGTTACGTCATAATGATGTGGCGCAATCCTACTTTATTTTGTATCAAAACTATATATTTAATGTATATCATATATTAATATTCAAAAAATACATGGCTCTTATTTTAGTGGACGGCTATTTATATCAATTTCTCTTTTAATTAAGAAAAGGACACTTAAAAAGAAGCATGTATTGTGTTTCGATAAACTAACTTGGATTGTTGTCACGTTCCAGTATAAATATGGGATCGATTGTCACGTTTCGGCATAAATATTGGATCGAGTACCACGTACCGGTACACTAGTAGTTTGGTTTGGGTTCCATGAGAGGACCAATGACTTGTTGTAAATGTATATTGTGGAGAGTGTGATAATCGATATTGTACATGTTCTGTATTTGCATGTTTAAATGTTGTATTGACTTGCTTATGTTGTACTTAGTAGGATAGCCGTGTGATCCTACTAGTACACCGTGATCGTGTATTGATACTACACTTGCTCTTTCTTTTGTTGAGTATAGCGCATCTTCAGGCAGCTATTGACAGACCTTGCTTTGAAGATCAGTGATCGCCGATCGAATTCAAGAGTGAGCCAGTTCTTTCGGGCTGACATCATGAGTTCTCTTTCTGTTTAAGTCCACATTTCGGACTTAGACTTTCTAGTAAGTTAATAGTGCATTAGCTTGGGATTGTAAACCCTCTTGTTTAGACTTATGGATCTTTTTAGAGTTTTGGTACGTTAACTTTTAGTTTCTAAGTGTTACTTCCGCGTTTGTTTAGTTGTTAGACGTTTGTTGGAGTTTATGGGAACTCCCTATTTTTCTTTTCTTAGCATTTAATTTGCTCCTGTAACTTAAATGTCTTAGTATTTTGATTGAGTTGGTTAGCTAATTAGTATTAATGATTCTTCTACCGGAGGGTTAATTAATGTGAACGTTAATCACGACGATCTGGATCGTAACATTTGCATGTATTTAATTTATAAACTATATTTACGTTTTCGTTGAAATAAAATAAACATATTTGGTAGATATTTAGGAATAAATAAAATGTGTTGCTTCAACACGACAAGACCAAAAACAAAAAAAAAAGGCAAGTGATCCATGGTGGATTCATAAATTTTATTAGTAAGGTAATAAAAAAAATTAAATGTAGTATATCAAAAAATTGAATCTGAAATCTTAAAGTAAATTTTGAATTTCTAAATCACTGAACCACTTTCTAATATTATGATTAGGAGATTCAATATATATATATAGATCGTATAATTTTTTATCGAAGAGGTTCTAGCGCTTGTCCCCTCCTAAGTAAATGCATCTTTCTACGCATGTATTTTTTAAAAGGTAAACAAATAAAACCACAAACAAACAAGACAATTAGGAAACATGTTTGAACTTTGGGTGTAGGTGCATGAAAAGTGAAATTTATATTATTGCCGTGTTTGGTACATGAAAATGTTTTTTTGAAAAATAAGTGAGTTTTTTATTTTATTTTTTTATGTTTGTATAAAATTATTAATTTAAAATTATTTGTATATAATCTACAGACACTACATGAGGTATAATAGTAATAAAATCATAATTTTCACTTTAAAAAATTTTAAAATATGAAAAGGTAAACACACGAAAAAGTTAAAGAAGGTTCAATATCAACGATGTATAAATAAAAATAATTTTAAACATATATACATATTATATAAAATTTAAATTAATAACAAAATAAAAAAATAAACCCCCAATTATCACGTTCAAAATGAGAATTTAATTGAAGATATTTGAACCTATTAATTATGATCATTGACTCAGTACTATACCAACTATGAAGTGACAATATATGTTTTTCTTTGGACCGAACTCATAATCAGATCCCTATATTTGTTGGTTTTTCCTTTCAAGTATGTTAACTATGTCATTTTCTTATTGAATCATTAAACCATCCATAATTTGTTTCTTTTAAACATTGTTTTTTGATTTTGATAGACTTTTCTATTGTAAATATATTCAATTGTGTTCATATTATAATGATTTTGATTGAAGGGATGAAGACAAACTGTGTGTTAGTCTTATTTGTTTTATAAATGACTTGAAGTAAAACACAATTATTCTCGAACATTTTCACTATCAATTGGACTAATGAGTTCTGGAATAATATATGCATCATTTATCAAAATCCTTCACAAAATCTGGTTCCGCATCAATCAACCGTGTTTAAAAGGAACAAATTATGGATGGTTCAATGATTTAAAAGGAAAATATCATAGTTGAGGTACCTAAAAGAAAAAACTCAACAAATTTAGGATCTGTTTATGTATTTAGCCTTTCCTTTTAATCTAATAAATATTAAATTTTCTTGACTTTTTATTGAAAAATATTGACTTCACTACTAGGCCTAGATACCTATCGGTGGAATTTAGATATATTTTGAATATATTATGTGTGTATGTACAAGTACAACCAAGTCAAGATTGTAATTTCCCTAACACCTAAAAACACTTATTATAAAAATCCAAATTATCACTAGAATTTACTTGGAAGAATTTGTCAACAGTTTGAATTTTTTTATTTTGTCCTAATCCATTGTATAATTAATGTCTACAAGCAAAAATCAATATGAACTTAAGATCATGCCTTCGACAAATAGTAATATTTGCCAAGTTATATTCATGTTAATAATCTTTCAAACAAATCAAGTATTAATTATATAAACCAGATATATTGAAAAAAGAACTCGTTTTCTAATAGGATCAAACTGCAATAGACTTTAATATCACGATATATATCATCCATAGCAAGATTTGGTATGAATTAAATTTTCTCACCGCAAAAAAATTAGTATATAAGAGTATATAATTCGCGACATAAACATTAGTCATCAATGGCTAAATAGGTTTAGCGATGGAAAATCATTCTATGGCTAAAATATGTGTTGTTTTTGTATTGTTATAATATATTTTTGTACTTTACTATGCATGAAATTAAAACGTTTACGAATTAATTTCAACCTAATTTAATAATTTAAATAGAAAGACTAGATTATATATTCTATGTCAACCCCCAAGATAATGACTTGTCTTTGTTGTCGTAAATAGACTTAGTAATAAAAAGCATATAATATATATATATATATATATATATATATATATATATATATATATAGACACACACTAATACTTGTGCCCAAATAAGGAACCATCCATACAATTTGACTTTGTCACAATTTCCTCATCTCATTTTCACGAAAAGGGAGATTTTTTTTAAAAAAAATAAAACTATAATTTTACTTATACTGATCGACGATGTAATAATTCTATACTATCAAAATGATTTTGTGTATATAAAAGTATTGTTACGTATATAGGTTAATTTGTAATTTTTTTTTTTGACATATAGCATGTATAATCTATTTTACATTTTATGCTTGATCAAAACAGAACAATATTTATCTCACCACACTCTTTGATATTAGTTTTCAATTTTTACTTCGGAGCTATCCTTTCGTACGTGTTGGTAGGTTGTGAGATGATGAAAAAAGTATTATTTTATTCTTTTGTGGAAAAAAAGTGCATTAATTATTTTAAATTTTAAGATTAAAAAAAAAAAAAGGAGAATTAGTTGCCTCCTTGCATAGATTACGCATATTTATCTTGTATGACAATATTAGTCATAGTTAATTCATATTTATCAACCTATCTTACGTGTTAAAATATATAGATTTGGTAGCTAATTAACGTATATCATAAGGCTATCAAAATGATTCAATTTGTCCGTATTTTTATAAGTCTTACATCAAAGCTGGATCACAAGTCAAGGGACATTGGATCCACATCTCGAGTCTTGATTTAAAGATAAGACCTAGGCTTTTGGTCACAGTCGAATCTTAGAATTCCAATTTGGCATTGGGTCTCGTGCTTGAGCCGCCAGTCGGATCGAGTTTTGATAAGGCAGGGTCGACATTGACGAAGTTAGAAGTTTCTTAAATAGTGTTCAAAAATAGCAACTTATTATATTAAAGATGTTAAGATTCGAATGCTTGAGCCTCGATGGATGGTAGGAGAGAGGTGTGAAGCAAATCATAGAGGCAGGATGGGGTGGAGGCGAGCTGGAGGTGGACCATTTTTTAAAAATTTGGTCAACTTAAGAAGAACATGATCCATTTGATTTTAGCCTATTTCAATCTAATTCATTTTTATTCAAGTAACATTTTAACTGACTTAGGCCTCATTTGTTTTCAATAAGATTAAGAGGTCTGAATCTGAATATACATCTGAATATTAAGATTTTACATTAAGATTTAGATGTTTTGATCTGAATACACATCTGAATATTAAGATGTGGTCTCTAAATCTAAACACTAAATAATTAATACTGTTTATTTTCAATATCTGAATGTGCATGTGAAATTAACATTAAATTAATAAATATCATAAAAATTTCATTTCAACAAAATATATCAATTTTGATAAAAAAAAAAGTTTTAAAAGTTTTAATAATCATGATTTGGAAGTACAATTTTTTTCATTTAAAAACCTTGATAAACGTCAATACACCAACAGTGTTCTTGACACAATCAATACAAGAAAATTATTAATATAAAAAAAAAAGTTTAAAGGATTTATGAAAGCTTTTCAATTCAAGAGGGAAAAAATGGTGTTTAATCGAGAAAAGAGAGAAAGAAAGTTTTTAGTTATGAGATAAAAAGGAATGCTTAAAGCAGAGAAGCGATGATTTATTATTTGATAACTTATTAAATGAGTCTGAATGTTGTTAAGAGTGTACTACAGATCTGATTCATTCAGAGCTCTTCAGACCCATTAAGAAGCTTTTTAAAAAATAAAACAAATGAACTTAATGGACTGAATCTGAATAATTATGATTCAGATCTTTATTAAGTGCAAACAAATAAGTCCTTAAGCCTAATTTGTTTCTAATTTATTCAATTCAATCCAATCAATTATGTCCCCCCACGTCACACCAAATCTTAATATATCTCTTCAATATGCAATAAGACAACAAGAAAAATTTGCAAGTCATCTTAAGTCGATGCTTTTTAATTTATACACATGTCAATTTTCAAAAGGTAAAGTAAACAAAACAAGAAGATAATTAGGAAACATGTACGTACTTTAAGGTGCACAAAGAGTGAAACTTATCTTATATCTCATTAATTCCATTCAAAATAACATTCAATTATCACGTTATTAATGAGAATTATATGATGGAGATATTATATATTGAACCATTGACTCTATAAGTTTAAGTTCTATTTTTATATAATATTCAATTTTCTTTATGGAATATTTGACCTTTATGTTAAATTTGACAAGATTCAAAAATGAATTAATGAGAAGATATGGTAGTTAGGAGGATAATTCTTCATTGGTAGAAAAGTCAAGATAGCATCTTTTGTAGGTGAAATTTAGGTGAACCATAAATTGGTTTCACAAGGTAAATCTTGACATTTTTGACATATTGTGATGTCATGGATGACATCAATAGGAAGAATTCACTCCTATAAATAGGTAGCTCCTAATTCATTTGTAATACACCTCTCAATTGTCTTCTCATCTCCTAAGGCATTTGTTCTTCTTTCTCTCTTGTAGTATTTCACTTGTACTCTTTTGGAGTGAAATAAATATTGGTTGGTTGTGTCCGAGGAATAGGCAAAAGAAAACAAAAGTTTGCCGAACCTCGTTAATTCTTGGAGTTCCTTTTATTGTTGTCTCATTTACTATTTATTAGCTACCTTCAGATATAGCAGTTGTGATTCCATCACTCTCTATATATTTGGCTTCCGCAATAATTGGTATCAGAGCCAAGGTATTATCTGAGTATGCTCTGTGGTTGCAGCATAGTCTGAACTTCCACATCAGAAAAAGATTTACTTTGGTTTTTGCATTGTTAGCTAGTAAATAGTATTTGTAGTAAAATGGGAGACAAGAAAAATGATGAGTCCACATTAAGTGTCAATAATACGTCATCATTGTCATCTTCGCTTATGACAAGAATTGTGTCAAATGCGAAATTTGCAGTTGAAATTTTTGATGGGTCAGGACATTTCGGAATGTGGCAAGGCGAGGTCCTTGATGTTCTTTTTCAACAAGGACTAGATATTGCCATTGAAGAAAAGAAACCAGACGGTGTAGGAGAAGAAGATTGGAAGATTATCAACCGTGTTGCTTGCGGTACCATTCGATCTTACCTTGCAAGAGAACAAAAGTATCCATACACGAAGAAAACATCTGCAAATAAATTATGGAATTCATTGGAGGAGAAATTCTTGAAGAAAAACAGTCAAAATAAACTTTACATGAAAAGAAGACTGTTACGCTTCACTTATATTCCTGGTAGCACAATGAATGATCATATCACCAGCTTTAATAAGTTGGCGACAGATTTGCGGAATATGGACGTGACTTTTACGGATGGAGATATGGCCTTAATGTTGTTAAGTTCACTTCCCGATGAGTTCGAGCATCTTGAAACGACTCTACTGCATGGGAATGATGAAGTATCTCTCAAAGAAGTTTGTTCTGCCTTATACAGTTATGAACAAAGAAAGAGAGAAAAACAAAAAGACGGAGAAGCAGAAGCACTGGTTGCGAGAGGTCGTTCTCAAAATCATATGAGAACGAAGAAAGGGAGATCCAAGTCAAGATCGAGACTCAGCAAAGATGAATGTGCCTTTTGCCGAGAAAAAGGGCATTGGAAGAAAGACTGCCCAAAGTTGAATAGCAAAGCCAAACCAAATAATGGGAAGGCTGTCATGGATTCAAATGTGGCTGATTGTGATGACTCCGATTACTCACTAGTTACAACAGATCCATCCAAATCATCTGATGTATGGTTGATGGACTCAGCTTGTAGTTATCATATGTGTCCCAATCGGGACTGGTTTATTGATTTACAAGAAGGAGAATGTGGAGTTATTCACACTGCAAACAATAATCCTCTTACCGCATATGGTGTTGGTTCAATCCGATTAAGGAACCATGATGGATTAAGTAGAACATTAACAGATGTTCGATATGTACCAGATTTGAAGAAAAATCTCATTTCTGTAGGAGCCCTAGAATCAAAGGGATTCAAAGTCATTGCAGATAATGGCGTGATGAGAATATGCTCTGGTGCACTGGTCGTAATGAAGGCAATTCGAAGAAATAATAACATGTACCGCTATCAAGGTAGTACAGTTATTGGGACAGCGGCAACAACATCCAATGACGAGAAGGAGGCAGAAATGACCAAGCTGTGGCATATGCGCTTGGGACATGCTGGAGGAAAATCCTTGAAAACTTTATCAGATCAAGGATTGCTAAAACGAGTAAAAACTTACAACTTGGAGTTTTGTGAGCATTGTATCAAGGGAAAGCAAACAAGGGTTAAATTTGGAACAACTATCCATAATACTAAAGGTATTTTGGATTATGTTCATTCGGATGTTTGGGGTGCTTCCAAAACACCTTCATTAGGTGGGAAACACTATTTTGTAACCTTTGTTGATGACTTTTCTCGAAGATTGTGGGTGTATACGATGAAAACAAAAGATGAAGTTTTGGGAATTTTTCTCAAATGGAAGGCGATGATAGAAACTCAAAGTGGCAGAAAGATCAAGTGTCTTCGCACAGACAATGGTGGAGAATACAAAAATGATCTTTTTCAGAAAATTTGTGAGGAAAATGGCATCGTCAGACATTTCACCGTCAGAAATACACCACAACAAAATGGAGTGGCAGAACGCATGAACCGAACTTTGCTGGAGAAAGTTCGGTGTATGTTGTCCAATGCTGGCTTGGGCAAAGAATTTTGGGCTGAGGCAATAACATATGCGTGCCACCTCATTAATCGTCTACCATCTGCTGCTATTGGTGGGAAGACACCATTTGAAAAATGGTATGGGAAACCTGCTGAAGATTATGGTTTTTTACATATATTTGGTTCAATTGCATATTATCATGTAAGAGAGTCAAAATTGAACCCAAGAGCAAAGAAAGCTTTATTTATGGGAATTACTTCTGGAGTCAAAGGATACCGTTTATGGTGTCCAGAGACAAGAAAAGTTATTTTCAGCAGGGATGTTACCTTTGATGAATCTGCCTTGACAAATAAGGTAACACTTGAAGAAGCCAAACAAATTGATGGTGCTTCAAAGCAGGTGGAGTTTGAAGGAAAGATAATTTTCCCAACACAGGGATCAAACGAGGAAACAACAGAAGATTTTCCTCTTGAAGGAGAGCCAGTCGAAGAGGAGGTTCCATCTCAAGAACCTCAACCACAACTTGAATCAATAGCAACGAGCAAGCCAAAAAGGACAATAATAAAACCTGCTCGACTCACAGATATGGTGGCTTGTGCTAACTCAATTGCAGCCGATGACATTCCTACCACTTATAAAGACGCAGTCCAAAGTTCACAAAAAGATAAGTGGAGGAATGCCATGGATGAAGAAATGCAATCTCTTCATCAGAATCATACATGGAGATTGGCCAATCTCCCAGAGGGCAAGAAAGCAATTGGGTGCAAATGGGTATTTGCAAAGAAAGAGGGATTTCCTAACCAAGAAAATGTTCGCTACAAAGCAAGATTGGTGGCCAAAGGATATGCTCAAAAGGAGGGAATTGATTATAATGAGGTATTTTCTCCAGTTGTGAAACACTCCTCCATTAGAGTTTTGTTGGCTTTGGTAGCACAGTTGAATTTGGAACTAGTTCAGTTGGATGTAAAAACTGCTTTTTTACATGGAGACTTGGAAGAGGAAATCTATATGACTCAGCCAGAAGGATTCAAAGTTGATGGAAAAGAAAATATGGTGTGCAAACTTGAAAAATCGTTGTATGGATTGAAACAATCTTCTAGACAATGGTACAAACGATTTGACAAGTTTATGTTGCAGCAAAGGTACATAAGAAGCAAATACGATCATTGTGTGTATTTGCGCAAGCTTGAAGATAATTCCTTTATATATCTTCTCCTATATGTTGATGATATGTTGATAGCTTCTAAAAGTCAAGAGGAAATTGAGAAGCTAAAGATTCAACTGAGAAAGGAGTTTGAGATGAAGGATTTGGGTGAGGCAAAGAAGATTCTTGGCATGGAGATAAAAAGAGATAGACATTTAAAGAAACTTTATTTATCTCAGAAAGAATATTTGAAAAGAGTACTAAACCGATTCGGTATGAATGAAAAAACGAAGTCGGTTAGCACTCCGCTTGCTCCTCATTTTAAGCTTAGTGATGCTATGTCACCTAAGAATGAAGTTGAACGAGAATATATGTCAAGAGTACCATACGCTAATGCTATTGGTAGCTTGATGTATGCAATGATTTGCACAAGGCCAGATATTTCACACGCTGTTGGAGTTGTAAGCAGGTACATGCACAATTCTGGAAAGGATCATTGGCAGGCTGTAAAATGGATTCTACGGTATATTCATAATACTGTAGATGTTGGTTTGGTTTTCGAGCAGAAAGATAGTCAATATCTTGTTGGATATTGTGACTCAGATTATGCAGGTGATTTGGACAAACGAAGATCCACTACTGGTTATGTTTTCACTATTGCAAATGCACCAGTTAGTTGGAAGTCTACTTTGCAGTCAACAGTTGCTTTGTCTACCACTGAGGCAGAGTACATGACAATTACAGAGGCTGCGAAGGAAGCAATTTGGCTTCAAGGATTGCTTAGAGAGCTTGGTATTGGACAAGAAGGAATTACAATATTTTGTGATAGTCAGAGTGCTATTCAATTAGCAAAGAACCAAGTTTATCATGCAAGGACGAAGCACATTGACGTCCGATATCATTTCATACGAGAAATCATAGAAGATGGTGGAGTCATAATACAGAAAATTCATACTACGGATAATCCTGCCGATATGTTGACAAAAGTGGTGACTGCGGTCAAGTTTCAACATTGTTTGAACTTGATCAACATTGTTGAACATTGAAGATTGAGGTTGAAGACACAATCAAAATTGTTGTTGAAAGAAAGTTGAAAATGGAGAATCTTGCCAAGGTGGAGATTTGTTAAATTTGACAAGATTCAAAAATGAATTAATGAGAAGATATGGTAGTTAGGAGGATAATTCTTCATTGGTAGAAAAGTCAAGATAGCATCTTTTGTAGGTGAAATTTAGGTGAACCATAAATTGGTTTCACAAGGTAAATCTTGACATTTTTGACATATTGTGATGTCATGGATGACATCAATAGGAAGAATTCACTCCTATAAATAGGTAGCTCCTAATTCATTTGTAATACACCTCTCAATTGTCTTCTCATCTCCTAAGGCATTTGTTCTTCTTTCTCTCTTGTAGTATTTCACTTGTACTCTTTTGGAGTGAAATAAATATTGGTTGGTTGTGTCTGAGGACTAGGCAAAAGAAAACAAAAGTTTGCCGAACCTCGTTAATTCTTGGAGTTCCTTTTATTGTTGTCTCATTTACTATTTATTAGCTACCTTCAGATATAGCAGTTGTGATTCCATCACTCTCTATATTCGGCTTCCGCAACACTTTATTTATAAAAAAAAAGACAAACTAGCTATCTATTAAAATCAACCGTGTTACAGTTAAGGATATAATTAAATAAATAAATAATAGAAGTGTGTTTTCTCAACATCTTAATCTTTTAGGTGAAATGCTCATACATTTTAATATGGAATTAGAGCAAATAGAGATTCGGAGATTGAATCTCACCGTCACTCAAATTTAAAAAAAAAACACTTTAATTAATTTTGTCTTAATACATTGTATAATTGACTTCTAGAAGCAAATCAATATAAATTTAATATCTCCATGCCCTTTGACTAATATTTGCTTAGTTTTAGCCATTATAATGTTTAGTCTTTCTAATAAATGAAGTAGTAATTAATAATAACCAAACAATTCTTAATATAATCATATCATGCATGCATCCATAAAACACGTTTTGTACCCAAAAATATCCACAAAACTCGTTTCCTTGGAGCTTCTATATTCCATCAAGAAGTAAAAAAGCAAAAAATTTATCTTGCGATCGTTTATTAATAATAATAGTTAAAACAAATTCTCAATAGAAATATGTACAAGCAAGGATTATTAGTAATGAGGCGAACTCCTTTTTGTTATGAATAGTTCTTCCATTGTTTGTTGTTAGAAACAGATAAAGTCGAAACTCTTTTTACTAGGCATCTAATACTGTTAATAAATATTGTAATCATTCTCTACCCTCCTTCTCATATACTAGCAATAGTCATGCTCTGTCACTCTCTTTGTACTAATGCTAACTTAAGTTATAATATATTACCATCTTTGTAACAAAAAAAAAAAAAAAAAAAAAAAAACTATCATGAAGAAGAAAAAGCTAAAAAATAATACTAAATATTCTATAATAATAACAAAGTTTATTATGTATTCTATTATCGTAAGTTCTTGAAAAAATGAAAATCATAATTCTCTGTTCAATGATTATATTATACGCAAATTTGTTGCTTATTTTGTTGCAAGGTTTTCAACCGACTTTTTCTTTTTTTGAAATATTAGCGATTTGTAACAAATTTTAAGCATATGAAAAATAAAGATTTAGATTTGATCTCTCTATTAATTTGCGGAGTATTCGATATTTTGATCTCGATATAGAATTTCTGGAGATGCCTTTTAAAAGAATTTAGTACCCTTTATATAGACATAAATTAGGGTTTAGGGTTGAGTAGCCTCCAAGAATCCGAATTTGAGTTGAACACAGTTTGTAAAGTCTCGTTTATCAGTTTTTGACCATATATAGGGCAAATTATAAGAAAAAATTGAAAGTCAAATCGAATAAAGGGATTGAGTCTACCGCGTATATAGATCTCGAAAAAATAAGCAAGTTTAAAAAAAAAAATCGCCTCCAAAAGTTACTCGAGACAAAAGTTACGGTCATTTGAAGTTTCAACAAATATAACGTAAAATGAATAGTTTGTGAAATTTTAAACTTCAAACGGACATTCATCATGCCTTCGATATCCGATCGAGACAATTAACTCAAATTAAATGTATCTTATAGAATTTCACAAAATTTCAATTTCTACAATAATAACTACGAGTATATATAATATACAAAGTAAACCGTGTACAAATCAACTATATAAAAATACAAAAAGATTAAATATTATATGTGACTTTTATTCTCCTTTACTAAATGGTCTTTCAGTTTACTGTGTCTTACACATCACCTTCAAAGAAGACTTGTATTAGCTGTCATAATTAGACTATAAACCAAAAAAAGTAAAAAAAAAAATTAATGAAGCTCAAAGTTGTATCCTAAAAAGGGACCATTTCTAAAATATTTGCACCGCTAGTTTTAATTTGTCATGTTTTATTTTTTTAAAGTCAAATCATATGAATTTTGCTCAATATTTTAAGATCTAATTTTTTATTATATTAAATAAGAAAAAAATTATACTTTATAGTATGTTTTGTATAATTTCCGAATATACGTATGAATTTAAAATACTAAATCAATCTAATTTAATTTAACTTTAAAAATTATTTAAATTAATTTTGATGAAGCGAAAGTGAATGGAAAGAGTACTATAATTTCTTTCTTAAATTTTCATAAAAAGAAGCCAGCTCTTATTTAGTTCTGGTTTTCTTGATTATTTTTTCATTTGGAATTAAAATTAGGGGAGCTTTAAAAAAATGATTATATTTAGACTTAATTTGAGATTTATAGCTATAATTTTCTTTATTGTGAATTATAACTACTTGCTAGGGATAGAGAGTTGTGAATTATAACTACTTGCTAGGGATAGAAAAAGGCGAGCGAAATCTGAGAGAGAGAAAACAAAGGTGAGAGGTTGAATACCTATTGTATTCATTGTATCGGGTTGTATTAGGAATACAATTGATGAAACTTATTTGTATTCATTTTAGGAGGAGAGTGATGAGCGAGATCGAAAAAGGGAGAGAGCGAGCAAGATCGAGAGAGGGAGAAGAGATGATGAATACATGTTACATTCATTGTATCACGAATACAGTTAATACAAAATACAAAGATTTGTTAGGCCATAATTTTTTTAAAAAAAAAATCGTATTCAACTAAACACCATCACATAAATTAAAGGAGTAACAAAATACAAGATATGTAATTATCAATTAAATTTTACCGGATAAAATTATAGAGGTAAAATATTTTTCCCACTTACAACATTGTTTCTCATAGCTAATCAACTATAAGACATTGTAAATTGGGAGAATTTGACATATATCACACACCATATATTACAAATGAAATAATATAATGTCCTATATAAATTTGCACACTAGCTAAAATCACAAAGTATTAGTTGTGGTTGGAATCTAGTAATTAACAAAGTAGTTTCTTGGTTCAATGAACTAGAACTTGCTTAATCTTTGTTATCTTCCTCGATGAAAATTCAGTTCAAATTCTGAATTCACTTGTGTATGGTTGTAAATGATAGAGGAGTAGATTTCATGATTGTGTTTGCCTTCATATGTAGTAATCAAATAGCTTGAATCATGTCCATCTCTTTCTACTCTCTTCTTTATCATGCATCCTCGAATTGAACACTTGTAGTAATTCCTATTCGATTGTACAAAACAAAAATGAATATATTATATCGAGCTAGAATCAGCTATATGAATCCTTTCTATATATATGTAAGATATCATGATATTTATATGCAATCTGATGCTTATTATGTTGTGTTTAATTTCTTGTAAACAAGTTAAGTATTATTTCAAATTAGTGTTATATATTGGGTGTCCTTGTTATCTATACTACTTTCAAGTTTCAACTCTTCTAAAATGGTTGGAATATTATTAATTTTGAGCACATGAAATTCATCTTCACCACAAGTTTATTTCATATGGTCATGATATTGTTGTCTAATCTATATCACTAAAATATTTAAAATAATAATTTTGGAGAATTTCTTAACAAACAACAAAATTCAAAGAATATTTATAAAGCATATCATTTCAGAATAGAACGATATATCTTACTCACCGGTGTCGTAGAAAAATGAGAGGGAGCCCTCGATTTACCGACAACAAAGGAAAGTATGAACAAGAGTTAACTCTGCAAGGTAAAAGCCCTTTCAAAAAGTTTGGGGGCCCCAACATCGGGTGAGACGGGCCTGCTCTGATATCATATGAAATTAGGTCTTAGGCCTAACTCACACCCAAAAGCTAGCTCGAAGGGAGGTGGATTGCTCAAGTTATATAAGGAGTCCACCCATCTCATTAACCACCGATGTGGGATTTTTGTCATTCTTTAACAACAATCTTTTGAAAAAGTCGTCACAATTTTTTGAAAAAGTTACAACACTTCGAAAAGTCAAAATTCTTCAAAAAAAAAAGTCACAACTCTTCAGATAAATTGTTAACCCTTCATTTAACCTAAAGTACTCCATTTATAAAGAAGTCTTAATGAATCCACAATCCCTCAAAAGTTGCTACAAGGGATCGAAAATATGTCTGAGAATTTCCTTGAGCATTTATACTAAGGTTTTTTGAACAAGAAAGGAAAACTTGGAGTGCAGGTCTTCTAGCCACCTTAGCCTTCATTGTTTTTGTTTACCCTTAATAAATATCTTAATCTGAATTATTAAAAGTGTTTTTTTTTCTAATTTAAATAGATTAAATGATTAATATCTATAACAAAGTTTTAATATAGTTACAGTGACAAACTCACTAGTTAAAGAAGGATCTAAGATTCAACAAATCAACTTTTTTGTGCAATGAACAATTCGATTGTCATCATCATTAATCACCATTTATAATCACTATTATCACACACCAATCACCAACGATAATCATCGCAATTAGTCATCACCATATATCACCAACCACCATTAGCTACTACTATTGTCCACCACAAATTTTAGTTCCCATGGCCAACAACAACGATTGTTATTAATCAATATTGTCAGTGATCAACACCACTAGCTAGCTACTATCCAGAGCCGCCACCATACCCGCACAACCCTTATCGGCGCCACAACCACCATCACTAGCCATCATCAACTTCGGGATGCCATATAATTTTTTGAAATACTTTATCAATTTACTATTTTATTTAATTTTTATATTTATTAATTTTTAAATGAAAACAAATTTTATGTATTCAAATGTATCACAAACAATATTAATTATTTAGTACTATTTAGATCATAGTTTTCTTAAATTGATGATCATATTGGTGAGATGGACCTGCATAAGCTCATAACTTATAATTTACCTTAAATATTTTTTGTTACTTTTCACCTTCTTCTTGCCATACTTTCTCCATTTATATCCATCATCCAAGACCTCAAGTTGAGTCTTTGTTCTTAAAGCAATAACATGTGTTACATTAGTCTTGATCTCTTTCTTTATGATCCCCTCTTTGGATTTTCTGTAAAAAGTAGAGACATCAAAAACTACATCAAGAAATATATGTATATAATAAACCAACAATTATTCTTTGAAAAAATAAAAATTAAGATCATATACACGAGCTTGTGATATAGCTGAGTTGATTTCTCATATGATTACTCAATTAATAGTAATTATCTAGTAAAGTCACATTTCTTTTTAGATTTCAATTTTCTTAATTCAACAAAGTAAGTGACCATATTAGTAATCAACTATGATATAACGATGTACATCTGATTCAACTATAAATAAAGAACCAAGATCAACTCCTAACTAATATAAAAGAATAGCATAGTCCAATCGATCTTTACTGAACTATGACTAGCCATCATATCAACAACATAACGAATTTTTTAATTAACTTAATGCTCGAAAAATAAATATGACTATACAAAATCTTGCCCAAGATCTTCTTAGCTTGATGACTTACTCTTTCAAGTGATTCATGTTTGGTGGTGTGGCATAATAGGAATTGGAAGAACTTCCATTATAACTATAGTCTTGAGTCATCATATGTGAGTGATCATTTTCTAAAATACAAGTATTGAAGTTATTATTATTGGTAGGAGAATAATCAACAAAAAGTTGATCAAGAAATGAAGAAAATTCAAAATCTTGAAAATTATTATTATAACTAAAATCTTGAGTCATCATATGTGAGTGGAAAAGGGGAAAAGTAAAATTAGGGTTTCCTATATGAGGAAAAGTACTTGTTTCTAGGAAGGTGGAGTTCTTTTGTGTTTGGAGAAAAAATAATTAGCCAATAAGACCTAAGAAAGACTTTTCAAAGAGAAGGGTGACTTTGGTAGAATGGTGATGTGCTTCTATATATAGCATTTTATATATATATATATATTTTTGTTTTAAGAGAGCTTCCTCACCACCTTCCTAGTAGGATCTATGGAATTTCAAATTTCTTTTTTTCCATTATTCAGTATTCGATATCCACGTTAAAATTTGATTTAATTCGAATTCACGTTGAGATTATAAAACGCCCCTATTAAAGGAATTTCAACTTTCTTTATTTATTTAGTTTCTCTAATTATTTAATATTCAAATATACTGATCCAATCGATTAATTTACACTATGAAATTTATGTAAATTATATAATTCGTATTGCGTAGGGCCTTGTTTAACGGGGAAAGCATCTTTACACCAGTAAATTCACTAGACAGATTAAATTTTATAAATTTGTAGCTAAAAAGCAGAAATTTCATAATAATCTTATTTATCTATGGATTAGCAACAAATCATAAGAAATTCAATCAGCTACAAACTTTTTAGCGACAAGTCATAAGAAACTCAATTAGCTAGGAACTTTTTAGCGACGAATTAGCTTGGAATTATCGATAACTATTCCACGTTTACTTATAGTGAATTTCCATGTTCTCACATCTCAAAATTAAACCTTTGGTTAAGGATGGTTGTAGTGACAAAAACCACATAAATTGAAACGTAATCAATCGTACACTCATCGTAAAAATCACCCTATATATAGAATATGTTGCATACACAAATAAAAATCAATACACAAACATACATATTTTTGACTATTCGCTTCATCATGATAACACTACAGCAAAAACAACTTTTAGCGGCATTAAATATTGACACTAATAAAGAGTGCTAAAGTCTTTACCGGCATTAGTTAAGTGTCATTAGAACCAATGTCGCTAAAGGCTTTAGGGACATATACAAAGAGTGACAATTGCCGCTAAAAATACATATTTAGCGGCAATTAAGAATTAAATACCGTTAATGATTATTTTTATTGTAGTGTAAGAATCACGCTATATATAAAAAGAATATGTTGCATACACAAATAAAATTCAATACACACATATATATTTTGATTATGTACCAATAAAACTTAATGTAGATCGCAGATATCTTATCTATCCCATCATAATTCACGCTCTTCGGTGCTAGTTTATAATTATTTTCTAATGAGATATAGTTCATGGTTACGTAATGAGTGATGAGAATTGAAAGATGCGGCAACTAAGAAAAGTCAAAAATAAAAATGCAATAATATGAAAAGGAGAATTTTGCTACCTGTACTGAAAATATAGGTTAGTCCAGTGATAAAGATGTTTTTTTTCCTTATCATAATTAAATAATAAATATTATAGGAGAAGTATATTTTTTTCTTTCTCATGGTCTTGACTCTTTGACACATTCCCCTTTTTGATAGGAAAATATAATTCATTTTAAAAGAATTACATGCAATGACAGCTATTTTGAAATATATATGATGATGTCAAAAATTAATGATTAAGTAATAAGACAATTATTCTTTTGAACGAAAGGAGCGAATTTCAGTCCGGGATGAGAAGCTAATAGAAAGCGTTATGGAAATAGATTGAGGAAGCTAAGCACGATGAATATGTTATCAGGTAATGCATTTTTTTGCTATCCCTCAATGGTTTCAGGGGACTTTTCGTTTATATATGTGAGTCTGAATGTTATGATTATTTTTTTTAAAATGAAAAAATTACATTATGGACATGTGACATAATCTATAAAATTTCATAATAAGAAAATATAACTTTACATTGAAAAAAAAGAGTAGGTTATTATTTTTGGAGTAGAAGTTGGACCAAGTATGTTTTAAGTACAGTAGTGCATTATAACGCGTCCCTCCATATTAATTAACGTATAGTTTATGTTTTGAATTTAAAAATTAAGTAATCAATATTTGAGGATAAGATAGAAAAAAAAATCTTGATAATTTGAAAAAGGACAAATAAAATTTTATAAAACAATTAAAAGTGAATAGAAAAAGTATTTCTCAAAACTATAGTAACAAGTGGTACCGAATTAGACATTGACCCCTAAAAAGGCCTCTATAACAATTATTTTTTGGAGAACATCGCTGCTCTGGATGTATCATCGACCTTTGTATCGTAATCGCTTATTGCGGATCGATAAGATGATGTGACGCATTATTTTTCGTGTCAAACGGTAAATAGCACTAGTAATAATTTAGTAATATCTAGGGCTAGTAATAACGATAGCTAACATGTTATCTTTGGTTTATAGTACTAACCCTTCGAATATAGTTAGGCGTAATGTCTATTAGTTTAATAATTAATAATATAAGTTTGATCTTATGTGAACAAAAATAAAAGATACAATAAAAGCAATAAAAGAAATCTACATGGTCCTATGACTTCGTTCACAAAATCTATGAGGTTTAGCATTTCTTTTCCCACTAATTTAATTAAATTATTGGTAAAAATAATCATTAATAATTATAGGCACATAATTATTTCTCTACTTGATGAATATTAATCATTAGCCCTTAATTACCCCTATTTTTGATAGTAAATGTGTCAATAGTTCAAGTAGGTCCATATGGTAAATGAAATGGATATTTTGTCTAATTTTTTTGTCATATATTTTGCTTCAAATACATATGTATCATCATTACGTAATAAGATCAAATTATTTATTATTACTACTATATAGAAAAGTCTAGAATTAGGCATCTCTTGATTGATGTGTCTTCTCCTAGCGGAGGGCATTTATGGAATTTAATATATTTTTGGTGTTATATTTCTTCTTTAGGATAAATGAAAATTACATTAAAAAAAAATCTATAAATTACGATAATTAACAACTTAAAATACTTAAACTTTATAAGACATATAAAAAAATTTAGTTGACTTTCGAAATTTTAATTGTGTCTCATTATAGGGGACAAAAGAAATACTAACATGTATAGTTTGAAACTAACATAAAAGAATATTATAAAACATCATAATTTATTTATTTTTTATTTTTTTTATGACAAGGGAAACCCGCAGCTGCTATCCTTTGAGTGCGTACAAGGTAAAAACCTCGCTCCTATGCAATAGCTCGCAAACCACATAGGAGAGGTAACCCGCACCAGGCAAGCCTGATGCGACGAGCTCGATCCAGAAGGCAAACCCCTTACTTTCGCTGACAAGGGGTTTCGAACTTGAGACCTCCAATATGGAAGTCCCAAGCTCAAATCACTGGGCACCCCGAAGGGTATAAAACATCTTAATTAACAACTTGAGATATTTGAAAAACAATTTTGCGCTACGTAAATTGATCATTGGGACTAACAGATATACTATTTAAAAATTATGTAAAAAGTGAATTACAATAATTAACAATTTAAAATATTTAAAATCATATTAAAATTTAGTAATTCTCAAAATTTCAACTTTGTCACATATGAGACAGAAAAAGTAACATATATTGTGTTCTCAAAATTTTAACTGTATTACATAAATTAAAACAGAAAAATAATATATATTGTGTTCGTGCTAACACGGTTCCTAGCTCTAGTAAAGAAAGAAGAAGTTACAAGTGCATGCTCCTTTCTACACAAGTTTTGTGTGTGCATGCTCCTTTCTACACAAGTTTTGTGTATGCATGCATGCATGATAATATTGTAATCTGACTTTCATAATTTTTTTATTTTTATTACTACTTGATTTATGAGAAAGACTATAACATGAAAAAAGATAAAAATATATTTTCTTAAAAGAAAAATTGGCAAATATTAGTCAAAGAGTAGATGTTAAGTTCACACTTGATAATCATAATTATTAACTGATAAGTGATGATGGAAAAGTTAATACAATGAATTAAGACAAAAATAAAATAAAATTCAATAGTTGTGATTTTTTTTGTCTAAGTAAATTTTGATTGATAAATTGGATTTTATAATAGGCTGGTACAATGTATCTTTGATCATCGACTGATCAAAAGTTAATTTTAACAGGAATATCTTTCCAAATTTGACCAAAGATTAATGACCAAATAGATAGAATCCCTTTCTTTTTAACTAAGGGCCGGCCATAGATTTCTCAAAAAATATTTGAAAAAAAATTTAGCAAATAATGTTTGTTCATATAATTTGTTATTACTTGGCAAATATTAGGGCTGCATATCGGTCGGTTCGGTTCGGTTTTGAACATTATCGGTTTTGCTTATCGGTTATCGGTTTGTAGACTAGCTAAACCATTAAAGAACCATTAAGTTATCGGTTTATCGGTTATCGGTTATTCGGTTATCGACTCTTATCGGTTCGATTATCGGGTTAACCATTAACATATCATACAATTTTTTAAAATAAAAATCACATGAAAATTTGAAGATAATCCCACGCACTTTGCAAATTAAGTCTACAGAATTGCAAATTGCAATTTGCACTTTGCACTGCAATTTGCAGGCAGAAAGTGAAAACCCATTTAGTGCACTGCAATTTCAAGTTTCACCAAAAGGAAATGCAAAATTGCAACAACAACATCAACTCATCAAGTTTCACCTTTGTCTTTCTCCTGCAGTCCTGCTCCTCCTTGTTCAACACAACATCAACTCATCAAGGATCACAATATGTACACAATATTATTGGTATCGGGTAGAAAATTAGGAATGAATTGTAAAATTAGAAAATTAGGAATAAAAAATATTAATATTAATATGGGTCTTATCGGGGTATCGGGTAGCCCGAGATTTTGGCTTCCCAACCCGACCCCCGAACCGATTACCCAATACAATATTTTTCTAAACCGAGCCCCGAACCGTTAGCCCAATAACTCGAACCGTTAGCCCAATAACCCGAAAATCGGTTCGGGTTAACGGTTTGACCCGATTTTTGCACAGGCCTAGCAAATATTTTTGGAAAATATCCCAGATTCTCAAATACTAGTTTTTTCGTATTTGGGCCAAATCTCATTAATTGAGATTTTTTGGAAATTGAAATTTTACCCTATACTTTTATCTTTTACAAAAACACCCACTATAGTAGTTGTTTGTGTTGTATTACATAAATTTTTACGTGAACACCAAAGAACTGAGTGAATATTAAATGATGATATGGTTATTGATGAAAATGATAAAAAAATTGGCTCAAAGTAACAAAGTCACGTGCTTTGTCTACTCCACGATATATGGAATGATGCTTGTTACACTCACTCTAAACTATCACATTGCTCTAGTGTCATGGACACTATTTGTTATTATTGCAACGAACATCCAATTGACTTGTAATACAAACTTATAGTTAGTTTTTAAAGTTTTTAAAACTTATGGTATAAATCATATTTTTCTAAAATGGTGAAATATATTTCCCAAATACTATGACCAAACACATGGTGAAATTTCATCCAAATTTTCACTCAAATAATATTTGCCAAGAATATTTGAAAATCTATGACCAAACGCTAGCTAAATATCGCGATCGAATTTAATCTTCGAAAATTAAAAAAAATTATTGGTAAGCATTTTCTATTTAATAAGGGTCTAATGGATATTAAAAATTTGGGTGGGAAATCAAAAACAATAAAAAGAAAAAATCTAGGTTATTTTTATAAACAAGGTCAATATAATATTCTTCTCCTATATTTATATATCTAACACAAAGCTTGGGGTAACAAAATTAGTCCAATATAACTTTAGACTTGAACCCAGACTTGAGACTTGAAACCAGACCCTAGCTCGACCCAGATTTAAGACCATATTCAGGACTAGATCTTGACCACCCAACCTCGACTCATGATCCAGTTCCGACCTTAACTTCATTCTCAACCTCCGATTCATATAGCTATTGACTGTTGAACCAAACCTGAATATCCTTGACCCGGACCTAACACTCAATCTCCAACTCAACCTCGACACAATATTTGAACCTCGATCTAACGTTGACTGGGGACTCGAACCCCAACCTAGACCCTTGAGCCCCGACCCAACTTTGATATAACGTTATATTTATGCAAGACTTTTTTTGTGATATTAGGTTAAAAAACTTGTGAGGTCTCTAAAAATATATAATCTAAATTGAGTCGAATTGGACGGATTGAGTTACTATCCATCGTTAATTAGCCCATCTTGACTCTATCCATCTCAACAAAAATAAACTTTGGGCGAAATTGTGCATCAACCCGTCACACGTGTATATGTTCAACCGATCTTGATTCACTCAAATTTAATCCATTTGTCCGTAATTATCACCCTTGATACAACTACTCCTAGATTAAATTCTCATTTAAAACAAGATAATTGGTTGGGATTTTTTTTTTGTTATCATTAAAAGGTTAAACACAATAGGTTGCAACTTTTTCATAATGCATGAAACTCAATTGTGTGGTACAAATCTGATAATTTTGACTTCATGACTTGTCTTAGCGGTCGTAACTAGACTTTGGAATAAAAAGGAGATAATTTTAATTAAGATAATAATGATAGTATATATTATAGTTATAGTTGTGCCCAAATAAGGAACCATTAATGCAATTTGACTTTAACACTAAGTGATTTTGATATATAGCTAATTTCTTGTCTATTTTCACCAAAAAGCAAAGATTTGGAAATATCATGAATAAATAAAGTGTACAAATTCAAACTTCCAATAGGAATAATTAAAATTAGGTATAAGGCATTGAAACACACCTAAATTCAGAAGAAATTGTTAATTACACATCTAAATTACGTGAGAATTTTAACTTATTTTTTTCGTATTATTCGTAAACTAGAATAGCAAATGAATACTCCTTTGCCATATGAAATTTAAGATTCATAGCCATAACGAAAACTCTCCAACACATTAGGAAAAAAGAATGAATGGGGATATATACCTTCACGATCGCGGAGTTATAATCTTAGAATTGATTTTGTTATATGTGAATACAATAAAAAGTAGAGAACACAAGAGACGTGCAAAATTTTGAGAAAATTGAATTACCAGTGCCAAACACCAGCTTATTTTCGACGACTTTCTATGTAATCTCTGGTTCTCTTCCTCATGCGTGTGAAGGCAACAAATGCACAAGCCAGAATCCATGGAGGGACACGACCATCAGAGAGATTAAACTTTTTTGCCCACGCTGGAGGGTCTCTTATCACCAGTAATACTATAAGTATGGCAACAACAGCAACCCCGACCAATATTCTGGTTGTAGGTTTCACCACCGAGTCCTAATAATCAAACAAGAAATGATTACAACTCACACAAATGAGTCTAAAATACTTGCACAAATAAGGATCATCAACATGCATGAAACTGTATCATAAGAATATGTAGCCAAGCTCGAGGTCTGAGAAATGAATCATTTGTGATAAAAAGAAGGGAAAAAGGACTAATATACCCCCGAACTATCGTAAATGGTATGCAGATATCCTTCGTCATACTTTAGGGACATTGGTGCCCCTACCTCCAAAAACTAGAGCGTATATGCCCTTCAGTCTAACAGAAAACTAAATAGGAACACGTGGCACAATCTTATCCATCGATCCGATGTCAGGTCGATGGATAAGATTATGACAAGTGTATGTCCGTTAGTATAAAAGGTATATATGCTCTAGTTTTTGGATGGCAGGGCATCAATGTTCCTAAAGTATGACGGAGGGTATCCGCATACCATTTACGATAGTTCAGGAATATATTTGTCCTTGTGAACGAGTGGAGTCCCAGAATCCCAATTAGATAATTTTGAGTTTACAACATGTAGAGATACTAACACAAAAAAGGACACAACTAATCTTCTCTTTGTCCAAGTACCTCTTGGTTGTGTTTAAAAATCATGTAAATTTTAGTCTTTAGAGTCTTAACACTATACCAATCAAAATAGTAGGCAAAATAAGTTCCTTCAAAATCAGGTCTAGATCACCTCATTTGTCAATCTAATGTACGATTTTCCCACGATAGCCAAGACTCTCCAAGCCCAGATAATGATATTTAGTTCTCAAGAAAAACTGTCTGAATTTCATTACATATATAGATGCACTGTGAACTCATACATGGAGCAAACACGACTTCAAGATCATTCAAATGGATTGTTTGTCACAGAGATCGAGTTCAAGTGTCCAACGACAAAAGAATTTGAACCAGCAAATGACATTGACTAGGTTCATATTCTCTCTGCATTTCCAGCAGGAAGAACACCAGTGCTCTTCTGACTAATTGTAAATTGTGCACCAAATACTAAACTACTAAAGCTTAGAGCATATAACATATAAGGGAAGAAACCATCTTTATGCTTAGCCATCAATTTTATGAGACTTAACTATAGATTATTCGATCAATCGAAAATCAAATGATCAACTTAGAGCAACATCTTTTTTTCTATAATTGTAGTGTTCGTGTCAGGTAACTCTGTCTAACAAAGCTAAAACAATAAAAAAGAAATCACTTGTTCATCTATCCTAGCCTTGGATTAGTTTATGCATTGTAAACTGGTCCGAACACCACAGTTATCAAATAAAAGCAATGAAATTGAAATAAAAAATTGTAAGATTTATTCAAAGGAGTTAAAAGGAATTACTCTCTCATTTCACACAATAGTTAAATATTATTTCAGTTATACCTAATTTGGGAATAAAAGTGCATATTTTTTTAACACAAGGAAAATTTGCGATCGTTATCTTTGGGTGTGCACAGGATAAAACCCGATCATATGCAATAGCTTACAAATCAATCATATATTAGACGTAAACTCGACTCAGAAAGCAAAAGTTTTTACTTTCGCTGACAAGAAATTTCAAACTTGAGAAAGTCCCAAGCTCAGCGAAGGTTATAAAAGTGCATATTTTATCAATATTAAAAAAAAAGAACTTTCCAATTGCAGCAATTTTACCTTAGGTTCTCCATCAATGTAAATGGTGGATCCATCTCGATAAGTAATTATCGATCTTCCATTACGTGGATTAAACCGGATCGGAACGCCCCGACCCGTTTCCGGCTGGAATGCATAAACCGATTTGAACCCGTATTTGTCGAGAAATTCCCTAACATCAAGCTGATCCTGGTCCCACCCACCAAGGTTTGCCTTGAATACATCGATGGGACCCTTGCCACGTCGGTATAGGTGGACCTCCACCTCCGGGACCTTCGTCTTTACGGATCTAGTCCGGTTTGGCGGGTTCGGATTAGGGTTAGGTTTTAGATTCGATAACAGTGGAGTCGCTGCCGGCGAAAGCTTCTGCGGTGTCGCTGCCGGCGAAAGCTTCTGTGATCTCCACCATTTTTATGGCAATGGAGAAAAGGAAAAGCCAAAGGTATAAGGTCGTTAAAAATATAAATTTTGAGCTACTTAAAAAAAGAATATATATTTTTTATAAGGTGGCAATTTATTTCTCTATTTTTTGTGAGTATATTCCTTTTGGAATAAATTTATTTTATTATACAGTAAAACAATATATGTTAGTATAGTAATAGGGATGTCAAATAGGTGGGTTGGATTAAAATTGAAAATATTAAAATGGGTTGAATAAAAGTTGGATTGGTCTTGACCCCAAGTTTACTTTAGGCTCAAACGGGCTAAAAACGGGTTGGGCCTTGATCCACCCAATTTGACCCGATTAATCGCAATAATTTAATATATTGATATTTAACTTTTATAATCACAATTTGAATTTTAGCTCAAGAATATTTTTTTTAAAAAAAGTAACAAATTGATAGATAAACTCTAAAAGATGTTACAATAATTCATACCTTAAATATAGGAACATATATTAATAAACAATTTTAAAACGGGTTAAAATTTGAGATTGAATTGAGCTCAATTGAGTATTCTCTTCAAATGGGTTATACTTAAATGAGTTGAGATTGAACTCAATTCAAATTATCTTGAGACCAACTCTTGAAATTCTGGATAGATTGAGCGGGTTACCTGGTTCATTTTTGACACCCATACATAGTACTAACTACTATTATAAATATCCAGGCGAATCATTTGATTGTTGATTAGAGATGAGTTTACTATTCAATAAGAGCTTACTTTCTCCTTTCCTTGCTTTCAATTTTTTTTAAGAAATAATAGTTGAGACGTAAAAATTTGTATTTAACTCTCATTTGGTGTGTCGATATCAATTTTTGACTAGTATATACTATATAATATAATATTAAAATTGAGATTAAAAGTCCTCTTATATAATTTTTTAAATATTTTATTCAATAAAGAATATCATATGAAATGTAATGGAGGGCATTATTTTCTAACATGCAAGCATTTAAAGGTTGTGCTATTGTTATTAGAAAACTAGGGACGAATTCAATGTTTTAATTGGGTATTAAGATGAACACTTAAAATTTGGCTTATAATTAACTAAATTGGCATATATAAACTCAATAAATTTGATGGAAATTAATGGTAAAATTAATTGAATTCATAATGTCAAATTCTAATTATGGTAAAATATGTTGTTGACAAAAAAAAAAAATCGTAATAAAAAATTAGAAAGTAGAAAAACAAATTCATTATTTATCATTTTTTGAACTTGAAAATTAATTCCTAAAAAGAAAAAGAAGAAGTTAAAGCCGAAATTATACTATAAGCAGACGCTTTGAATGGGCAAGTGATTAGATTTGAGACTCTTATGTTGGAGGTTTTAAGTTCAAAACTCTTGCTAGCTCGTCATAACGCACTTAACTAATGCAAATTATTTCTCTATATAATTTGCAAGCTATTACACGAATACGAGAATTTTACTCTATGCACATTCAAAAATAACAATGATAGTTTTCGTTGTCTTTAAATTTAAAAAACATACTATAGTCATGCCTTCAAATCTACTCACACACTTGGGCCAATGATGTAGCCATGAGAAAGTTGACCCAAGATGTCCCATCACCAACCAAACCACTCATTTCACTAGCAATTTCTGATCATTTAAAATTTTATTTAACAAAAAAAAAATACTCTCTCCATTTAAAAAGATTGATCTAATTTAACTTGGAACGGAGTTTAAAAAAAAGAAAGAAGACTTTTTAATCTTATGGTTCTAATTTAAAATTATGTCAAATGTACCAAAATAATCTTTAATCTTGTGGTCTTAAACATACCACGTGGAAAGTTAAAGTTAAAGTTAAAGTTAAAATATTATCAAAAATGGAAAGAAATCATCCTTTTTTAAACGGAAAGAATACAACACTATTATTCATAATATTTCACTAAAAATATATACTATTTGCTTCAAAACTAAAACAATATGGATATACTTTAACTTAAATTTCATATATTAAATGATCATGCACCATCTATATAGAAGTATAATATATAAACATGTATATATTCCATATTTTTGGATTTTAAAAAAAACAGAGACAACAAAGGAAATCAAATTATAGTCTATAGTCAACAGATCTATTTTGCTACTATATTCTTATATAAATGACTATAATAATATTATATTTTTAGTTAGTTAATCGATATTATCATATATCAAGCCAATTTTATGGAGAATAAATTGTTATATTTAGAATTTCTGCAATAAGCTCAATCGAAAAAATTATCTATAGTTCTTCCAGATTATCTAGTAAACGAACTCAGTCACTTTTTGTGAAAATAAATAAATAAAATTATCCAGAATTTTTAATAGAATTTTCCCGCGAGGGAAACTCGGATCAAAACAAGGCGCCTCCACCATTTTCCTCTTTCTCTCTCTAAAACTTCCCCAAATCATTTCTGTCAATTTCTCTCTCTTCAAGAGGGGAAAAACCATAGCTATGGAAGCAGCAATGGGATTAATGAGAAGAATACCTCCAAAGCATACAGAAACTGCTTTATCTGCTCTGCTAAGTCTCTTGCCTGAACATTCTTCAGATCTCCTTTCTCAAGTTGATCAGCCTCTCCAGGTAATACAACCAAACAACTCTTCGCAATTGAACTTGTAAAATGCATCATTGAATATACTCATTATGTATTTTTTGAAATTTCAATTTTTGAGTTAGAGAACCCTAATTTGTTTTAGTTGAATATTATTGAGCATCAGAATGAAATAGAGAGGAATTGATACAGATGATTCTTATATTTTTGAGGTGTAGCTGTTGTTTTGTGGTCTGTAGATATGCAGAATGATTTTGCTTAGTTTTGATGTAATGATGTCTAGTTATGACTTATACTCCTTTGAGTTAGTTGACGTTGCATTTGCATGGAATGAATTAGTTTTGTGTAAGGATTTATAGTGACAATGCATTCAGAAGAGTTAACGATATAAGTTTTCGATGTGCTGAGGTTGTGGCTTAGTGCAAAACAGTTTGACTTAATTGCAACTGCTTCAGTATTCTGGATCTGTAATTCAGTTTCTTGTGACGTACTGAACATCAAATATTTAGCTCTGGCTCATTTGAGTGTGTGCGTATGAGAATTTTAGAATCCATGAGTATGTAGCTAGTTTGCAAAACACAATGGAAGCAAATGATTTAAATAGGTGATACCAATTAGTTGCAGTGATTCTCAAATCTCTGTTGATTTGAATGACTGACTTTCAGTGAAGTTGAACATTCACCTCTTGTCTTCTGGTATTGATAGTGGGATTAACATCAGTACAGCTTATCTAACTTGATAGCGTGACTTCCTTTACTGGTTTAATAGAGTTTGGACTTCTGCTAGATACTCCACTTTTTATCATGTTTTGGATAAGTAATTTTTCTCAACTTGGACATGATCTATGCTTGAGACATGTACCGAATTAGGACAAGGCTCTTTTTATCTGCATAACCAATTCAAATAAAATAGTTAGTTGCTGCATCACTCTGGTTCAGAATCACCAGCAACCACCTCAGAAGGTAAAAAAAATGATAAAGAACATTTTTTTTGATCAAGGAAAAGAAGAAGATAAGTGAAAGCATGAAAGCTACCTTTCTATTGAAAATATAGAATCACTTCAAGGACTGGAGAATTTGTCATTTGAATTGTATGAAAGCCCAGAAAAATTTCCTGTTTCAGTGTCATAGTGGTTCGAACAATGATTCTAACACCTTGTTTACATGCTGCTTTATTAATTATGGGAATGGGATGTATGAGATATTAATGCAGATCAGTGCTTGCATTGCATCATATTTTACCTTTAGATTCAGAGCTTTAACCTACTGTTGGGTTTCCATTTTCAGATAATTTATTTTTTCTAGCAAAAAAATTGATGATACTTTCTTATACCGAGACCTTACATTTCATGGGTTACAGTACTGAATAACGATTCTTGGAGGGGTTAAGCATTTCTTTTGCCCGAGCTACCTCTTTTTATCTTTGATCATAAGCCAAATTGTATATTATATCTTTCACAGTTGTGCATTTGTTGATGCTGGCCTTTTGAATTGAGGATTGCCAACATTTTTAAGAGAAGATAAATATTCACTGCAAATTGCATTTTTTTGATATCATGACAAAAGGAAGCATGATTTTTTGTGGTATTTTATCTTTCATATAATTACATTCTTGAAAAAACGAGCTCTATATATATTCCTCTCTTTCGCTTTTCTTGTTGGTTATTTGGATTAGAAAAACTTAATATGGATAATGGCCATGATATGTGCATGTGATATACTGGTGTATACTAGCTTCAGGCTAGAGCAAATGTTGGTCAGTTGTTACTATAAAATGAAGGTATTTGAGCTCATCAAGTCTCAAACATTCGTTCATCTTGATAAAGCTAATGTCTTGAAATTGGATTATCAGGTCTTGTGCGATATGGAGTCCGGCAAAGAGTTCATCCTCTGTGAGTATAACAGAGATGCTGATTCATATAGGTAACTGATTAATTGCTTGTATCTAAATGGGGTGATATTGTACGGCATCCAATCCCATAGAGGATTCTTCCTGTACTGTCATTTTGATATGACTTATTAAGATCTCCTTGCTTGCCCAAATATAGATTTTCACAGCTCATCATGCGCTAGAGATGATTATAATATTTTCATGAAATTGAATTGCTTGGAAGGAATTCCACTTTGCGTGTACAAGTCCAATGTTTTTGTTTTGGCAGCTTCAACCAATTTAAATGTTGGTTCATCCATGTTTATTTCTTGTTATGTGTTCCTCATAGGGTGCCATTTTCATATTTGACCATAATTGTCTTGAAATATATGAAACTTGCCTGTACCCATCACTCCACTTAAATGATGTTTCTTGACTCTTCAGAAGCCCTATACCTGGTAATGTTTTGCCAGATGTTCACATCATGGAGCATCTCAACATGCATTGTACTTCAGATGATCCTCTATCCCCAAGTAGTCAAAGCCTGTGGGACTCAATCCAACAAAATACTACTCCTAGGTTATATCACCTTTTAATTGTTCCACCATCAAACACTTAAACTTTCCTTAGAACCTCTGATAAAGGCAGGACTAGTTACAAGTGTTTCTGATCAGGATTTTGTAGTTGTGATCTTTTTGCTGCTTTTCTATAAATAATTTTGTTTAATTTGTCAGGATGAGACTTCCCCAAAAAATGAGTCTGATGACATGTATGTGGGCCAAGATTTTTGGCCTTACAGGTCTTAGTTATCTGTTTATATCATTCATTCTCTTTATCTGATTTTCTGGAGTGCTGACTCTCCATATGTTGGACCATAAGAATACCCTCCTAGTAAAAGAGCTCTTGATTGTTGTAGAGTTGGCTAACAACATATCGACATGATAGTAAAGCCAATATGTGAATATCAGGTGATTTAAATAAGCTTAACACCGTTGGAGTACATGTTTGGCCAGTTTAGTTGTTTTCTACTGCATTTCAAGACATAAAATGACACGATTCCTATGCTACATTTGATAGATGTTCTATCTGTAACTTTGGTATTTTCACTTGTAGGTCTCCTTGGTCAAATAAGTATCATCCACCATTAGAAGATGCGCCTCAACCTTCTCTGGAGCTGAGGAAACTTGAGGTTGAAGCAAATGAAGTCTTTGCTATCTATCGTGACCAGTGAGGTCCCTTATTTACCTCGTCTTTTCTTCTTGCTATGCAATTGTACCAAGCTTTATAAATGAACCAGCACAGAGAATGTACTTGTCAAACTGTACAAAATAGCCAGAAAACAAAACCCAAAATTATACCCCACCTATTCCTGTAATGATTTTAACTTCTGTAGAAACAGACTTATTTACATGTTTCAAACTACATCATAAACAAAACAAAATATACAATTAATTTTCTTGTGAATGGAGTTGGCACTATCTTCAAAACACGTTTTATTTCTCTCAGTCCCAACAGTCCACCATCTACAAGCAACTGAGCAAGTATAATATTCCATCATAGTAGCTTCCTCTTCCTATTTCATTTTCTGGTCCCAGCATCTTATCAAGCTGGTTGTTGTTCCTGGCATAACCCATGCGTAATAGTGATGTTCAAGCAAAGCTGCCACAGTAAGCTGCCACAGTTGAGTAATAACTTGGCAGTGCGAAAATATATGACAGACGTTCTCTTCGTCTCTCTCACAAATAAAACATTTGCTACATAATGTAAAACCTCTTTTTGCAAATTCCCTTGTGCCAATTAAATTCTTATTCACAAATATTTCATTCAGCTTGTCTGTAATTTTAGATGAATCTAGGACATCTCTTGGTTATTCACAGCATTTTCTGCAGTTTCACTGACCAAAACACTGTTAGGTACTATGAAGGTGGCATCTCATCAGTTTATATGTGGGAAGATGAAAATGAAGGTTTTGTTGCTTGTTTTTTAATAAAGAAAGGTAAGTTCTATTTGGATTTCCAAAAATAAGTGATATTTTTTCTGCTTCTAATTTGCAATTTTTTGGAGGATGTAGATGGCTCCAAGACTGGACATGGTAGAAGGGGATATCTCCAGGAAGGAGCCTGGGATGCCATTCATGTTATTGAGGTATTAGCTTCTGAGTAAAGAAAGAGAGAACTTCTTTGGTCTTCTCTTCCTTTTCTTTGTTTGTTCAATTAATGAGCAGGCCTTAAAATTGTTACCAAATCGTTCAGGTGGGACCAGAAGAGGAAGAAATTGTCCAGTACTGCCTGACTAGTACAGTGATGCTGACCTTGACTACTGACAATGAGTCATCAGGCTCATTCAATTTGTCTGGATCAATTAGAAGACAGGTATCTAATGGATGTTGTAGCAATTATATAATGCTTTGTTTCTTAACATTCAAATCTGTATTTCGATTCAAACATCTAAATCTTAATGCACATTTAATATTGTATTCAGATGTGCATTATGATTCAAGCTTTTAATCTCAATAAAAATAAATGAGGCTTTAATGCGTCTATGACGCCACATGAATGTGGTAATACTGCCCCGACTTGTGAAAGACCTTAAGGCATATCAAGCTTGGAAAAAGAAGAAATCCCTTTCTCGCATTATGTTGTTGTATCATATGGGTGATAACTTCATGAGAGTTTTTTAATAAGTATGAAGATGCAAAGGACGCGCCCACATTAAGAAAAATTTAAAGTCATGATCAATAAGGCAGAACTATGGTGAAATTCCCTCACGTGTACTGTCCTGTTCATCTTCATCAACCCATTTGTTAAGAGGATTCAATAGTTCATATATAACAATAAATTAATCGGTTTTACCCTGTTTAGACAATATAATTTTATGGTGAAGGAGATTCAATTTGAACTCCCTTGCCACAACCTAGCTCAGCCTCATCAAACTGATCTCTGCAAGCTGTCCTTATTCATTCCATGGATGGTAATTAAGACATTAGCTGGAAATCGTAGTACTTTTTCCTAATTGATCCTCCTTTGCATGTATAGATGAGTATGAAGCTGTCTGTCTCAGAGGGTCATCTGTGTAACATGGGAAAGATGATTGAAGAGATGGAGGGTAAGCTGAGAAACTCCTTGGATCAGGTATATATCTTTACTCTTTGAAGTTCTTTTCCTTTTACCTTTTCTTTGATGTGTAACTGATGGGTTATCTTCCTTCGGTGTGTCGCTAATTAGTTCATCCTAAGACTTGAAAATTATTGAAATCAATGACTCGCACCTCTTTGCTATTCTCCCTTGATGCGAGGCACATTTCTCGCTTGAAACTGCTTAGTAGGAGGCAGAAAGTGGACCAAAGGGTGTTATCGGGTAGTGAATATAGTTTAGGGAAATCGTGCTTCACATGGAAAATAACTTCGGAGCAAGTATGAATTTACCCGAATTGGTGGAAGGTCTCAAAAGGGATGCTTTAGGCTTTGTTGATAAGAGACCTCTTTTCCTTGTGTGATTTCTATGTTAAAACAGACCGTGAAATTGAGTTCAAAATCTGCTTAAACCTGCAGGTATATTTTGGGAAGACAAATGAAATGGTTTGTACTCTGAGGCCACCTGCTGAACTGGTGCAGATGAAATTGCCCGACACCTGAGATTTGTTTTTCTTGCCTTGTCTGTTGAGTATTTGTGTAAACCTTGGTTTGCTTCCATGTCAAAGGGTAGTGATCGTGGTCGTGGTTGTGGTTGTGGTTGAACAGTATTCATTATATTGATAACTGGTTGTATTATAATTTATAACACATTTGAGTCTTACAGAGCGCTTAAATGTCCTAGTTTTAGACTATCTGAAACTGTATTCACTTTTATTTAACATGTGGGTTATCATACAAATTTCTCTCTTCAAGGATCAGATGCACATTACCTGAGGATCCAATTCAATTAATACAATATGAACACACCTGAGATATTACTATCATTATTACTAGTTATGGCTTTAAGAGAAAATAGGGCAAGATGGGGTATGACAAAAACAAGTTAGATGAAGATTTTAAATAATGATCAACAGAGTTTTATTGATGCAAACTTGCCATGTAGAATTTACAGAAATACACCTTTTGTTTTATTTATTTTCATAATCTTTTATTATTTTTAATCTCCAAAATCCCTTAGTTTTTTAATGTATCCGAGCTAATTTCTAATATATTCAAGCTAGTATTTAATGTATCTGAGCTAGTTTTTAATGTATCCGAGAAAATATTTAATGTATTCAAGCTATATGTTTCCGAGCTTTAATTATTGTATTCGAATTTTTTAATTTTTATAGGATTAATGTAATTTAAAACTTATTAGGGATAGATTGTGATTTCATATTAAATGTATAGAATTTATGTAATTTACCCAATAACGAAATTAACATTAGAACAAAAACAAGATTTTCGAAAAACAGACAATAGTTGTGTGCGCTTAATTCTTGCCAAAAATCCTACTTAGGTCACCAGGTTATTCAAATAGGCCCATCGATTTGTGATGCTACAAAAACATTTAATATTGTTTCTTAACATAGTTGGATCCTCAGATTTCCTTCCGTGTTTTCCTAGAGTATCAGCTTGTCAAATATTATTAAATTTTTTATTGTTTCTTGCTTTCCAAATATTCCAAAGAATAATTGGAGTTCGAATGTTCATAGGCACTCTAAGATTGTTATAGATGGAGCAGCAAATGTGGTTTATGGTGCGGTAAAGTCAAGACACATTAGTTCAAACTAAATATCTTAATACTAATAATTAGAAGTTAAACAAAAGCATAAAAAATAGGGAGAGCTTCTAAGCTTTTATCTCAACTTGAGGGCTTGCTGGAGTTGCTGCTTGAGATTCACTATGTTCATGCTTTCCTTCCTCGATTTCTTCTTCAGTGTCGCTTTCATCTTCTTCTGCAAAAACCACATCCGCTATATATCAGACCGAAAATGGAGATAGAAAAACTCAATCCTAACACGCGGTTAAAAAAATCGGTTTACCTTCAGGCTCATCAGCATCAAAATCCCCTAGACCACCACCCATGTTGAGTTGCTGCAATATCAAGAAAAAGGTAATGTAAGTCTAAGTTCAAGCACAAATCAATAGTAATAACTACAGTGTACTTATTTCATGAATCGTGCTTACCGAAAAGTCGATGTCACCCATATCCATATCTGCTCCAGCTGCTGAAAAAAGTAAAGTCATGGTAAATATTACCACAGATTGGTGTTATAGATCATCAAATTAGGCATAACCGTGGTGAAATTTACTTACGTTCACCGTCCTGTTCATCTTCATCAATCCATTTGTCCCAGTCAGCTTTCAAAAACGTTGGTGATTTACCTTCTTGCTTAATCAGTCTGCTCCACCAGTTGTCTTCTGCCTTCTTTACAAGATAGAAGATATTTCTAGATGTAATACTAGATTTGCTCTCCTGAATGACAACAATTAAATGAGAGAGTAAATTTTGGTACAACATACCGAAATCTAAGCATGGAGAATAAGTGAAGGAGATTTACTCACATCAACATCTATTTTATCAAAGAGATCAAGAACGACTTCATATGGAACATTATCAGCTCCAGCAGTTGCAGAAAAGGAGAATTTTCCTTCTGGTTCTAGTTTCTGCTTTACATTCTTGGCATCAGGTAACTCAACTGTGATAAACACCTTGTCGGACCTCTGGGCCCACTTGATAGCAGGATGTCGGCTGAAATATAAAAAAAAAAAAGATGGAACAAATATATTCAATAAACCAATAGTATCAGTGGGAAACATTCATTGATCAGAACTTTCAACTCCAATAACCATAAAAGTGAGTAGTTGCGTGTTTTCCGTCTAGTCATTTACAATTAAGCAGCATTTCAATATAAATATCAGATGACATAGATAACTTTATGAAGATAATTGAGAAGGCCATTGGCACCACCATAATAACAATATTCTGCTCCTAATTGAACTGAATCCATCATCAGAACAGTGTTAATTTTGTTTTTAAAGAGTCTAGATAATTTAAAAGATCCAAGACAAGAAATCTGAGTGTCTGATTCCAGGACTGTGCAAGAATTCTTGCTTCTGGAGCAGGAAGCACTTAGAAAATGGTAGGTAGGAAGAAACAATGCGTGCAACAACTTCAGTAAGTGAACTTCCGCAACTAACAGTGTAAAGCTATGAGGTGATGAAGCAGTCAATTGGCTTAATTTTGTGTATTAACAGCTTGTAAACCACTAATTACTTCGTTGGCCCCCATATTATATTGTCCATGCTTCAGATGTCTAGTCCAGAGTGTGCGAGGAGTGTTTAGTTGTGCCACATCAATGGGCTGTGTAATATTTGTTCTCGAGTAATCCTCAACTCATGAGCTGACTTTTGAAGTTGAGTTGGGCCCATTGTCCATTTTTTATTATCATAGTGTCATAGCCAAACTCATCCCAGTTCTTGCCTTCTTGGTTTACCCAATATTGACTATCCATAGTATATTGTCTACGCTCCAATTGGCAGGCTAGGGCGTGCGAGGGAATCCTAGATTTTCACATCAATAGTGAAGGAGGACTTGGTCTCCTTATATCATTTTTTTTCAAATCATGATGTCTAAACCAGTTTAGATGCAACTCAACTAATTTCACAAAGTATCAGCTATCTCCCACTAGCACAATCACTGAATAATTATATCCACCAATTCTTGATGAAAAGAAATCGCCTAGAATTTTTGCCTCAACTGGGATTTAAATCTGAGATCTCATGATTCTCAATCAACTTCATCGGTTTCCTCATATGGTCTTAGGCAATTCTCACCTCATGAGCTAGGTTTTGAAAATGAATTAGGCCTATGGTTCATTTTTTTTAATTAATGAGTGATTAGGTCAAGTAAAAGATAAACAACTTGGAGGACCAACAAATGACTTATTTGATAGATGAGTACTCTTTATCAGAAATACGTTCTACAACTCCAACCTCACCATTAGGCCATTAGCACCTCCCACTCTGAGTGACAATAACTGAAATTATACCTCAAGTGTACAAAAATAAAAGACAATTCAGGGCAAAATGAAGTCAACCCTTTCCCTTTTCCCTTCACCATTTTTCCCTTGCAACTCACTCTAAACCGATTCACATCAACATCCGTGTTTAAACAACACTTTAAAGTTGCTTTAAACAAGTTCATACTAGATCCACGGAAAGGCATTTTGCTCACTCTCACTGAAAAAATCTCAATAGATGCTACACTAGCAAGAAGCCAAGTTATCGTAAACTGCAAATACAAAGGGAATGTCCTTTTGGTTCATATACCTATCGAAAGGAAATATGACAAATCGAGTATCTCAGCCAAAGTAACCATGAGTGGAAGATGAATTCTTATTCCCTTAGTAGTTTAAAGATACAAGGTAAAAGATAGATGCTATTAGAAATTAAATTGCTCTACAATCCGGTCTCAAAACATTATAGGAGGCAAGAATACACTCAAAAGAGAAAACTACACTATTTATAGCCCACCCCCACCCCCATTCCACCAGCCACCACACTACCCCCGCACCCCGGGAGCAGGGTCTTCTACCCTTCCCCCCTCCCTCCTCCCTCCTCCCTCCCAATACCTACCTCACCTCAACCCCTCCAACCCACCTTTGCATTCATTAGTGTTTGCCTTAATTATTTATAAATGCTCTTTGATGAACAATATTTTCTAAACCTATCAAACACCAAAAAATTAAATTAAAAACAATTAATTTCCAAGATAACATTTTTTTCCTAGAATGTGAAATAAAAACTACTTGAATTAGCAATGCTTATATAAGAGTACCCTCAAAGTAGACAAACTCTTCAGAAATATCTATTTTACACTGTCTAACACTTCATACATTATTATTCACTACATAATAATCCATGAGTATTACTAACCAAAACAACATAACAATCCCATATTAATCCACCAATAGTTTTGCAAAGTCACCTTATCAATCAGAGTCGGAGCCAGGATTAAGAGTTCGGGGTTCTAAATTTCCTTTAAAAAAAGAGAGGGGGTTCGAAACCACAACTCTAACGTCAAAAGTATTTCTACACTCTCAATCAATTTTGTTAGGGGTTAAAGAGGTTCATAAGTGAATACACATATATCTTTATTTAATTTTCTAGTATAAATATAACATCTCCGGAAAAGCCACTAGTTTTGTCTGAAAACACGAACCCCCACCTAGCTCCGCCTCTATTATCAATTAACAAGCAAACTACATACATATAACACAGCCTTCCAATGCAGAATTAAACAGAGTTCAGCAAATCAAATTAATATCTATAACAAAGTAAGCAAAACCATCTACTTAGGGTTTTAATTCAACTAAGAAAGCCCAAAACTTGCTTAACAAAGAGAGCACAATGTATATAACAAAATAGATAGATTAAAAAAATTACCTCATGATTGTTGGTAGAGAGGAAAATTGAGAGAGTGAGGTTTGTATGTGCCGTTTTGAAATTGCTAGGTTTTGATTATATACTGCAGGAAGGGTGATATTGCAAATTTCTAGATACTTCTATTGCCTTGATATTTGGAAGTGAAAATATTATCATTTAAATACTCCTAAATCCTAATAAACTGTATTTAAAAATAAAATAAAATAAAAACATAATGTAAAGGTTGTGCTTTTTGTGGCTTTGTTATTGCGGGATTAAAATCAGTGTTTTAAAAAACTCAGTTGAGACTCGCCTCGGGATTTGCTCTATGGCGAGGCTTTAGCAAAACGCGAGATTCAAGTGTGAGGCTTAATTCTGTAAGACTTACGTCTTACGCCATAAGCATTCGATCGTACGTTTTAAGCCCGTCTAACGCTCGAGGCATGCCTAACAAATCTTGCATAAATTGTATGTTAAAAAGTTGGCATTGGTGACACAAGTTTTAGTATTGCGTCTTTCCTATTTGATAAAGTTGTGAATGTAATTAGATATAACGTAATAGGTTTTTAAAAATACGTTACTTTTTCACTTATTATTGGTTTTCTTGATTTTGGCATATGTCGCAGAATTATTATTATTATATTATATTTAGCTATTTGAAAGTAATTTTAGAGAATAGACCTCAACAAACTTAAGTTGTCTTCTTCAAAAAAAGAATCTAAATTTGATGAGGTAATTATGTACTTTCGTAATTCTATTTTTATTTATAATGGGGTGTTATTTTTATTGTAATACTAGTAAGGTTATTAATGTATTTTGGGGGTAAACCATATAGTATGATATAAAAAAAAAAAATTGAGAAATAATGGCTCTTTTATTATTATAAAGCTAAAGATATTAGATTACTTGTACTTGCATAATGATTGTGGAACTGTTATTTCTATAAGTTTATTTAAGGGAAACTTTTATATATAGCCACTTAAAAATAATTAACTCCATAGCTATAGTTTGATAATTACAATTTGTAGCTACATGTTATATGGAGGAAAGAGGCGAGCGAGACTAGAGAGAGAGGGAAAAGTGTGGGAGAAAGGTGAATTGTATATGTATATTGTTAGATAATTGTATATATTATGCATATGTATTTGTATAAATGGCAAGAGAGATTGGGAAAGGGAGGAGAGAGGCGAACGAGACTGGAGAGAGAGCTGAGAGGCGAGCGAGATCGAGAGAGGAAGGAGAGAGGCGAGCGAGAGAGGGCAGAGAGTGGGAGAGAGGTGAATTGTGTATGTATATAATTGTATATAACTATATATTATACATACACATTTGTATAAATGACAAGCGAGATTGAGAGAGGTAGGAGAGAGGCGAGCGAGATTTGAGAGAGGTAGGAGAGAGGCGAGAGAGAGAGGGCAGAGAGTGGGAGAGAGGTGAATTGTATATGTATATAGGTTAAAAAATCATATATTATACATATGTATTTGTATATCTTGGCGAATTATACATATACAAACATGACTAATTATACAAACTTAAAGTCAGCCCACGTAATTAATGTATAATGTTAGTCGTGAGTGGTAATTATAGCAAACTATAGCTATGATGAGTAATTAAATAGTATAAGTTTGCTTAGTCGCGTAATTTTTCCTTTATTTAATCATTTTTGTGATTATTTCAAAATATTGATTATTTTTATAATTTTGTGTTATTATATTATTATACTGTATCATAAATTAAAAATTTAGAGATCCATAGGGATTACGTCTCGCACCATACTAAGAAAAATGCCTCACCTCACGCTCCCGCCTTTTATAACACTGATTAGAACTATGTGGTATGATTCGATAATTACCTCGATTGAATTATTGAAACACATTTAAATAATTTGAATATATTCCCTATTTATTATATATGTTTTATAAGAAATTTAGAATAAATTTATTCTTTTTGCTAAAGAAAAATATAAGATCAAGGTTAGAATCAAATTTTACTATCTATTTTTAGAATTTATAACAAAACCAATCTTTCTAATTCTCTTGCTCTCCTTATTCTCTCTCTTCTATCTCTCCTTTTGAATATTTTTTTTCCACAAAATCAAATTTGAAAAGTGAATCAACTAGGATTTGTAGAATTTTTTATAATATAGTTTTATACATCACATATCTCTCAAGTTTCTCTTTAGTATTCTCCAATGTAGTACGTTTTTCTATCTTCGGACATCAAACAATGATACATATGTAAGTGATACAATGTTTAAAATGTTTGATACACTATATTAATGATATATGTATTAGGTTTGTCAGACATAATAATTATGTATAGAGTCGAAATACAATACACATATCATATTTGAATAAGAATTTACTTGTATATATCTTAATATATTCTGTATCAACATGTGTTTTTGTATTTCAGCATCGCGAATGAATATAGAAGAATCAATAAACACAGATGATACAGTGTGTATAAATCTATATTTATCATTATATATCGGATTATGATCGTTGATTTTATTAGTATTCGATGTATCAAATTGTGTTTGCATGTATGTATCTTAATACATTCTTATCAACATGTATTTTTATAATGGACACAGATAATACAATGTGTATTACTCTATATCTGTCATTATTTATCAAATTATGATCATTGACCCTATTAGCATTTGATGTATCAAATTGTATATCTGTTGGTACAACATGTATCTAACATCTTTTTCTTCTCTCCTCCAATCTCACTCGCTTCTCTTCTCTCGCTGACTGTAACTATAAATTATAACTATATAAATTATAATTACTAACGATAATTATGATTCAAGTTGTAACTTATTCACGTAAATTCCTCATTCAAATACTTATCTTAATAATAACAATAATTAAATATCACAAAATTAATAGGTGTAATTGAATAGTATATCATAAGTGCATGCACAAATATTATACGTATACTTACTAGTATAATTTATCAATTAAGTGATTGAAAAAAGCTAAAGTGGCATCCTTTTATTCGTTAACGTGATGTGTTCACCACATATATTAAACAAAAAAAAGAAAAACACTTATTCCTTTCTATTTGATGTGTTCACACATGTTCAAACTAACCATATTATCCACAACACAATGATATAATATTTATCCTCGTCTCAAAATATTTGTCATTTTTAAAAAAAAATTATTTGTTATGTCTTGTTGTTTTGCTTTCTAGAAATAGACTATACAATATATGTATATATATTTTGTAATGTTTGAGTTTAAATATTAATATTCTAAATTTATTTATTATAAACAGTTAATCAAATCAATTTTTGAAAAACCAAACATATATAATTATTTTTAAAATGAAAAATACTATATTCAAATGAAGATGGAATAATCTCAGGAAAATGTCAAACTAATAGTTTGATCAAATAAAAATATAATATTTGGATTGGTTGTAATTTTTAAATATTATAATGCAAATTAAGATTAAAGTGATGCTACTTTGTAAGTAGGGAAGTTGGATTAGAGTTTTTGTTTTGACATTGAAAGGAAAACTTTAAAAGATTTTAAAATCACGAATGGTAATGATCCTTTCAATATTAAAACTATTATAAAGTTTGAATCTATGCTAATTGCTATAGACATATATATGAACATTAATATTGTGATTATGTATTGCACGTGCTAAAGCTTATGTCAAATATTATGAAATTGTTATATTAAAAAAATTAATAAGTTACTAATAATTTTATTAATTAATAATTTTTGATAAAATTACGAGTATCGAGAAGTTTGAAATCGCATATATTTATTTATGAAGTGAATATAGAGATTTATCGTTCCATAAATAGGTTTACCTATTGATACATTAAGATTCTTTTGTGAAGCTTTTTTTTTTTTTTTACTGTTTGTTAGGCGCTTTAATTTTTTATGGACTTTTCCTCTCAAAATCAAATTTAATTAGATTTTAATATTTTTAATACAGTACTTTGAGGTTTAAATTCAAATTTAGTTTGAGTTCAATACCTTTAATGTACGACTTCTCGATTCAAATTCGTATTTAGTTAGATTTCAACATCTTTGAAATAAATTTTTTTTTAAATTTAATTGAATTTTAATATGAGTATGGACACCGAATAATAGAAAGAAAACAAAAGTTTAATCCCCTAATCCAAAAAGGTCACTGAGCTTCAGTGTCACCAAACACGTACCTCCCCATAAATTCCAAGAACTTTCCCCTTTACTCCAATCATCCTGGCGGCTACTATATTTTTTCTCCTTTTTTGACTAAATTATTTGTCCCAATTCGATTCCTAATCCATTTTTTTCTCTCAAGATCATATTTTTTGGATACCCTTTTGCTTATTGAATCATTTTGTGGTTGAAATTTTTTTGATTAGTGAAGAGATGAAGATGTTTGAGTTATCTGATTCGGATTCGTTTGCTGGTTTTGCATCAGCAAATAATGTTTTTCCACCGGGATTTAGGTTTCATCCGACGGATGAGGAACTTGTTCTGTACTATTTGAAGAAGAAGATCTGCCGGAAGAGGATTGTGCTTGATGCCATTGCTGAGACTGATGTTTATAAATGGGAACCGGAGGACTTGCCTGGTATGTTATGATATGATTTTTGAATTTGGGGTTTTGGTTTTCATGGTGTTTATGGGTCGTTGACTTGATCTGATCATGGGTTTTGATTATCTTTGTGTTTGTGTTTGTGATTTTTGAGCTGTTTATTGTTGACGGTTGTGATTGATCTATGTGTTGTAGTGATTTTTCTTGTGTTAATTGCATTGTATGGTTCTAAAATTCTCTTTAGAGCTACAACAATTACATTTAGTTTGTGTATATGAACCTCTGTGTGTTCTGTTTCATAGTTGTTATGATGTGAGGAGTTAATTGTGCTTATGCACTCGACCTGAGCGTCTTTCGGAAACCACCTTTCTCTACCTCCATGAGGGTAGTGGCAAGGTCTATGTTCATTCTACTCTCCCCAGACTCACTTGTGGGATTGTTGTTGTTTTTATGTTTATTGTGCTTATAGGTCTATTGCTGTGTGATTGAGCTTCAAAGGTGGTTGTTGGTTTATACAGGATCAATTGTTGAGTTAGATTTACTTGAAATAGCTTCATGGACCTGTGTTTATGGCCTAATTTCTTACCTTTATGGTTGTAGTTTTTTTCTTTTCTGTGTTTTCTGTTCTCTAGGTTGGTTGGGGGGTTAGTTTCAGCTGTATATGTGTTTACCAAAATCAAAATTTTAATAGAATTTGTATTTTGATTGAAGAACATATGAGAATTATGATCTTGAGTCGGGGGAGATCATTTGTGAAAGTCCAGAGATATCAGAACCAGTATTCGACATGCATTTCTTTACCTTTGGTTATCAAATGTAAATGTGATCATTCTGAATGCTTTTAAGCCAAATTCTTCCCTTCTTTGTGTTTTGTTTGCTTTTCGCTTTTTTGTTTCTTTCGTTACACTTATCTTATTCATACCTGTTAATTGTTCTAAAATTAACTGGTACTGCTTTGTGAAATCGTACTGTGGTAGATAGTGTTTCATGCCCTTTGCTAATCTTTTTGAATGGTAAACTCATGGATTTTCTATTTGAACTGCAGATCTATCTAAGTTGAAAACTGGTGACCGGCAGTGGTTCTTCTTTAGCCCCAGAGATCGAAAGTATCCTAATGGAGCACGTGCAAACAGGGGAACGAAGCGTGGGCACTGGAAAGTTACTGGAAAGGATCGAATTATTATGTGCAACTCTCGTGCTGTTGGAGTTAAGAAGACCCTAGTCTTTTATAAAGGCCGAGCACCAGTAGGTGAGCGGACAGACTGGGTGATGCATGAGTATACTATGGATGAAGAGGAGCTGAAAAAATGTCAAAACGCCCAGGACTACTATGCGCTGTACAAGGTATTTAAGAAGAGTGGTTCCGGGCCTAAGAATGGTGAGCAGTATGGTGCACCTTTTAGAGAAGAGGAGTGGGCTGATGATGAATGTCCCAGTGCCAAAGGCTTTGTCCATCAGGATAATTCCACTAATCATGTTATTGAAGCTCCTTCTGTGGATGGTGGACTTGAGGAGTTGTTGAACCCTGTGCTTATGGAGCCACTTTCTGTATATTATGATTATGCACTGGAGCAGCTTGTACACGAGGAAGATACTCGAAGTACCTTGCTAGATCATTCCGCAAAGGAAGTTAATTTTCCCCACCACAGTGCGGTGATTGCCCCAGCAAAGAAAAGCTTTGACATGACACAGTCAGGCACATCACAGCTACAGATACATGAGGCCCAAGAAGTCACATCTGCTCCCGTTATTTCTGAACAACAGCCACATGTGGTGGAAGAGGGTTTCCTTGAAGATTTTCTGGAGATGAATGACCTTCTTGGTCCGGAGCCAAGCACTCAGAACTTTGATAACTTGGGGCTGTGTGCTCAAAACATTGATGAGGCAGGACCAAGTGGTCAAAACTTTGATATGCCTGCTGGAAACTTTGAAGATTTGCAATTTGATTATTTTGATGGGTTGGCAGAGTTTGACCTGTATCATGATGCACCCTTGCTTGATGATATAAGAACAACTGAAGTTGGGCAAATTACTGAAACATACATGAACAACTTAGTGAATGGTTCAGTTAACCCTGCTTCTACAACGTATATAAACACTTTCCAGCATGAAATGATGAACAACCAGCCAATGTATTTGAATAATTGTGAACAGATTAGCAATCAACTGTGGGCACATGATCAAAGGTTCAACATCTCTAACCCCAGTGAGGCAAATCAGTTGGTTGCTCCTCCAGCTACTTCAGGTACCCAAATGATCTCAAACAGCAATAATGTAACTTTTGCTTGGCCTATGCTGTATTAATGATCTTTTACGATTTTCATAAAACACATTTTCTATGTGATCTGACTTTATGGAGCTCTTGGCAGATGATGGTATAAGAATAACCATGTCATCTTCAGCATGGCGAGAACTCTATTGCCCAAGTGGAAATGGGGGAGTTTGAGCCAGCAAGAGCTCTGCTGCTGTTAATATATTGGTGTTAGATTATTTTTTTCCCCCTAATTTTTGCAAGTTTTGGCAATGTTTTAGGTGTTGTATATGATAGTATTTTGGCAAATCTTCCTATGGGCGCAAATCAAAATCAACTACCCAATCAAGATGATGGTACACCATCATGGTTAACCTCTCAGTTGTGGGCCTTCGTGGATTCTATACCTACTGCTCCTGCTATAGCTGCTGAAAGTCCTGTGGTTAATAGTGCCTTTAAGCGCATGTCTAGCTTTAGTAAGATGAGAATAAACGCCAGGAACATGAATGTTGTGGCAGCAGGTAATACAGCAACTTCAAGAAGTTCGCGCTACTCTAAGAATGGACTTTTTTATTTTTCTTTCGTTGGAATACTGTGTGCAATCTTATGTGTGTTAGTAGGAACATTTGTCAACATCTTGAGGAGACTCATATTCTCTTAAATATGCAAAGAAAAGTTGATGTTCTATCATTTGGCATCTTGCCAGAATCAATGAGAAGCAGAGCATACATTCTATGAGTAAAACAAAATCTTCTTATAAGTATGATGTCTGAATTCCCCCTTCCCTTTGTGGTCGTTTAGTTGCTGGTTAGAGTTATGCGTAGTAGTAAAACATGAACCAAGCATTGTATTAGCAATGCTATGTTTTATGTGAAAAGAGAAAAAATCAACCAAACTTAGTATACTTTATGCTAGATTCTACATGAGTATTATGTTTCCTCATTTTGTAACCAAACAACTTACAAAGTTATGCTAGTTTTTAGTACATGAATAACTCCTCTTTATCTAGCAACCAAATGACCTCTTCTACCACCCTAAAGTAGTAACAAAAAGGAAAAAGTAACATAAGAAAGTATCCCTCAAGTGAACAGAAGAACAAGGAACTATGTCATTGGCAATTTTGACTGAAGTTTTGAGATTATTTCATAATCAGTTTTTCTTTGCTTTTAGAGTTATGATTTGCAGGTATGCATAATTGGCTTTAATTTAGGTGAGTTTTCAAGTTGATTTCTGATTTGGAAGTTCCAATGTGGCTTGAAATTTGATGTTGTGTCTAGTTTTCTTGTTTATAGGTTGCACAGATTGACCTATTTGATCAGGTAAGTTCGGTTTGTTTTCGTTACTCGAGAGGAGATTGATTTTTAACTTGTCTTTTGATTATGCAGCATGATCTATCATCAGCTGTATAATCAAGTTACTCTACCTGCTATTCTTTCTTAGTAAAATTTCTTGGTATGAATTGTTTGTCCTTCAGCTCATAAGTCTTTGTCATACCCTAAACTGGACCAAGTGACTATTCTTAACCTAGCTGAAGTATCTTGATCTTCCGAGTTTCGGAGTTACTAGTATGTAAAACTTGTTTGGTGCTACATACAAGGTTCGGGGAAGTGGTAAGTATCCTGTCATTCTTAACCAAGAGTTTCAGGTTTGAGCCCGTGGTATGATGCCACCTTTGTTAGGGAATACTTGTGGGACTGGTATCAAACATCAGGTGCGAAATAAAAAAATAAGTAAATATAGTGATTCTACCAAATACACAAGGAGGGACATGGAATTTTCCTTGTATTATAACTGTATTTTCGATTACACACTTATTCATTACACTTATGAGACTCCCGAGGCTGCCACTTGTTTCGCTCTCTCTCTACTTGTAGTTCTCTGACATGTTTGCGACCTTAAATCAATTAGATCTTCTGTCTGAAACTCTGCCATGAAAAATAACACTTAGTTTTACAAGTAATAGCCTTGCAAATCTACACCCTTCTGAATATATGGAGCATAGTCCTATTATACAACCTATTGTTTCCACTTCTTTATTTTCCTTTCTCATTATTTCAATACCCTACTATATGTGGTCCTTTTCAAGTTTTTTTTTTTTTTTTTGTAAAACATGATTTTTAAAATTATTTTCAAGAATATGTTTTCATTTCTAAGCCACGTTATATGATTTGCAGGCTATTACTTGTGTCAACGGTATATGTGTGGGCGCTTCATTTCTAAGCCACGTTTTCATTCTTGACACTTTGGGTTTTTTTTGTTTCATAATAAGTTATTTCGGGATAAATTATTTTTTTATGCATATGGTTGATATATTTGATTAGTAATATATAAATGATGGGATAAATAATTTAGGAATTATTTAGTACTTTCAATCAAATGCATGACAAAATAATCTGGCATTTTATTCTGAATTATTATACTTTATGTTTTACGATAGTTAGTTAGATTAGCATGTATATATATTTTTAGGGATGTCAATGGAGTGGAGCCGAGCGGAGCACAGGCGTGGTGAGTTTTGTCTCCAGCCGCAAAATTTTAATCCACCCCGTCCCGCACCTACCCCACATCTCTACCCCTAAGTTTTTTGCATAAATAATTCATTTATAATACATATTGTAGGTTTAACATAGTATTACTATAGATGGTAATAACTAAGTTATCGCTAAAATCAGTCACTATTTATTAAAATGTATCAATTCATGTAATTTTTCTATTTTTTTCCTTTCTTGATTAGTCAAAATAGACACTAATTAGGGACAACTTAAAATAAAAAAATAGATAAGTAATTAGAGACGGTGAAAATAATAAGTTTGATTCTACAAAAAAATTGAATTTGAAATAATATATTTACTGTTCCCATTATAGCATTAAATAATATCATTTTCTCTTTTCATTTCAATTTATGTGATAATAGACAAGTAATTAGAGACGGTGAAAATAATAAGTTTGATTCTACAAAAAAATTGAATTTGAAATAATATATTCATGTTCCCATTATAGCATTAAATAATATGATTTTCTCTTTTCATTTCAATTTATGTGATACAATTGAAATTTCAGGAATCGATATAACGTGTTATATTTTTTTAGCTGGCAAAAGTAATGTTATACCTCGAACTATTTATATTAACAATAAGTTAAATAATAAGTTGGGTTCACTATTTACTTTTCTTAATTTATATACATGAATTATGTATACATTATCCATAAATTATATCTATATTATGCATGAATTATTCATTTTTAGTTTAATCCGTTGTGTGAGCGTCTATTTAAGTTAATTCTCCTTTAAAATAATCTAGTTGCAATGAAGGATGTTTCTTATTGACTATTGTCAATCATAGATCTTTGCACAAAATATTTGATATGATATAGAAAATATATAAGTGAAAAATTATTAAAATTTTAAATTAAATTTATAGAGTATCTTTTTTGTAACTTAATTATTGGATACAAAGTTTTATAGCACTTCATTACCATAAATTTGACCAGGGTTGTCCCAATTTGTCATTGCAGTTTGTTAATAACGGGACCTAATAATATTGTCTTTGATCTCCAACATGTGGGGACGATATATTATCTCTTTACTAATCAAACGTCAAAAAAATAAAGGAAAAATTACTTAAATACACTCCTTTACTTACCTTAATATCCATTTATCCCTACTTATTATAAAAATTTCAAAAATCCCTTATTTCCCCCAATTATTAAAATATGTAAGATACATATAGATTTCACACCTTTTTTTCAGCCAATTACCAAGTTTTACTTTACAAAAGTAAAATCCTATTTTAAGGCTACACACTTCCCCATTAACAGTTACCCTCTTTTATTTTCTTCCTAAAATATTTCCACATGTTTAGGAGCAAAATTGTCTATCAATTTGAATTTCAGTAGAAGTAATGCAGCAAATTTAGTCTATCAATTTGAGTTTCTATAGGAGTCTCCCTCAAGTATTTAAATTTCTAAGTTTTTAAAAGGTAAGAATTTTACTCTCCATTTTTCTCTTCTTTGTGTGCTTTTACAGATAATATGGAACAGGGTCCATCTCGAGTTGGTGATTCTAATGCTAATGCTAAACGTGTGTATGATTTTGATGATGAAATGTGGGCTGAGAACAGATCCAAGAGGTTGCATGACCCATTAGCGATGAAGAACAAGAATGTAGTCGAGCCAAAGAAGAAGCTTGAAGAAATCCCCAAAAAAAGGCGAAGAAAAGTTACACATGTTGTTTCCCGACCCACACTTCCTAAGGTATGTGTTTAAAATTGGTAATTTTGTGTTTTGTTGATAAAACCCTAATTTTAAATTGTTGCATGTGTTTGTGAAATCGAATTAAAAGTCATTTAACAATGAAGAGAGATTCACTAATTTCAAATTCAGTATAACCATCATGTAGTGCACAGTATTAAGGTGTATCAGTTGCAATAAGTGTATCAATAATTTTGAGTTTTGTATCAGTATAATCATCATTTATTGTACAGTTTTAAGGTGTATCAGATGCGTAAGGTGTATCAATAATTTTGTGTTTTGTATTAGTAAAAGCATCATATGTTGTACAGTTTAAGGTGTATCAGATGCAAAAGGTGTATCACTAATTTTTGAGTTTTGTATTTGTAAAAGCATCATGTGTTGTACAGTTTTAAGGTGTATCAATAATTTTGTGTTTTGTATTAGCAAAAGCATCATGTGTTGCACAGTTTTAAGGTGTATCAGATGCATAAGTTGTATCAATAATTTTGTGTTTTGTATCAATAAAAGCATCATGTTTTGTACAGTTTTAAGGTGTATCAGATTCATAAGGTGTATCAAATACAGTGTTTTGTATTAGTAAAAGCATCATGTCTTGTACAGTATTAAGGTGTATCATATGCATAAGGTTTATCACTAATTTTGTGTTTTGTATCAGTAAAAACATCTTGTAATGTACAAATTTTACAGTTTTTATTTGTCAGTACATAAGATGTATCATATACATCTGATATATCACTCTCCATTACATCAAATGTTTGATATTAGACAAGTACAATTTTATATTTTGTTTTTTGTATAAACAGGGCATGAATTATGTTATTAAAAAAATACCAGCACATCCATTGAGGTTTGGAGCGACATTCAATTTTGATTTTGTGAATAAAATCAAATTGTCCATAAAGGATGAAGGCGTTGAAATGTTCAAGAATACAATTTTTGGACCATATTTGGACATTCCAAAATGTAATTTCCAGGGTCAAATTACTAAGTGTTTGTTGTTGTTGGAGTTGCAACATAAAAACAAAGATGTATTGCATGTTCGTCATGCTAATGGGAATGTATTGCTGTTTAGTATGAAGGAATTTGCCATTGTAACTGGCTTTAGATGCAAAGGAAATGTTAAGGATTTTTCATATCCTAATTCCACTCCGAGCCGGTTATTACTAAAATATTTCCCTGATTGTCATACAGGTATAACCAAAAGTCGATTGATACAGCGTTTTGCAATGGGTAATTGGGACACCACACAGGAATCCGTGGAAATGGCAATATTATACTTCATCAATACTTTCATGTTATGCCATCTTGGTGAGACCTTCATACCTATAGAAGAATTTCTAATGGTCGAAGATGGTAGCTATGAACTGTATCCTTGGGGTCAGATTGCATTCAATAAGCTAATTACATCACTCAGGCAAGACTTCAACCAAAGCAAACAGATGTATCGCTTATTTGGTATGCCTTATGCACTCAACGTATGGATTTGCGAATGTGCCTCTAGTCTAAGTCCAGACTTTGCTGTTAAAGTAGCGAATGGTATTCCTAGGATATGTAATTGGACAGTGGTGGCTGAAAAGCCAAAATATGAGAAGTTCATGTCTAGCATTTTCTCCGAGGTAACATTAGTTTTAAATTCTCAAATAACAATTTATTAATAATCTATATAGTTTCTGTTGTAAATAAATTTTTTTTAATGATACATAATATTGTTATAACATTCAACCATTGTAATTGCAGAATGCTTGTTCAAACATTGTACCAACGCCAGATGAGGTGGAAGTCCTTGATTTACCTGATATTCAAGAGGCCAACAGAAATGAACTATCCACGCCACCAGTTGTTGCAAAAAAAGTGCAAACTAAAGATAAGTCAGGTTTTGAGGATTTCTCAACAAGCCCTCCTGACCATTTATTGAGAAGATCCTCACGTGTATCTGATACATCATCTCCACCACCACCCAAGAGGAGAAAGAATATTGATACACATAAAACAAAGGGTTCGAAACCTTCGTCAAAGCAGTTAAGGCCCCCATTAAATCAGTCATTCTCAATGCCAGCTGAAGAACCTACCCAGCCTGCTAATGTATCTTCTGTCCATGTCTCTTCACAAGTCCCAAAAGATAAGTCTGTGTATCCCGATATTGAAGAACTGAAACAACATATGAAGGAATACGTAAGTAACAATATTAATTTTTTTAATGTATATTCATAAATATACAACTGAATGTTAATTTTTTTTAATAGGTTGACAGTAAATTTGAGTATCTTGTGAATTTGATAAAGGCAAATCACATTGAGGTGATGAATTCTAAGAATAGGGAGGACGGCCAACAACCAAAGGTAATGTATTGTTTATGTCTATTTTCCTTGTGTGTTATAATTTCATAAGTCATTATGTTACAAACTGATTTAATGCAGGAGATGAGCGGCAAGTCTACACCGCACATGGTTGAAGTTTCCGATGAAGAAGGCAATGATGGACACCAAGCAACCTCTCCGATACAAATGGATTTTGTCAATAATTATCAAAACATTGGTGTTGTTGATTTTGATGTTGACCATCAGGTTTACTTTACTTTATTAATTGTGTATATTAAATTATATAATTTATCATTAACTTATTTTTCTTTAAAAATCATGTTCAAAAAATACAGACTGATGATACATTAAAGAATCATCAAGTAATGAAGGACGTTTCAGAACTTCAATCCCCAGATGCAAATAGTCATCATACTGCTGAAACATGTGAACACAGGAAGGTAATTTTATCAGAGTTACTTGATTATTAGTATTCATCCAATTTTCAGTGATACATGAAAATGTGCCAGTATGATATGTTTCAGTTTAATTAGATTATTAGGATACCTTACAGTTTTATTTGATTATTATGATACATTGCAGTTTACCTGGATTAATATGATACATATTTCAAGTTCCTGTGTATGATACTATACTTTTTTATATAGTGTGTACGTTATACAGTCCATTGCAAGATACATAGCTATGTGACTACTTAAATTTGTTTGTCTCCTATGTACAATTCCTTTGCTTGCTGTAATCTGCCCTTGATACATTAACAATCCTTTTTGTGTATAATTATTTGTTGTTTAAGGTATCATAAATTGATCAGTACATTTTTTATTCAGGATGCTCCATCAGCACAAACGCATCATCATTTATTTGAAGGAACAATGAACGAAGATGTTTCATATAATGTTCAACACAATACCAATCAGTCTGTGCCAGATACTGTTATATTTGATACATCGGTAATTTATGCTTCATGTATCGTTTCAATATCATATGTCTATCAAACTATTTTTAATTATCAGTTTAAACCATATAGGGTTCTACACCATCTGGTTCAATATCTCACAATACACGAGAAGCAATGAATACACTTATTGCTGATCTAGGAAGTTTGCCTATTCATGCAAATCAACAGGAGTTAACCGACAACAAATGACTAAGTTTCGGAAAATCAATTAATCTTATGATTTAAGAAAAATCGACTTTTCAAATTAACAGAGTCACCACTTGATTTTTAAATAAAAAATAAGAAAAACTTACAATTATTTTTCAAAAGACTTAAAACAAATAAAAATCAATTGAAAAGGGTTCGAAGTTCAATGTACATTCCGAGACGGTGTAGGCCCTCGGAATGCCCGCTAACTCGCGGTTGACCAGCGATTTGACTAAATGATCTTTTAAAATAATTTATTTTTCAGATATTGACTAAATAAGTAAATTCAAATTATTTATTTATTTATTAAACAATATTACTATTCTATTTTAATTGATTATTTTAAAGGGGAGTGAACTTAGAAGGAATCTTCCAATAGGGTCTAATAGTGAAAATAAAGTTAAATATAGAATATAAAAAAATATTTTTTATTTAAATATAAAAGAGAAGTGACTGACTTTGGGAAATTAATTAAGTCAAATCAAAATTAAATAAGTGAAAAGTAAGTCAATACAATAGCAAATAAATAATGAAGAGAAAGGAGGGAATTTGAACTTGGGCTTCTTTGCCCAAATTCAGCAAAAAATGGACTTTTAGGCCCAATTCTCCAAAAATCCTGCAGCTATTTTGAAAGGGGATTTTAGCCCATTTTCCTTTGAAAATCTGGTATACATTTTGGTGTATACTGATGTATACGGCTTGTATACAATCTATTTTCGTGTATATTGGGATGTATACGAAATGTATGATGCCCCAGATCAATTTTCCAGCACCTGTATAATTTTTAAACCTGTGTATCATATATTCCTACTGTATATCAGTGTATACAGCAGTATATTAGCCTTTTCTTAAGCTTTCGGAGACCTGCAATTTAAATTTCCAGCAATGTATTTGCGACTTTCAACCTGTACGCCATTTTCCAGAGGGGTGGACGACCCGGAGATACGAGGGAGATAAGTCCGTCATGGACTCAAAGAGGATCATGCAAAAAATAAAAAATAAAAAATAAAAATCGGATGACACAAACAACATCATAATTTATTAAAAAAATGAGAGGTAGGAACAAGAATATCACCTTCTCCGGAGCAGCGAACTAGAGACGGTACGAGCAAGGAACTTGTCTTCACCACGCGACTCAGATTCAGACGACGACCGGGAATTATAGGCAATATTTTTTTACCCGAACACAACTTGGATGTATTTAATCTATGTATTCTTTGCCTATTTTTTTTTTGCTTGAACTACTATAAATATTGAATTGAATTCTTGAATTCTTGAATAATCATGAATTCCTCCCTCTTTCTTGAATTCTTTTAATTCTTTTATTTTTTCCCATCATGAATTTCTTGAAAGAAGAAGAAAAGAGAAGGTATTTATAAGAGATTTTTATGGTAGATTTAGGGGGAAAATGGAATGGATTGGGATGAATTTGAATTTCAAAATTTAAAATTCAAATTCAAAAATTACTTTTTTTTAGGGGGGAAAAAGGAATGTTGGGTGAATTTGAATTTCAAAATTCAAATTCAAATTTTAAAATTCTTTTTTTTAGGGGGAAAAAAATGGAATGGATTTGGGGATGAATTTGAATTTCAAATTCAAAATTCAAATTCAAATCTCTCAAAAGTGGATGTTGAAAAATTAGTGGGTTGGGAATTGTATTGGGCTTGGCTGAAAATTGAATCTTGGCCCAAATTTTCTCAAAATTGAGTTAAGTTGGAAGTCTAAGATGAATTAAATTTAAGAAATAGCCAAATTGTGTTACATTAATAAATTTGGCTAAACCTTAAATAAGACAAATTAATATTAATTAATTAACGAGCTTCTTAATCTTAACAAAAAATAAAATAATTAATTTAATCGTAAACTTAGTGATTCAAAAATATAACCATGATTTAAACTAAACTAATTTAAAAGACTACTTACTAAATTTAAAATATTTTTGAGATGGTTTTTGAATTATCATAAAATATACTAATTATATACATAATTATGTAAGATATATATATTATCTAAAAACTATAAGAAATGGCAAAAATTATTCAAAATAACACAAACATTATATTTTTTCTTAAATTTAAAAACTAATTATTTTAAATTGTTTGAGAATTTAAGAAGCTCATGAATTAATTCTTGCTGGGGAGGGTCAAAATTGGGTGTCAACAACTGTCCCTCATTTACTTGGATTGATGCAAGAAATTTGAGGAAAATGAAATTGACCAATCCAATTTTGACCGACCACATATCCATCTTTCAGGCAAGGGATTTGGTACGGACTTTAGGAATTATGACCGAGCCCTGAAAATGGGTTTCCTACATATCTCAGGCTATATGAGAATTCAGGCCATTTGTAGTTCGATACGCTAGATTTAACGCACGATTTTGAAAGAAATCAAAAGTCATCTCGATACCGAGTTATGAAGGAATCGGATGCTTGGGAATAAGATTTAAGAGGGAATGTTAGAATACAGCCGAGTTTTCAACATCGAGCCCGCATACATATCCTTAAACCATAGGAATCAGGCTGTTTGTAGTTCGACTCAATCGATTGAAAAGGGAATCTATTATGTTAGATAACCTTTGGTTCTGGACAAGTGACAAAATTAAACGAGTATGAAAAGGAGGCTTGTAACCTCTTAGCCATGAATGTGGTGCACTTCACACCCATAATTAAGAACTCACATGGACATAATTTTCAAAGCTCTCGGCGCATTGTCACTCAGATTGGAAACTTGCTTCCGGTAGACCAAAATTTCCGGATGCGAGACCGAAACTGACAAAACCTAAAGAAAAACCCACATGCCTTTTGATAGGGGTGTGGTTTGATTGTGGTGGAAGTCGCTCCTCTGCTCCTGTCCTAAGAGTTTGACACTCCTCTTTGGACTATATACCAGTTCGCTGCTAAGAAAAAGTTCCACGTTGTGCTGCATCCTTTTTGATGTCGTCCGCACCTGTGGTAAGTTTTGGAGAATTCATCCTTCCGGATGCTCTCGATAAAGACTGAGATAAAACTCGTCAGCATAAAAGATGCAATTAAAATGGGAGACAGTGTCTTTTACCATGTCGACACTTAATTGTTCTCCTTGACATTTGACGTCAACTCGATTGGTTTGACATAAAGCAAATAGAGCTTATGTCTTATGTATGTAATGCAATCTTCAATGTATTCTTCATTTGATGTTGAAATAAATAAAAACAGATGCAGTGCTGATATTTATCTTGATGTCGTCTTTGATGTTCTTCTTGATGTTTAATTTTATCAAAATAATATGATGCAGTTGATGCCCATGAGTGAATATTTTCTTCAGATGCACGATTCCCTTTCTGGATTCCTTGCGGGGCATAGGTATCTTCCCGCGATGCATAAATTTTCTGCGAGGCATGAATATCTTCTCGCGATGCATGATCTTCCGCAATGCATGAATATTGACTCGCGATGCATGATCTTCCGCAATGCATGAATATTGACTCGCGATGCATGATCTTCCGCGATGCATGAATATTGACTCTCGATACATGATCTTCTGTGGGGCATGAATATCTTCCCGTAATGCATAAATTCCGCAAGGTATGAAATCTTCTTGCGATGCATAAATTTCAGCGAGGTATGAAATCTTCTCGCGATGTATAATTTTCTGCGAGGCATGAATATCTTCTCGCAATTAACTTGTGATGCATGAATATTAACTCGCAATGCATGATCTTCCGTGATGCATGAATATTGACTCGCGATGCATGATCTTCCGCGATGCATGAATATTGACTCTCGATGCATGATCTTCTGCGGGGCATGAATATCTTCCCGCAATGCATAAATTCCGCAAGGTATGAAATCTTCTTGCGATGCATAAATTTCAGCGAGGTATGAAATCTTCTCGCGATGTATAATTTTCTGCGAGGCATGAATATCTTCTCGCGATTAACTTGTGATGCATAAATATTAACTCGCGATGCATGATCTTCCGCGATGCATGAATATTGACTCGCGATGCATGATCTTCCGCGATGCATGAATATTGACTCTCGATGCATGATCTTCTGCGGGGCATGAATATCTTCCCGCGATGCATAAATTCCGCAAGGTATGAAATCTTCTTGCGATGCATAAATTTCAGCGAGGTATGAAATCTTCTCGCGATGTATAATTTTCTGCGAGGCATGAATATCTTCTCGCAATTAACTTGTGATGCATAAATATTAACTCGCGATGCATGATCTTCGCGATGCATGAATATTAACTCTCGATGCATGATCTTCTGCGGGGCATGAGTATCTTCCCGCAATGCATAAATTCCGCAAGGTATGAAATCTTCTTGCGATGCATAAATTTCAGCGAGGTATGAAATCTTCTCGCGATGTATAATTTTCTGCGAGGCATGAATATCTTCTCGCGATTAACTTGTGATGCATAAATATTAACTCGCGATGCATGATCTTCCGCGATGCATGAATATTGACTCGCGATGCATGATCTTCCGCGATGCATGAGTCTTGACTCGCGATGCATGATCTTCCGCGATGCATGAATATTGACTCTCGATACATGATCTTCTGTGGGGCATGAATATCTTCCCGTAATGCATAAATTCCGCAAGGTATGAAATCTTCTTGCGATGCATAAATTTCAGCGAGGTATGAAATCTTCTCGCGATGTATAATTTTCTGCGAGGCATGAATATCTTCTCGCAATTAACTTGTGATGCATGAATATTAACTCGCAATGCATGATCTTCCGTGATGCATGAATATTGACTCGCGATGCATGATCTTTCGCGATGCATGAATATTGACTCTCGATGCATGATCTTCTGCGGGGCATGAATATCTTCCCGCAATGAATAAATTCCGCAAGATATGAAATCTTCTTGTGATGTATAAACTTTTTACGAGGGATGAAATCTTTTCGCGATGCATAAATTCCGCAAGGTATGAAATCTTCTTGCGATGTATAAATTTCTGCGAGGGATGAAGTCTTCCCGCGATGCATAAATTCTGCAAGGTATGAAATCTTCTTGGAATGTATAAACTTTTGCGAGGCATGAAATCTTCTCGCGATGCATGAATTCCGCAAGGTATGAAATCTTCTTGCGATGTATAAACCTTTTGCGAGGGATGAAATCTTCTCGCGATGCATAAATTCCGCAAGGTATGAAATCTTCTTGAGATGTATAAATATCGGCTTTTGATGTCATATTTGGTACCAAGTGAAGACAGTGCTTCAATCGAGCAACATAGTGATCTTCAGGGTGCCTTCTGGATAATCATATCGTCTCAATTGAAAATATCGGTAAAATAATTCTTTTAGATAGTGTATTATCCTGATCGACAATAAAATAAATGACCCCTCCGGGTAGTGTATTGTTTTGATCGACAATAAAATAAATGATCCCTCCGGGTAGTGTATTGTCTTGATCGACAATAAAAGAAATGACCCCTCCGGGCAGTGGATTGTCTTGATCGACAATAAAATAAATGAGCCCTCCGGGTAGTGTATTGTCTTGATCGACAATAAAATAAATGACCCCCTCGGGTAGTGTATTGTCTTGATCGACAATAAAATAAATGACCCCCCGAGTAGTGTATAATATCATATCTGATATTATGATGCAAATGACGTCCTTTACGGAAACCGTGAACTCTTTCTTGAGATTTACGCTTGATTCAACCTCGAATCTAGCTGGACGTTCTTTATGGACTTCATGTTGTGGGACGTTGACTGAAATAAATCATTCATACTCCCAAGTTCCCGGTATGAGCAGTATAAAACAATTCCTGCGTCTACAGAAAACTCCAATAAATTTTGGGAGAACTTTCTCCTCCCTTGACTTCTCCATATTCATCGATCGAAGGAATTTGCTGATATCAAATCAAAGCTATAAACCTGCATACATAGAGAAATTGTTAGTTTTAAAACGAACTGATCTGTGCCGATTTCTTCAGTTATCTGCTCCTTGTCCTGCTATCTCCGGTTGATCTTCCTGATCTCCCAACTCTTGATAGATAAGACAAAATTTTTTATGCCAAAACCAATGAACATAAAAGAAAATTTTTAAGAAAATAAATTTTCGGGAAGTAATATTTTAAAAAAGGTCACTATCAAGCGTCATGTCACGTCAGGATTAGCGAACTTCTTTGAGTCTAATGTTCGGAGGTCTATCTGATTGTTTGCTGGGGAGTATTCAAAGTCACTCCAGACCGTCGATAAACCATGTTGAAATTTTGAGGCTATTCTCAAAATTTTTGTCTCAGTTGCAAGTTATGGCTTATCTTCAACTGTCGGTAAATAAATCATGGAATTTTCGAGATCTTCTCGAAAATTCTGTTCCAGTTGCAAATCTTGAAGTATCTCCACCTTGACTCGCTGGGGAAAAATCTTCTTCTCAGTAATTTTTGAGACCCTCTCAAAAATTTTGTCCTAGTTTCTACTGTAAAATAGAAATCTTACGGGAAATATGACCGAACCCTTGTGGCGCCTACGTATCCCGTTGAGGCAGGAATCAGGTCAAACGTTATAACATTTTGAAATATCGAGGTCATGTGATAAGACTTAAATGAACTCCTTAGGATCTAAACCAGTGTTCCTAGCCAATTAGGCATATTCAGAGTCTTTGAAGTGGTGTTGGAACCGAAACTCTTAAGCGTCCGGCAAATTGGTTCATAAGAGGGCTAGAGTGTCCTTTTGATTTAACCTAGTTAAAGAGTCAGAATTTGGTAAACGGTTGTAACTATAGGTGTAAAATATTGTGTGGGATGGTATCATGTTGGAAAAGTCGGGGGACGACTCCCCAAGGACCAAACAAGGACCCTCGAGGAGGACCCTTGAAGCAGCAGGGCATGACGGACCCCATGACGGGGCATCACAGGCGCGACGGGGCGTCGAGGCCTCCGTCGTGCCAGCCTTAGCTCTTGGACTTTTCCTCCGCCTGCACAAGTATCTGACCAACGTGACGGATGTGCAGGACGGAGGGAAGCCAGTCCGTCACGGCCATGACGGTCCATCATCGTGGAACCGTCGTGCGCTTGGGGAGAAAGCCTCCGCCTGCACAAGTCTCTGACCAACGTGACGGATGTGCAGGATGGAGGGATGTCAGTCCGTCACGCCCACGACGGACCATCGTTGGGGATTCGTCGTGGAAGGTCTGTGGCAGTTATGGAAAAGTTATTTTTAGTTAGTTAATTAATTAAGTGTCTTAGGGGTAATTAGGGGTTTAAGAGAGACTAATTAAGTGACTTAAGACCCCACTATAAATACCCAACCCACATTAGCCTAATCATTCTCTCAAAAACAAAACTCTCTTCCTTCTCTCTACTTTCTCTCTCTATTGGAAGACTCCATTGGAGATCAACTTGGGGAGATCATTAGGGGTTGATTTAGCACGAAATTCACCATCAAAACGTCATCAAATCTTCAGGTATGGGATCTAATTCACCTTTGAGATTCTTTCCTCAAAGGGTTCCTTCAAAGCTTTTTCCAAAAAAAGTTGAGTTTCTTATGGGTTTCATCCAAATCCGAATTTGATCATGTGAATTGAGTTAATTATGTATTCTTTGGGTTAGAATGAGTAGATTATCATGAATTGTAACTTGATTATGGTGAATGGAAGTAGTTTGATCTAGATTGTGGGTGATGACCTCTAAACCTTAACCCTAAATGTTGAATTGATATGGATTAGGTTGAGTTTGTTAGAATTGATCTCATAATTAGTTAAATGGTCTTTAATGATTGTTATTGCATCGATTATGGGTCTATTATGATGAATTGAAGTTCTTCACACCTATGTTCTTGAATATTGAATCTAAGTTAAGAAGATACACTTGAGATCATGTTACTAAGCTTTGATGTAGTATTGCTTCATAGTATAGTGCTTCTCCTTGATTAGTTCTTGTGATTTATTATTGAATTGCATCGATGTGATGATCTAAGATTGGTTGATCTATGGGTTGATGGTAAGGTCCTTTATTGATGGACTAGGGAGGAGTATTGGTAAGTCTTGATGATCCTAGCCTTTACTTCAAATTATAGTTAATTGTCATCAAGTGATAATGTTATGTTGAAGTATGCTTTGATTGATGTGATAAGTTGATATGGTACATGAACTTATATGCTTAGGTTGGTTGTGAGGTTGCTAGGTGTAATGTAATATAGGGAAGTTGTACGATGTGCCCTATTATGATGAGATGTACGAGGGTTGACTTCACCTATATGGATTGTTATGAAAGGACTAATTCTCATACAATTCTTATTTGAGCTATTATGATGATTATACGAGGGATTGACCCTCCTATCTAACTAAATTGAGAAGGTTAATAAAGATTAAAGATTTCTCTAAATGGGGACTTAGCTTAGCACCGAGCGAACTTGACAATGGGAGGTGATGACTTGTCCCTAAAAAGGAAAGATTCATCCTAGAAGTTGCCCATGTGACGATAACTCCCATGTATGAGGGATGTGTCACTTTAAGGGATTCCCATGAGGAGCGGCCCATATTACCAAATGGTATAAATAGGGATATCTACCTCTTAGTTCTTGAACTATGTTGCCACCATAGGATACTAGCTAGTGGATCCACCTAGATAGCTATGTTCACGTTAGGTTCTACCTTGGCCGGTAGACCACCTTCCATCGGTGTAAGGTTTCATGACACCGGATTCCACATTCGATTATGTGGTCTATGTCGGTTAAGGCAAATGTTCCCTAAACTAAAATGAATGAATGAATAAGGTATAGGCTAATCAAAGTAACTTGAGAGGTTGGCTATAGCTTAGGTAGGGGTATGGGACTCTACCTACGCCTTGCACTAGTTTGCCTTGATAGGAACTTTGAGAGGTCAATATTATACATGTAAAGCGATGGTATGATGTAAATGGTTTGTATGTTGAGTAACATGCTTATGGATATAATTTTGTTGTCTTTGCTTAAAGAAGGATGTATCATGACATGAAGAGTATGTTGGTAAGTAAATTGCTGATTGTAGTCTTGGTAGGTTACTTGATTGAGTAGGAGATATGTTAATTTTACTTGATCATTGCACTTGTGACTTATTGAAGGTTATCATTAGTATGCTTTGCTTTGCTATGGTTTAATTGCATATGTAGTCTATTATGTTTTCATAAATGTCCCTTTCTAAATATATTTGATTGGTAATTGTATATGAGATTCCATACTTAGTACATGTGGAGTACTAATCCCTTTTCTTTTCCTTTTTTCCCAAACATTTTAGGTTCGGGTCGTTGAGCTTGATCCAAATTGCTAGGAAGGAAGACTTGGGTATTTTGCCATCCAAGTGGTAGGTCCTCACTCTCTCGAGGACGTGGCCGACATCTCTCTTTTATGATGTGTAGTTACTATGATTCTATGTTGACTCCGTTATTCTCTTGAGACGATGTAGTAGACAGCCTATATGCGGCTTCTTTCATTTGATGTAGGGCTATGCCCAAGACTTATTGTAATCGATAGATGGTCTATGAGATGAGACGGTTTTATGACTATTATTTTCTAAATATATAAGTGTATGAAATAAAAGTAGAAGACTAAGTAATCTTCGTATATGAACAAGTCTATGTATACTTGATATATAATAATTATGTGTATGTAGAGGTCTATGTAAACCTCCGAGTAGTTTTAGATAAAAAGTTTTTAATTCTTACTGATTTTTAGTCGATGAATGCTATGACGAAGCTAAGAGGCTTGTCTTAGTCCTCCGAGAGGACGACGACGCCGGTTACGTCTGGGGGGTAAACCCGGATGTGACAAATGTAGTTCCCCCTCAAAGGTTAACAAAATAAGAAATTTACAAAGAAACCGACCGAGGCCGACATAGGCCGCCTACGTATCTCATTCTTGAGAATTCAGGTCGAACGTAGTTCAAATATACAGAAATATTAAAGGGATAAATAGGATGACCGAAGCCGACATAGTCCGCCTACGTATCTCATTCTTGAGAATTCAGGTCGAACGTAGTTCAAATATACAAAAATATTAAAGGGATAAATAGGATGACCGAAGCCGACATAGGCCGCCTACGTATCTCATTCTTGAGAATTCAGGTCGAACGTAGTTCAAATATACAGAAATATTAAAGGGATAAATAGGATGACCGAAGCCGACATAGGCCGCCTACGTATCTCATTCTTGAGAATTCAGGTCGAACGTAGTTCAAATACAAAGAAATATTTAAAGAGGATAAGGGGTGACCGAAACAACATTTGCCAACCAAGTCGGGTATTGTGTCACCTCCACTAATCGAGACTCAATCTGTTTGGTAATCTTTCCTTTAATCTTTAGACTCCACTCGGGCTTGAATTTCCGAGTTTTCTGCTTCACCGGAATGAACCCTGGATTAATCGGCAATTTGTGAGACACAACATTGGTACTCAAACCCTTGCATGTCGCCGACTTCCCAGACGAACACATTAATGTATTCAGTGAGTAAGTGTATTAGATCCTTCTTCTGAGTTTCATTCAAGTGAACGCTGATTTTGGCCTCTTTGACGTACTCTTGGTCTTCCAGATTTACAGTTTCAGTTTTCTCTGAATTCGGCTTGTGCTGATTTTCAAACTGCAGAAATTCTTCAGAAACATGTTCCGGTATCTCATTCTCCTCTTCGTATTCATCAACCTCGTCACTATCTGCCTCACTTTGTTCATTCAGCTCGTGACATGACATGACGTTGGCAGGTTTAAAACTTATATTACTGAAACCATAAATATACAAAATTAGGAAGGTAAAATATAACAAATAAGTAAATAAATAATTTTCAATAAAAGAGGCTTTCATTCATATTGGAAATAATGCAAACTTTGGCCATGGCAAAGGGTCATGTGGCCTTTTCAAACATCACAGGGGAATTTTAAAATGCACGCAATTAAGAAAATGTAAAATGGTGGGTCTCGGGCCTCTTCCGGACTACCACCGATTTAAATATGCATTAAACGATGCCCTTCTATCAAGATCAGGATCGGCGTGGAGGTTCAATTCTGCAGCATCTCTCCTGGTTCAGCATCACGGATACCAGCTAGCTCGACCTCTTCCTCAATAACAACATCGATCTCCTCGAAAAGGCCGCAGATATCTTCTCCAACTTCGTTAGGGACGATTGGAGTTATCACCTTTGTCACACACCAATCGTCACCAGTCTCTATCATATTCACATTGCCGCCTCCGTGATTTGGCAAAGGGTTGGTGTTGACATTAGGTGCAGCTGGTTGTAAAGAGACCACCTCTTGGTCGATTAGATCCTGAATTTTGTGCTTGAGGTTGATACAATCCTCAGTATCATGCCCAACGTTGTTGGAATGATAAGCACATATCTTATCTGGCCTATAGAATTTCGAATTGATATCCATGGGCTTAGGTCCCACAGGATGGATATATCCAGCCGCAGCTAGTCGCTCGTACAATTTTGTTCGACTTTCCGCGAGCGCGGTGAAATTCCTTGCAGGTTTCTTCTCGAACCGAGGTCGAGGTGAATCATAGCTTCCTTGTGGGGGAGGCATCTGTTGATAACCTCGGTTGTTCGGACGTGGAGCTTGACCTCTGGGATATGAATTGGCTTGGTAGTTTGGCAATGGAGCTTGGCAATTCGGGTGGGGATTTTGATATGGTAGAGCTTGGACTTGATATGCAAGAGGGGGTGCTTGGTAGCTCGACTGCACATTGGCACATTTGGGAGCAATGCCTTGGTAGTGAGGAGACAGAACTTGGTAAAGTGGAGGATGACTTTGGTATGTGGGAGATGGATTTTGGTAACTTGGAGATGAACTTTGGTTAGGGGTGGGCATTCGGTATTTCGGTTCGGTCTCGGTTTTTTTTTTCGGTTTTTTCGGTTTTCGGTTTTTGGAAAATGTCTACCGAATACCGAACCGAAATATTTCGGTTCGGTTCGGTTTTTATTGATTCGGTTCGGTTTTTATTAATTCGGTTCGGTTTTTTATTTCGGTTTTTAATGGGCCTGGTAAGTGGGCTTTTTCAAATTTTAGACTTTACAATTTTTTTTTTGATTTTTCAACTTAATGGGCTAAAAAGTAAAAATAGTGTAATATTTTTTTGTTTGATTTTTTAAAAGATTATTTAATATTAATAATTATTAATTAATATAATATAAATATAATATAAATTTAATATAATATTTTGGTTTACACCGAAATACCGAATTCCAACATAATACATACCGAAAACCGAACCGAAATACCGAAAAATACAAAAAAGTAAACCGAATACCGAACCGAAAACCGAAATACCGAAACCGAAATATTAAAAAAATTCGGTTCGGTTCGGTGTTTCGGTTTTTCGGTGTTTATGCCCACCCCTAACTTTGGTAGATTAGAGGAGTATTTTGGTATACTGGAGGAGGATTTTGGTATATTGGGGAAGGATTTTGGTATACTGAAGGAGGATTATTTTTCTGACCAACTTGGTAAGAGTTTTGAGAAGGTCGAGAACGACCTTGGAAATGGGAGTACGAAGATCTTCTTGGGTTTTTCTCGCCCTCATATGAAACAACAGCCACGTCTTCTCTCTTCTTTTTCAACAACCCTGAAGATCCGGGCGATGCGGCTACATGGTCTATCTTCCCTGATTTTAAACCGTCCTCGATAGTCTCACCAATCTTGACTATCTCGGCAAACTTTGCCCCAACGAGCAGTATAATTCTGTCATATACTCTGGTTCTTGCACCCGCACAAACACTTCAACGATTTCTTTTTCAGACATGGGTGGCCTCACCCTCGCCGCTTCTTTCCTCCACCTGTAAGCGAATTCTCTATAGCTTTCGATTGATTTCTGCTTCATTTTCTCCAAAGAGTAACGATCAGGAACGATTTCTACATTGTAAGCGAATCGCTCGATAAAGTCCTTTGCCAGAGCATTCCAGCTGGGCCATTGCCGGGTTTCATGTGAGGTGAACCATTCAAGAGCTTCTCCGCACAGGCTGTAAGGTCAACAACAACAAAAGATCATATTTATATGAAATAATATACTTATAACAAAAAAGCGAAATTTGTAAATTGAAAATAAAAACATAATACTTGCAACAATGGTAAAAAGTTTACTCTATACATAGTGTATATAAGTTAAATTTATCGTTCTTCATTCGTTTCCTTTGTTAATTTTTTTTCAGGAACTTTCAAGCTAGAAGTTAAATCTGGAAAAACTTATCTACTAAAAATTATAAATTCTGCAATGCATGAAATTCTTTTTTTTGCAATTAAAAATCACAAATTAACAATTGTTGGAACAGATGGAAGTTACACAAAGCCATTAACAAGAGATTTTATAGCCATAAGTCCTGGTCAAACATTTGATTGTCTATTAAAAGCCAATCAAAATCCAAATAATTATTATTATATGGCTGCTAGAGCATATACTAATGGTACAAATGTCCAATTTAATAACTCAACAACAACAGCCATAATAAAATATCAAGAAAATAATTATAATTTTAATAATTCACCTATTTCACTCCCTTATTTACCTTCTTACTATGATACACCTTCAACAATTAATTTCAGTTCTAGTCTAAGAAGTTTAGCCTCGAAAATTCACTCGATATCCGTCCCCACTAAAGTGAAAATAAGGTTGGTTTCAACTGTCTCAATCAACTTATTACCATGCCCAAAAAATAATACTAGGTCATGTCAAGGTCCAAATGGGACGCGATTATCGGCTAGTATGAACAATATAAGCTTCTTGACACCACCAAGGTATAATATACTCGAGACATATTATTATAATCACGTTAAGGGCGTGTTTGGGGCGGATTTTCCCGATTTTCCACCGTATGTTTTTAATTATACTGATGATGTTTTGCCTTTGGAGCTTGAATTGCCTAAATTTGGGACACAAGTGAAAGTATTGAAGTATAATACAACAGTTGAATTGGTGTTACAAGGGACAAATTTGGTAACTGGAATAGATCATCCTATGCATCTACATGGTTACAATTTTTATGTTGTTGGTTGGGGATTAGGTAATTTTGATGAAAAATATGATCCTAAGAATTATAATCTTGTTGATCCACCTAGAAGGAACAATGTTGCTGTGCCTAAAAATGGTTGGATTGCTATTAGATTCCGAGCTGATAATCCAGGTATATACGTCGATTTTTTTTTTACTTATCGAGTTTAAGTTAAATACACTGACAGGATTATGATTTTTCACTTTTCTTACTACTTATCGAGTTTAAGTTAAATACACTGACAGTTGAGTTATACTAGATTTTTCATTTTCTTACATTATCAATAGTACCCTTTGTTTTTTGGGAAACTTACATAAATATACTATAATAAAAAAATATTTACCATTTATAGCAATAATATTTCTTTTTCACTTGATCTCTTTTAATTTATTTATAATACAGTACAAGTTTAATTCATATTACAAAAAACAATTTTTTATTCACATATAATACAAATTTTAATGATAGCTAATTCATTTATCACACATTTTAATACATTTATAATACAATGTGTCAAATTTTTATCAAACAAACATAATATATTTTAAAAAATAATTAAAATTCATATATAATTCATATATATTTCATACACAATTCACTTTTAATACATATTGCAGATTTAACATAGTATTGCTATAAATGGTAATAAATAAAACGTATTGCTAAAATCAGTAATTATTTATTAAAATGTATCAATTCATGTAAGTTTTTCCTTGTTTTTACTTGAGTTATATACAATGACAGAATTATGATTTTTCACTTTTCTTACATTTATCAATTAGTTTTAATCTATGATAGGAGGTTAGTTATCATTTGCAATGTTTATTATATACTTTATAAATTTCTTTTTTTTTTGAAAAAAAAAAGATCATTTTTTAGAACTAAAAACAACAAGTTATTTTCTAGCCATTCACAATTTGATCCAAAGATAAACTGATTTTGTTTTTCTGAAAAAATAATTAAAAAGTTATTGTAATTAATGTTATTCTTTTTAATACTACATTGGACTATGAGTAGATTATGTTAATTTAGTCAAATACATCTCATAATTAATTTTGTTAAGTTATGTTATGAGTACAATCAGTGTATATATATTTTCCTTAATTACTTGCATTATCATTTTTACTTATCGAATTAAATAAAGTTATATACACCGATAGTATATGTATACACCATCTTAATTTCTAATTTAATTATAATTTTTTCATAGGAGTTTGGACTATGCATTGTCATATTGAGAGACATCTTACATGGGGAATGCAGACTGTATTTATAGTGAAAAATGGACAAAAGCCAGAAGAACATATTTTGCCTCCTCCTCATTACATGCCACCATGCTAATTTTTCCTTTCATTATAAATTACAAATAATATATACTATATAGTTATATTATTGAAGGGAATTATCCTAATTATTATAAGTAGAATTTGTGGAATATTTAATAGTGTGCTTGTGTAGATATAGTACTTGAACTGAAATTAATTGTTATGATCAATAGCGTATTCAGGAATTTAAATGAATAGGTATATTTAACTATTGTTTGGTCTTATTTCATAAAACACGAAAATAGTATACGACTTCTAAAGATCGTAGTATCTTTACAATACTAAAATTTATAGTTTATAAAATATGAATAATCTCTTTAATATACAAGAGGAAAAACAAGAGAATGTATAAATCTATAAATTTGTTGTTTACAAATTAGATCACCCAAAAACATTAAAATGTAATGATCTCTACTTGGCCCGGTTCCTATCTATCCTTTAGTGGACCTTGTTCAATCCGGTTAATGGGCCCAAAAAATGAAGAATGGTATGAAATAGCAAAACATTTAATTTAGGAAAAAGGTTTGAAATATGTTTGAACTTTAATCGAAATTGCTATAACGATACCAAACTTTGAGAAGGACCTTTTACCTCTGTTCTATTTACTAGTCTATTTTAAAGGTATATATATGTGCTCACATGGACTTAAAAAATACTGCATAATTCTAAATAGTAATGTGTCCACGTGGGTACATATATATCTTTAAAATACACTATTAAATAGTTTAGGAGGGTAAAGGGTCATTCATAAAGTTTGGTATCATAGCTGCAATTTCGACCAAAGTTGGAGTACTTTTCAGACTCTTTTTCCTTTAATTTATATCGAATGTTGTAGGTATAGTTTACTTTATTTTCGATTCACAGTTACTATTCCACATAATTTGCCATCCGAGGGGGTCCACGGTTTTGTATTTAACTTAAATTAAAAAATGGAAGGTATATTTGTAAAAGATATATACAAATCAAAGTGGTTCTTTTCTCTTCTCATTTACACCATTTTCTCCTAAAATCTCTCAGTCGGTTAATTTTCTCTCACCCAGATTATTTTTGAATTTTGATTTTTCTCCACTACCCTTCTGATTGTGACATCAAACTTTAAGGTAACAACAAAAAACGTGTTGAAATCAACTTTAATTTTTTTCCCTTTATATTTTGTACAATATTTTCATTTTTTTTCATGAACTTCCATATACATGTTCAGATTCAATTAATGTGAATTTTTATTTATATAAAGATTACACATCAATTGAAAAGTACAACAAAAAAAAACATATACTTATACATAACTGATACCGTTTCTTATTTGCATATAGATTCCACATATATACTTATACAAAGAGCATATACATATACAAATTACAATTCTATATACATATACAATGAACAAACCTAACAAAAAACACATATACATATAAAAATTACATCTAATATACAAATGCAATAATCTGAATTAAAGACGAACATGTATTGTATACATATACAAATATAGAGAAAAAAAGAAACGTTTCATATATGAATTATCCAATTATATAAATGAATTTAAGCAGAACTCACCAATTTGTATATAAATTGGATGTATTTAGCAAATTATACAAATCAGAAGCTCCATAACAAACATAAATATATCTATGGGGCACAATTATTTAAATTATAGTTATAGAACACTAATATGAATATTATCTTTATCATTCCTAAAACTTACTCAATTTATTTTTTATCAGGAGACATAACTAAAGAAAAAAAAGGTTATCTTTCATTTATGAAGCTAATCAGTTGATTGACTATCTGAATTTTTCACTTTATTGATATTAATAAGCGATAAAAAATGATATTGTTTGTCGATTCTCCCTTCTAATAATGCATATTTCCAATAATCTTGGTCCCCCTCTTAGTATAAGATGAATAATATTTTAGATTTAAAATGTGAACAAAATTTGAAGAAAACAAAATTGACTTGTTAATTGGTTGGCTATCTAAATCTTTACCTTATTGTCAATTTTTTTTTTTTTTAAAAAAAAAGAAATCTTCCCAATTTTACTGCTAATTAGGAATCAACAGTTCATTCACATATGAAAATCTTTATTCAACATTTTGGAATATTATTTATTTACTTCTAAGAGACTTCACATTCACAAATCACTTGCATGCATGCATGAATAATTTCTTTAAATGTTCTTTTAATATTTTTTCAAATCTAATGAAAATCAAGTCTCTTCAAACGTTCTTTTCTTCTCCTTTTTTTTATTTTTATTATTTTGACTTTGAAACACATATATAATTATTAAATTTAATAAAATGTTGGGTAAATTTGAGGCAAAGAACATAAATGCAGGCCAATCAACCAACAACACCTATCAATTCTATTGCCCAATTTCTTCTTAGCCGACCAATTTCTTAAAATCTGGATTATTATTATTGAAGAGTATTGTTATTTTGTTATTTTTTTGTATATTATTTAATATAAATAATGTGAGATTTTTGTTTTTATTCAATCAACCAACACCTCTTATCCTATTGAAACTTTATGGGTTGTTTAGTTGGGAATAAGTTATTTGATCGATAATAATTTATTTATACGAGATAATTTGTTTCATAATTACGACAAAAGTGATACGATCATAAATGATTGTATATATTTTTCTGAAGTTACATCACACCAAACTAATTTTAATGTTATGTTAGAACGAAGGAAATAAAAACTTATCTATATCAAATGTTTAATTATATTAAATCTATGATCATGTATTTACTATCGAGAGATGTGTCAATTTATAGTCCAAACATCAATCTTTGTAGATTTTCTAGCAATAATTTTCCAAAGTTTTTAATGTTCCAAATTAAATATTATTTTTTAGTATTTGTATCTTCCACCTTTTAGTGTTGTTAATTAATTCGAAAAGATACGTAGCTTTTGTTAGGTGAAGAACATGTTCCTTGGTCATCATCAATTTCAGATAAGGTTGTTGAAGTTTGAACAAGTGTTATTTGAAAGTCTTAAAGATCCATAATCTTCTCAAACAAATAAATTCCACAATTAATTGATTATTTAACTTTTGTTTAGAATATAAATATTACATTCACCTATGGTCTAAATCATGATCCTTTAAAATCGTGTTTGTTAGGAAGTACTCTAGATTTCTCGGTGCAAACAAAATAAACAATCTGAATATATTTAAGATAGAACAAGGTTAAATTATTTTTTATTTAATAAAACTAGACTAATTTTTTCCCTCTTAAATACTTGTATTCTCATTCATATTAAAAGTAAAACAAAATTAATTATCAACTTTAAATTTAAAATGATATTTACTTTAAGTTAAAATGATTGTTAATTTGAAACGGGGGAAGTAGATTTTATGATAAAGCTCAAGATATTTTTTTTGATTTTTCACCCAATATTTAATAGCATTAGAGCTCTGACTATCGTTTTGTTTTGTACTCAAATGCTCCCACCCTAAAACAACATTAGAGGATGTTTAATTAAATATTAATTCTTTGATTTGTTTCTAATATAAATAAAAGCATTGTTAGTCATTCTAAAATGAATGTCTCAAACAAACAATACGGGTGTGTTTGGTACGGAGGAAAATGTTTTTCATTGAAAATGTTTTTCTAGAAAATATTTTCTTGAAAAACAAGTAGATTTTGGACTTATTTTCTCATGTTTGGTTGGTGAGTAGAAAATATTTTCCGGAAATGATTTTTAGTGTTTGATTTATGAATGAAAAATGTTTTTGAGAGATATTTTTTATTTTTATTAGAGTAAAAAATAATTTATAAAATTGAAAATATTTTTTAAAATTAAAATTATTATTTTTTGGGGATGGTGGTCGGGTGAGGGAGGGGGGGGGGGTAGTGGGTGGGGGCGGGGAAAAGGGGGGTAGGAGTGAAAAAATCAAAATTTGAAGTTGGTAGTATTAAAAAAATAAAATTAATTTTTTGGGGGGTTTGGGTTGGGTGGGGGGCTGGTAGGGGGTGGGGTAGGGGGGCTGGCGAGGGGGGCTGGGGGTTAGGAGTTCAAAATTAAAATTTTGAAGTTGAAAATATTTTTAAAAAGCAAAATTATTTTTTTGAGAAGGGGTGGAGTGGGGAGGGGGGGCTGGCCGGTGGGGGGGTCAGGGATCGGGTAAAAAAATAAATTTTTGAAATTGAAAATATTTTTTAAAATCGAGGTTTTTCCCAAAAAATTAATGTAATTTGAAATTGGATGAGAGTTTTGGAAAATGTTTTCCTTAATTTTTTAAGGGAAGTCATTTTCCTTAATTTTGAGAAAAATGAGTTGATTTGAAAAACATTTTTCAAAACTTTTGTTCCAACCAAACATTAGAAAATTGGAAAACATTTTCATGTTTTCCTTCTACCAAACACTCTACGTGTCTTTATATAATCCTCTTAATTTATATGTACTATATGTTGATTAATATGATCAAATCACTCTCAAATTCTCAATTTAACAATTAAATATGCATTCTTATAGGACTAATTACCTTTTGTTTTATTTTGCTTAATATAACGAAAAGGCATATGAACTAATTAAGGTCTTTTCATGTCTCAATTTCCAATAAAAGACAGCTCATTGATTTATAATCTTTCTCCCTAATTCTGAGGTGGTATATTACATGCTTCGGGGAAAGAAAATCGAATTTTACTTATTCTAATTTATATGATATAATTAAAATTTTGATAGTGATATAACATACAATAAAATTTCAAATTTTGAAGTTATCACGGAATTAATAACTATTGTACGGACATAAATTAATTCTATGCTTGACCAAATAAACAAAAAGCAAGAATTCAAAGGAAATTAAATTTAAAAGTATGAAGAAAGAAAAGTACAAATAAAAAGTACCCCTCAAAATAAAAAAAAACATGTTTTATTCATTTATTCATTTATAATATATCATTCATACAATTACAAAAGTGAAAAAAAAGTATAAAATACAACAATATTAAACAATTAATACAACCTTGTAGCCGGACAAAGAAACTAAAGACTTAACATTAGTCATAATCATCCAACAACTTTATTTTTTTCCTTAAGTACTTAGAAATAGTATGTATATATATATATATATATATATATATATATATATATATATATATATATATATATATATATATATAGGCTTCTATGAATATAGTGGTATAATATATCGTCAGCGTGAACAATTGTTAACGCTATCAGGTCATTTAAAGGATATTTATAGGTAAGCCTTCTTAATATGTGATATTTATAATCTTGAAAATAAGATAGGTTATCTGTCACGACTGATAAACATAAACTGATGATCATGTAAACATTATTTACACTGACGATCGTATAGTACTTCAAAACCCTAATCAACAATTCTTGGAACAGCATTAGCTGAAAGTGGATATTTCATTTCACAAGAAAGTTTCAACACTTCACTAAGATCAATAGGGTGAGTCGTACTTTCAACCCAAATGAATTGTTGCACCAACTTAGCCACCCATAGACTCACAGTAACCAACCCTAAATTCTTCCCGGGGCAAATTCTCCGTCCGGCTCCAAAAGGCGCTAGCCTTAAATCGTTACCCCTCACATCAAAATCCATCCCTCCCGAGTATTTCAAGAACCTCTCTGGCTTAAACGTGGACGGGTTATCCCACACGTTAGGGTCATGTGTGATGGACCACATGTTGATCATCGCGGTCGTGTTGGACGGAATAATCATTCCGTTGCTGAGGTGGACGTCGGACGTGGATAAACGGGCCCACGATAAGAGTGGGCCCGGAGGGTGTAATCGTAATGTTTCTTTTATTACTGCTTGAAGATAGGGTAATTTGGAAATATGAGCATCTCTTACATTTTCATTTTTTCCTACTATAGTTTTTAGCTCGTTATGAATTTTTTCTTGGATTTCTTGGTTTAGGACTAGTTCAGCCATGACCCATTCTGTTAGTAATGCTGTTGTATCGGTGCCCCGAAATATCATTTCCTGGAACGAGAAAAAATCATTAGTGACCTAAAGCCAAAATCGAATAAAGATCTTAAAATTTATTCACAGAAGAACGTTATATTTTAATTACGTAACATATACTAACCCACAAAATAGCCACCATATCATCCTCATGTAGCTTCTCTTCACCATTTAAAGCTAGCAAAACATCAACAAAATCACAATGAGGTTTTAAAATCTTTTTGGAATTTTCATTTTTGTGATCTTGAATCATCTTCTTAACGAAGAATTCGACACGAGGGACAAGTACCGCGCAACGTTCCTTGAGGGTAAAAGGGTCATAAAAATAATTCAACCATGACAAGTGATCAGACCAATTAAAAGCTCCCAATAGCTCAAATCCTTCACTCACAATTTCTTGAAGCTCTTTAGCTTCTTTATTTCCTTCAAACATTTCATATTTTTTCCCAAATACAATTCCCATAATGTTGTTAAGTGAAGCAAATTGAAGGTGTTTTCTTAAAGTTACTAAGCCATGCATGTTTTGTTCTTTGGCTATAGATACTAACATTGAGTTGCATTCTAGTTGTCTTTCATTCTCATGGGCTAAAATTCGTTTCGGAGCGAAGAGATGTGACGATGCAATTTTCCTCAAGAACCTCCAATATGTGCCATCGGGTGCAAACCCGATGGCCCGGCTAAACATGAGTTGTTTAGCCGACTCTTTGATTGGTCGATTCGCGAAATGTGGGGAAGTCAAAATTTCCCGGGCTATGGTTGGGTCAGATGACACAATAGCCCGGGTTGAACCTAAGCTAAAAGCCATGACTTGTGTGGCACCATAAGTTGAAGCCGTAAAAGCTAGGGTTTGGTGAGCCAAGCCATGGCTCAAGCTGAATAAGCTACCAAAAAATGGAAGACCTTTCGGCCCGGGAATTGGAACCCGGCCCATAGAGTTCAGCCCGTTGTTCCAAGCCGGGCCGCCCGAGGTAAAAGCCCAAGTGAAAATGGTAATGACCATAAACACAATAAAAGTTGGAATCAATAGGGTAAAAAAGTTTTGAGTTTCAAGAATAGGTGGTAAAGTAAACATCCACCAAGTGAAATCCTCATAAATTGAGGTCAAAGACATGATTGAAAATAAGAGTATGATATTGTATGTGTTTTTATGTGTGGAATTATTGAGTAGATGTGGTGAAAGAGTAGATCAAAGTTGCTGCTTAAATAGGCAGCTTGTTTACAAGTAGGAGGCAATTCATTGGTATAACAAAAAGGCAACTTCTAGAATTATGTGCAAGATCATGTGATATAAAAGTCTACATAGGTTATTAGACTTCACATTATTGTCTGAGTTAGTCTACATGTATCTTAAATAATTTTATTAAGGTTTACATAATTATGTTGTATAATCTAATTATATTTGTTTAAATGTCTTATTACATTAAATATTTGAAAAGTAAGTAAAGTATCATAATTATAATGATTAACAAAAATAACTCGTTAGACTTTCCAAAAAGTGTAAACTCAAATGTTAAAGTTCACAAGGCAATGTTTAATAATTTTGGATTCTAAACTAGGAATACGATTGAATTTTACGATAGATAAATATTTATAAATATTTAATGAATTACGATTTTTAAAAAAGCTATAAATAAGTACTAGTGTAACATTTTTCATGGTTAAATACTTATAGCAAATGGACTATTTTTTAATGTAACAATGACCTTTCTTTTGTCCTTTTCTATCCGAAAACTAAAATGAAAAAATGAGACAAAAGCAAAGAGTGTATCCTTTAAATTACACTTTACAAAAGTTAATTAATTGTCCCATATGTACTTTAAAAAAGAAAGTATATTTAGCTAAAATTAAATAATCGTTTAGATTTGACTTATCAATTTCGAAAGCACTCTTAGTAAAGTTATGGGAAAATGCACAAATACCCCTCTAGACTATTATCGAAATTTCAGAGACTCATCTTAACTAAACTAAGGTCCTATTACCCCCTGAACTTATTTTCTTTGTAATTTTGTGCACCTTTTTGGCTTACGTGCAATCTAAATATCTCCTACGCGCTTCAATTGCGTGGTGCCACGGAGTGTGCCACGTAAGACAAAAGGTGTACAAAAAATAATTAAAAAAAAGTTCAGGGGTAATAGAACCTTAGATAGTTTAGGTGTGTCTCTGAAATTTTGATCATAGTCTAGGGGTATTTGTGAATTTCCCCTAAAATTATAACAATTAAAATTTCAAAAGCACTTCTAAGGAAAAGTTATTAAAAAATACATATTTAGTTTGTCTAAAAAAGATGACCAAACACTCGCAGAAATAATTAATTATCTTTCGAAAGTTTAATTGAACATAATATAAATTTATAATATCGAATAATTATGATCGAAATTAATATACCATTGGAATCAATTCAAGTTTCTTAGGAAACATCATCTAATTAAAAAAAAAAAAACGATTGAAAATGACAACCCAATTTAGGATTTATGCATTTCGAATTATAAGTTGACAACTCTTTTTTCTTGTAAAGATCGATCCAATTTAATATTTTCTAACTAGTACTACTTTATGACTTTTTATAAAACATATCCCAATAATATCTACTACCACCAAGAAAAAAGACTAGCTTACTATGGTATTTTTATTATAAATATCTCTGGTAAGAGTTATTATGTCAATAAGTTAGAAGTTATAAATATCTTTGGTAGGAGTTATGTAAATAATTTGAAATAGAGCTATATGGACCATAGGAAATATTTGCTCCGTTCATTTTTATTTGTTATATTTAAGAAAAATTATCTTATATTTATATTATAATACTAACCTTACTTATATATTGTTAAATAATTATGTATTTTATTTATTATCATATATTGAGAAAGTTATATCTAAATACACGTATTTGGTATCAGATATATTAAATAAATAGAAAGGTGAGCGACATAGTCATGTATTTCAGAAATATCTGAATCAAATTAGATACACACAAGAAATATGTGTATACATGGGTGGATCCACATAGAGTCCTCACGCACCCATTCACCTTGTCTCGAAGTATGTAGTGAAAATTTAGAGGTATTTGTATAAAACTAACATAGAGCGCATAATGACCAATTGATCTGACCGGTCTATTGACTCTTGGGTGAGCGCTTAAGGCTCTTTTTATGTTATTGAACCCGAGTTCGAATCTCACTTTTAACATATATTTTTAAATATTCTTGACTCGAACTGGTCCACTGACTCTTGGGTAGGCGCTTTCGGCTCTTTTTGTGTTGTTGAATCCGAGTTCGAATCTCACTTTTAACATATCTTTTTTTTATAGTTCTGACTCAAGCAAGATTTGTCTATGTATCAAGATCCATGCAGATCTACTTGAATATAGTGTATATAAAATAAATTACACCTAATTTTGATCTAATGTATTCTGTGATACATGTACCTGGGCGTATCTGGATACACTATAATATGATAATATTTCTAGTATTATAAATTATCGTGTATTTAAGTAATTAGTTCCTAAACTAGTGAGATTTTTGCTAGTTTTCCTATTTAGATTTGACATTTCCATTAAATAAATAATGATTGACATGATTATTTTGTCACATTATTTCTGTTAATTAATATTCAATACTAAGTCTTAAAATTAATTTGGAGAATAAATAAATAATGATAAAAGTAGAACATCAAAAAAAATATTCAGCTTTTCTTGATATGCAAAATGTTCAGATAAAAATAAAAATTTACTTTTAAAGTAGTGGATCAGTAAAAATAAATCAAAAAAATAGTATTATACTACCAAGGTTAATTATGTGTAATACTCCCTCCATTTCATATTTACTTGTTAAATTTTGCCCACACCAATTAGCAAATAATAATTGGTGTAGTGAATTTGTCATTTATCTCTGTTAATTGATAGAGTCTCAAACATATTTACTCAGTAATTTTTCAAAGATATTAAATCAATATTAATAATTGAAATATAATATATAAAAATATCGTCCTTTTTAAATTATCAAAAATCACAAATAAAAAAATAAAAATTTAAAAATTTAACAAGTATTTAGGGACAGAGAGAAAGTATAACCTAAATAAGAAAACAAAAGATATTACATCATCCACTTTTAATATATTTAACTAACAGTTTACGATGAATTCTTTTATCATATTGATATACAAAATTGAAATTTATAATGCTTTCGCATAATTTTTAAATATCTAAACTTTTTGTGTAATATTAATCTAATTTAATTTTAAAAATTAATCAAATTAATTTTCGTAAAACACAACATAACAATTGAAAATAGCTGGACGGAGTATCTACTAAACACTCAAATACTCAATACCAAGGTGCCACGAGCACTACACATATTTCAACAATCCACACACACTCATTCTGCACGCAAAATCACACACACACATACTCAAACTCCAATGTCGGATCCTAACTTTAAACTCCCTTCTCATCATGTACATATAAAACTCTTTCTAATTTAAAATAATTAAATTGTTAGAGATTGTTTTTAGAATATATTTTTATTTGTACTCTTTATTTGACTTTTTTATGTCGATGATATTAAGAAATTCTAATTACTTTTGAATTATTTTTTTGGAAATTTCTTACATTAAAGTGGCTGAGATTTTCACAAAAGAAACAAATAACTATTTACTCACTTTCATTTCGTATTAATTGAATTTTTTAGTTTTCATTTTTCAATTTAATCAAATTGTTCAGTTTTTAAATTACTTTTAGAATATTCTTTCAAATTTACCCTTTATTTGGATTTTCAATATGATGACTTAAATGAATTTGACAATAATTAATGAGAATAAAAAATGAAAAACTATGTTCAATTTATGTCGTAAACTACTTTTCTTAAAAGATATAAAACACCTCAAAAATTCAATTAATTAATATGAAATGAGGAAATACTATATTGACAAACTAATGCTACTCCATCGTTGGAGTATAATCTACTTGTCATCTGATTCAAATTTGATCCTGACTTTTTACTAGGCGGATTTGGACGGATCAAAATGGGCTAAATTATCTGCTCAATATTTGAGTGGATTGAGCAAGTCTTGTTTTCATTGGATTATTTGTCATTCTTACATAGTTACTCTCCTTGCTTGGTTTACTCTCTTTTTTAGTTCGTTTTAAAAAATAATTAACAATTTTTTAATTTTAACTTTTCACATTATATATTTAAGATTTATTAATTTTTTTGAGGACGGGGACTCGAGCGTCGTGTAGGTGGTTGACAAGAATAAAAATGACTTATTAGTAGCTTGATTACGTGTTTTCTAGATTAAAGTGTTTACCCTCAAACTTAATCAATTACTAATTAAAATCATAAACTAATCCCAAAGATTTGACATAAAAAAAGATCATAATTAATGTAATTTATTTAATTTTTTGGGTACAATAGATGTTAATCACCGTCCTAATAAATTAGCAAGCCTAATCTATGATCTAGTTGGCCAATTAATGATATACACGACTATACTTTATGAAGTAAAAGTGAATTTTCTAGAGGTTGATCCATGTCCTTCATGCATAATAATACTATTAATATGTTAAACTCTTGAATGTCTGTTTTTCTTGGACTAGATATTTTAGAGGGGCTTATAGACTCAAGTTGGATGGTTGTATTATTAGCTAACGGTGAAAAGTCTCATCTTATGCGTACGATTAATTTAATATAATTATATCTTTATCTTAATATTTTTTTTATTTGATTTTTATTTATTATTTAATAATTATATTTTATCATTTTTTTTAAAAAAAATAAAGAATTATATCTCTCGTTTTAGAAGAACTGAAAATATCATATTGATTATTTTGATACTTTCAGAAGATTTGCAACTAATAAGTATGCCTTTTACTGTGTTCAACATTATTTGAGATTTGAACTTGAATCATTAAGGCAAATTTTGAATTCATAAACTATTGGACCAATTTATTTAGAAAATTCAAAATCTTCATATATATACTTTAAGAAATACATCTTATATATACAATGTGAATTTCTGTCGCGATTTTAAATAAACGGTCTTACTTCATCATAGAATATCCATCCCTAGTTACAACATGATAGGACTTTAAAAAATTTGATTCATAATTTTAATGATTGTAAACCAAAATACCAAATAATTCAATATGTTCACATTTTTGTTCGATTTCAAGTTATGTGATACAATAAATTAATATGGGCAAATGATAGAAATCACATACTTTTAAGCCAAAATTATCATTTGTCCCTATTAAGTTTATAATTACAGAAATCTCTCAAACTGATAATATAAGCACTGATACATTAATCTGATGCGCGAGATACATTATAATCTCGTTAAGTAAGATACATTACATTGTATACATGATACATTAATTTGATGTACATTTTATACATGATACACTAATCTATTGCGAGAGATACATTAATCTGATCCGCGAGATATACTAATTTGATGCGCTAATACATTAATCTGATAAGACGCAAAAAAATTAGGGATTTTGAAGTTTTGTAAAACTAATAGGGGATAATGGTAATAAAGGAACTTAAAGGTGAAAAATATGTCATTTTTCCAATTAATAATTACGATTTGTTATATTGTAACTTGCTTATAATTCATTTTAAATTTGAATTGACGTGTATGCTCATGTTCTATGCACGTCCATTTAGACGGCAGCTTTGTAACAAGGGAAAAAATGGGCATGTGGTGTGGTGTGGTGTGCAATTGGTGATTTTTTTTATTTTTTCTTTAAAAAAATATTTCTTGAAGTTTTTACAAAACCCAAAACTTTCTTTTTGGTGTTTGCACTTTTAGATGTTTGGTCATTAATTATGCTCTAATTAATTTCTTGAAGTTGGTATTTTCACATGTATAGGTTAATCAAAGTTGAACCTCAACTTCCACTAGTGAAGTCTCCACAAAATATGGCATAAAAATGAGCGACTTAAATTAAATTTAGATTTTCAAACTGAGTTGATTAACAAATAAATGAATTGAGTAAATTGATTCATTATTCTAGTGTGAGCACACATTTATCCCAAAAAGTTGGTTCTTTTATTCAATTGGCGATTTACGTGATGTTTTTTCTTAATTTAAAATTTTCTAACTCAATCTGCTAACGAAATATATCCAAATTTACCAATTTTTGGTGCATTCTTAGCACCATTTTCCAAAATAACATGTTATCTTATATTATTTCTCGTATCTTCATCTTTATATTGTTATTTTACGTTTGATTTTACAACTAAATACACTTTAAATAAAACGATAAAAAAACAACTATGATGTGCAATAATTCCTACTAGGTAATACTATGATTTAACATACAATAATTAAGAGATGATATATTGGTAGTTTAATTTATTTTTAAGTTACTCTCAAACCAACCTATCTTAACTATGATTATAAAGTGATAATTGGTGATAAACAAACAAAAATCGTATCCACCAAACCTAATTATTCTGTTGGAGTCCATTAAAGTTAACCTTAATTCTAGTATACATTTGCGTAGCTCAAAGGCAGAGTCTTGAAAACCCAAATCTTGGAATTCAATTTCTAATTAAATTAATATGAGTTGTCACTTTGTTTCGTTTATTTCTAAAAAAAATTAGTGATTCAAAATAACAATTGAATTTGTATTTAAAGGTCAAAGGTAATTCTAGAGACATAACAAGTAAGAATTGTAGATTATAAAGCAATAAGTAGAAGAGATTTAAGTACATTTTATAGTTCACATGGTCTATGTCAATTTATGGTAAATATCTCATAAAATGAACTAAGTTACTTCAAAGGTTTTACGAAGCTTTCATTATGTTTTAAGATGTACAGATCATGTTTATGACTTATGATTCTTTTAATGAGAACTTTCATATATAGCCACTCAAAAATAGTCTAATTATTCTCCATAGCTATAGTTTGATAATTACAATTCGTAGCTACATATTATAGGGAGGAGAGAGGTGAGCGAGACAGGGGAGACAGGAGAGAAGCGAGAGAGAGGGGGCAAAAAGTGAGAGAGAGGTGAATTGTATATGTATATCAGTTAGATAATTGTATATTATACATATGTATTTGTATATATGGCATGCGGGATTGGGAGAGGGAGGAGAGAGGCAAGCGAGAGAGGGAAGAGAGCGGGAGAGAGGTCAATTGTATATGTATATCGGTTAGATAATTATATATTATACATATGCATTTGTATATATGACAAAGATATTGGGAGAGAGAGGAGAGAGGAGAGACACGAGCGACAGAGGGAAGAGAGTGGGAGAGAGGTGAATTGTATATGTATATCGATTAGATAATTGTATATTATACATGTGCATTTGTAATAGCGAATTATACATATACAAATGTGGTTAATTATACAAATTCAAAGTCAATCCACGTAATTAATGTATAATGTTAGTCGTGAATGGTAATTATAGCAAACTATGGCTATAATGAGTAATTAAGTAGTATAAATTTGTTTAACCGCGTATTATCCCTTATTTTAAAGGCTTTTGGCTATGATTTAGCTTGGTCATACATATCATGTTTGTTTCATGTTTTTATGCATTTCCTCATACTTCGTAATGCATACTTTTGCCTACATTGTTTAACAATGTAGTGTTCGATGCTTCTCCTCCTCCCGTTCGCGGCTAGTTGATTGGTTGATCGTTGGAAACTTGGTGAGTCCTCATGTTCCGAGGATCGTGTTAACTTTATTATGTTTTTTTATGTCTCTAGTTTTCAGATGTTGTACGTGGTATATGAATTACATCTCAACCACTCTTTTGATGTATTAGATTAGCTTGTCGAGACTATGATCAAATTTCGGTTGTTATGTCAAACTATTCTTGTTTGAGACGATCTTTATACATGTATGTCAAGTAGCTTTTGTAGGACCTCTCAGGATCCTATGCGCCATGTCACGTCTAGGGTGTACTTTGGATTGGAAAAAAGAGCCTCGTGAACACTAAACACTATTAACTTTGATAACATGTGTCAACCCTGCAAAAATTAACACTATGTTGACATCCCTAGTTGTATAGATAATGTACAAAAATTTATCTATCTAGTTTGTGAAATACTAGAATCATAATTCACATATATTCGTGTTGTTATCTCTATAAAGATTTTATTTATTCTACTTTACCATGATACAACACATGACGGTTACGACAAGAAGTTACTTCGAAAAAAATATTTCTTGTGCATGGAATATATTAATCTTCTTTGTATCGTACTTCTTTGTCTTATATATGAATAGCCTGATGGGACAAAGCTATAATGTGTAATAAAAGGGACAGGTATACCAATTCTTTTGTTTATCAAGATTGTATAGATTATTCAATATGGATGTTTATTTTAATGAAATATGGTCACCTATATACCTTCACCATTTAATATTAGTTTTCTATAATGAGTTTAACAAACCCCAGTTCTAAAGTTCACATTCTGATTATGTTCATAATAAAAGTTGAATTATTTATTGGATGCAGCCATAGAAGTATGCTCAAACTAGATACATTAACAATTTAAAACCTTAAACATCAATTTATAGAAGAATAGATGATTAACTTACAATCTCAACTGCTTCGAAACCTTTTTCGATCGATGCCTTGACAGCATCCATAACCAGAGTTGTCTTCCTGCTAAGAGTTGGCCATTTCTTCTCAGGTTTCGCGCCTTCATTTTTAATACTTCGAACCAGCTTACAGAATTCCCTAACCATGAGAGCTTCTTGGGGAATGTCTGTTGTGACCGTGTGCTCGCTTGGTTTTGGCTCCCATCCTGTTGCGAGTTCTTTGAATCCAGATTCAACTGCTGAGGTAAATGAAGCTTTCTTCTCCTCGAAAGGGATGATGAAGTCGTGAAGGTGTAACGTGCCTTTTGTTCCAACAGCGGTTATATCCATTGTCAAGTTGGTTACGAAAGAGCAATGAAAAGTTCCCACCTTCCCATCTTCCCACAATAAAGAAGCACCGCATGATATAATCACTCCTGCCTTGTTGAACATAGGGTTTCGCATAGCAATTACTGATTTAGGAAGCTCGTAATCTGCAGCCCACAAAATTCCTCTAATGCAATACCACCCAACGTCACCAAGAGCACCAAGACCATCAAGATCTGGTTTTACACGAATGTCATTTTCGAGGAAGTTTTGATCAGCAGTAAAGGTGAAACAAGTGTTTACCTGCAGAGAACGAATTGAATATCAACTTCAGCAAGAGAGTGTGTGGTTGTATAAATGAAAGCAGAGAGCACGTAAAATACTTTTGTCACCAGAACAGCAACACGATGCGATAGTCAATGGATCGGATGATACCAGAGGGATATCGGGGCTATCTAGTGCAACTAGGTCCATAGTTCTGGAAACTATATGCGAAATCAATTAAAGGAAGTTTTACGCTAATTAACTCAAGTCCATTGCTCAATCCTACTCAATGGAATGTGGAGGTTATTACACAAGAACAGACAATCTAGTTTTCACAATAAAATTAGAGATGGAACTACCACGAAAGGTTCCAAGAATGTGTGCAAATTGGCAAACTTTAACTCCTACAAACCCTGCATTTGACTAAAGATCAAGGCCCCTCAACTCCATCAAGTGCATTAAAAGGTTTAGCTGTTCCCCTACGTCAATCGGATGATAAAAGGACAAGTAAACATAGCCCCCGTCCTGCCAGTTGAGAACGGGGTCATAAACAGTCAACTTTTTGGTTTAAAAAACAAGTGCTGCATCCAAATAACAAGTGTTGATACACATTACTTTACAACTCTTGCCACCATTTAGCCAAAAAAAATGATGATGATATCGTACAACTAGCTCTACTTTGCTCAAGAACATCTATGCTTTCGCTGACTATTCTTCCTTTACAACATGATGATACATTCAAGTTTAGTTCGGAAACAGCTAAATCTTCCACCCATTCCCCAACATGATCACTATTAATCTATTAATCAACTATGTTTGAATCAGCATCTCTAGGTCTACAGGGGCAAACATAGAGTATGATTTGTGAATTTGGATGAATTCAGTAGTTATGGCTCGAACCTGTGTATATATATGTCAAAAGATCCGCTAAATAAGCATACATGATAAATCTGAACCCAATAAATCAAATGAACTATGATAGACTCCACAAACTCAAACTCGTAATGCTCAAATTCTGGATCTACGTCTACTTCGGAATCCACTAACCCTCAAGGACTACAACTTCGGCTAAACTTGGCTAAGCCCGTGCTCGTCTAAAGATAAGAATTGCTTTACCCAACTCCCCTTCATCAACCATACACTTAGATAGCGTTTGGCAATAGATTTTGGATCAAATTTTGAAAATTTATCAACAAATATCCGTTTTAGCCATGAAATTTGGTCAGATTTCGCTGATCTTCAAGTATTTTCAAGTTCAGACCAGCTTTTCGGAGAAATGTCACTTTCACTGGTAAAACTTCAATTATTTTCCAAGTAAAGTACATGTCCAAAGTCCCAACACAACTACAACTTCAAATTAAAAAAACTCAAAAAGTTTCAAACTCAAAAACTCAAATTTTCAAGTTTCAACTCCAAAAAAAAATAATCAAATTTTCAAGTTTCAAAATCAAAAACTCAAAACTTTCAAGTTTCAACTTGAAAAAACTCAAATTTTCAACTTTCAAACTTCAAAATCTATGACTAAACAGGAGCTTAGTAATTTCTACAACAAAAACTATAAACTTTAACTGTAATATAAAAAAAAACAATTTCACCAATCCATACAAATTCTTCAACAAAAACAACAAATTAATCATCAATAAAACTCTCTCATACACATACCGATTTGAGTTCCCCAAATAGCTTTGCATCGGAAAGAAATTCTTTCATCTTAGCCGTCCTCGGATGATGCATCCACATAGTACCATCCATAAACTGCACTCCATTAGCTTCACACGCCGCCAAAATCACATCCACTTCTTCAACATTCAACCCTACAGGCTTTTCCAGCAACAAATGCTTCTTCTTCTGGGCAGCAAGCACAGCCCATTTGATATGAAGACTTGTCGGTAACGGCACATAAACCGCATCAACATTTGGATCGTCGAGAACTTCTTCATAGCTACCGTAAACTTTCGCCGTCGCCGGAAAACCATTGTCGGCGGCGAATTTTTGGGCTTTTTCGATTGTACGACTGCCGACGGCGTAGAGAGTAGCGGTTTTTGAAAGGAGTATAGCGCGTGATACTTTACGTGCAATTTCAGCACAGCCTATAATTCCGATTTGTATGGTGGAATCTGCCATTTTCGTTTTGCTTGTTTAGTGAATTGCTAAAAATCTATAGGGACAAATGTTATCCACACACCCTGTACTTATTTATCGATGTCTCGATTAATTTAAATTTATCAATGTCACATTTTTTACACTTTCATCGGATAGTTGTTACTTGTATGATATCGTAGGAGGAAAAATTTATCTGGTCCGAATGTTCACATCAAGTAATTCAAAATGCATTCTACTTAATTTAATAAAGTAAATGAATTATAAATTTAAATACATTAATTTAAATATAATATTTTTTGTCTTAATTTTATTGTATTATATTGCTCGAATATATTATTAAATAACAATAAAAAAAATCATTTTCAGTACAATAGATATAGCCTTGTTACTTTAATATTTTATTCTCAGTTTGTTTTACTTACTATTTAATAGTAATTTTATTTTATCATTTACTATATTGCATCATAGTAAATTTATCATGTATTTTAATTATATTATATTATAATATAATATGATTATTATAAAATAATACGTAATTTATTTTGGTGGTAGTCATACCGTGTATTATCACAAAAAATATAAATATATGTATGCATTTGTCTATTGCATCATAGTAATTTTATCATGTATTTTAGTTATATTATAATATAATATGATATATTATAAAATAATACGTAATTTGTTTTGGTGGTAGCCATACCGTGTATTAACACACAAAATATAAATATATGTATGCACTTGTCTTTTGTAGAGGGACATATTGTCTTATTAAAATGTTCTTCTTTTTGTTTATCATGTTTGAGATTTATAGTATCATCAAGTACAATTAAGCCTTATAATATTATTATTTATTTAAAAATAAGATAATTTATAGAAATTTTATCAACTTTAAGAGTTGATTATTTAGATATATATAATTTATAATATTATAAATTTTATTAAATTTTGGTGTGTTCATGTATTTCGATATATATATATAAAGTCAAAATAGCGTACTTTGTTATGGATATATTGTATCTAAATAGATTCATATATATCTGAACAAGTCTTGTTGCATGTTGCCGCTTCCTTTTTCTCAATCACGCTATTTTAGTATATATTTGATAGTAAAAAATATATATATATATTGATATAGTTGACTTGAAATATAATATGAAATTATAAATTAATGAAATAAAATTTAATATATACTATAAAAATATTTATATAATTAGATATTTTTTCCAAAAATTTATTATTTCTATAAATAAAAATGTTATGTATGTTGTAAATAACAATTTGTGAATGTCCATTATACCCCTCTTATGCCTATAAAAGGCATTGTAATCTCTATGGAAAATACACCAAAATAAGAAAGATTCAAGTTTCCTATTTTATCTCTCTACTACATTCTTCTCTCCTTAGTTGCTATTAAGTTTAATTTTAGTACTTAGTATTTATTTTATAACACGTTATCAGCACGAGACTCTGTCATATCAAAGTTTGAAGACTAAATTTGAAGGCTAAGGTATTATTATTTTTCTTTTTTTTATTATGGCTAATCTTACTAAACTTGAGTTCGTTGCCCTTCAAAGTTCGGGCAAGAACTACCTTTCATGGGTATTGGATGCTGAAATCTATTTGGATGCTATGGGTCTTGGAGATACCATTAAAATTAAAAATAAAGCATCAAAACAAGACTGTGCTAAAGCAATGATATTCTTACGTCATCATATTGACGAAATTTTGAAAATTGAATATCTCACAGTCAAAGATCCACTCGTTTTGTGGAATAATCTAAAAGAAAGGTATGACCATTTGAAGATGGTCATTCATCCAAAGGCACGATATGATTGGATGAATTTAAGACTACAAGACTTTAAGTCTATTCATGAGTACAATTCTGCCATGTTCAGAATTACTTCTCAATTGAAACTATGTGGAGATACAGTTAATGATGTTGATATGCTGGAAAAAACATTCTCCATATTTCATGCCTCGAATGTGCTTTTACAGCAACAATATCGAGAAAAGGGTTTCAAAAAGTATTCTGAACTGATTTCTCATTTTCTCGTGGCTGAACAAAATAATGATTGTTAATGAAAAATCACGAGAATCGTCCCACTGGATCTACACCACTTCCTGAAGTGAATGAGGTGTACGCCCACCACGCTAGGCGTGGAAGAGGTCGTGGCCTGGCCGTGGACGTGGTCGTAATTACGACCAAGAGCGAAATCTTTTTCCCGGTGTTAATCATTCACCAAAGAAAAATAGTCATCAAAGGGGAAAAGGAAAAGATGAGAAACGTGAAACAATTAAAATAAATTGTTTCCGATGTGGTGGAAAGGGTCATTATGCACGTGATTGTCGTACTCCTAAACACTTGGTTGAGCTTTATCAAGCATCACTAAAAAGGAAGGATAAAAATCCCGAAACTAATTTTATCACTGATCATATTGACATCACACACTTGGATGTGGCAGATTTCTTCACACACCCTGAAGGAAAAATAGATCACTTAATTGGTGACGGTTCTGTGGATATGGAAGAATAATCATGGTTGATATTTACTAATGTTATTAATATTTGTTGTTTTGTATTGATCATAATTGGAAAAATAAATAGTTAAAGTGCTCATATTTGTTCATGCATATTAGTTGAGTCCATTCTTTTAGAAACACCGATGGAAAGTGAGTTGGAATGTTATGATTTGAAAAGGAATTGAAAAATATTAAAATTATACTTTCCTTTAACTTTTGTGGCCATAAAAGAAAAAATGTATAAGTAAGACCACTACCTAAATTGGTTAGTGAAAAACACATTTTTCCTTTTTGTCACTCAAATGTCATTTCAAGATAATAAATTATATTAATACTTATTTTAAACATACTAAACTAAATCAAATTTAATGTTAAAGATTTGAGTGAAATATCTTATGCATTATTAATGATTCTAATATCATTTTTAATATTTACATTATTTCTTAAATATTTAACAAAAGATAATTAATCATTTAATATAAATTTATTTCATTACTTTTGAAGATATGGATAATTCTCCAAACAAATTATCAAATTATGAAGACATTTGTTTGATTGATTCTGGTACAACACACACGATATTCAAAAATGAGAAATATTTTTCTCATTTGAGTATGGGCAATATGAATGTTACTACGATATCTGGTAGTACTAATTTGATTAAGGGCTCCGGAAGAGCCATTATAATTTTGCCCAAGGGAACTAAACTCATAATAAATAATGCCATGTTTTCTCCTCAATCTCGGAGAAACTTATTGAGTTTCAAAGATATTCGTGAAAATGGTTATCATATCAAGACAATTGATGAAATGAATCTTGAATATTTTGGTAAAACCAAAAATGTCTCCGGGCAGACATATGTTATAGAAAAATTCACGGTCTTATCTTCTGGATTGTATTGGACAAAAATTAGTGCAATTGAGGCACATTCTATAGTAAACCGGGGGTTTACTGATTCCAATACTTTCGTACTTTGGCATGATCGTCTGGGACATCCTGGGTTTATAATGATGAGACGAATTATAGAAAATTCAAATGGGCATCCATTAAAGAAGTTGAAAATTCTTTTAAATGGTGAATTTTCTTGTGATGCGTGTTATCAAGGCAAGTTAATTGTGAGACCATCACCAACAAAGGTCAAAATTGAGTCCCCTGCATTTTTGGAACGTATACATGGGGACATTTGTGGGCCAATTCACCCACCGAGTGGGCCATTTAGATATTTTATGGTCCTGATAGATGCTTCCTCTAAATGGTCTCACGTATGCCTATTGTCATCTCGCAATTTGACATTTACAAAATTGTTGGCACAAATAATACGATTACGGGCACAGTTCCCTGATAATCAGATTAAGTCTATTCGCCTTGATAACGCTGCAGAGTTTTCATCCCAAATATTCAATGATTATTGTCTATCGATTGGGATAAGAGTTGAACATCCTGTAGCTCATGTTCACACTCAAAATGGTCTGGCTGAGTCATTAATTAAACGACTGCAGTTGATTGCAAGACCATTACTTATGAAAACTAAGTTGCCCACTTCTGTGTGGGGTCATTCAATTTTGCATGCTGCAGCACTTATTCGTCTCAGGCCGACAAATTATCATAATTTTTCTCCATTACAATTGGCTTTGGGTCAACAACTCAATATATCTCATCTGAGAATTTTTGGATGCGCTGTTTATGTGCCGGTTGCACCACCACAGCGCACTAAGATGGGTCCTCAACGAATGTTAGGAATATATATTGGGTTTGAATCGCCCTCTATTATTCGCTACCTTGAGCCATTAACTGGAGATATGTTCACAGCTCGATTCGCAGATTGTCGGTTTGATGAGACACTTTTCCCAAAATTAGGGGGAGAAAATAGTGAAATTGAAAGAGAAATTTTGTGGAAAATTCCATCATTGTCTCATCTTGATCCTCGTACTTCCATTTGTGAGCTAGAAGTACAAAAGATCATTCATTTGCAGAAAATCGCAAATCAAATGCCAGATGCATTTACAGATTTGAAAAGGATTACTAAATCACATGTTCCTGCAAAGAATGTCCCAATTCGAATTGATGTCCCCGTAGGACCATCAACTAGTGTCATAGCTAATGAGTCAAAAGCACACCTGAAGCGTGGTAGACCATTAGGATCAAAGGATCAAAATCTTAGAAAAAGAAAATTAAAAGATCAAAATGACACTATGAAAAAACCTCACATAGAAAGTCAAGATGTGAGTAATTCTGATATCCTTGAAGGAACCAATGAGCTTGGACTCAAGAAAATAATGAACTATCCATAAAATCAAGTGATCATGAAACAAATCTGAATCGCTCAGAAATAGCGGTGGATTATGTTTTTGCATACAATGTTGCATAAAAAATTATGCAAAATTGTGAGGATCTTGAACCTCAATCTGTTGAAGAATGTCGACAGAGAAATGACTGGCAAAAATGGCAAGAAGCAATTCAATCAGAATTGGATTCACTTGTCAAGCGCGAAGTTTTGGGGTCTATAGTACAAACACCTAATGGTGTTAAACCTGTTGGCTATAAATGGGTTTTTATTCGGAAAAGAAATGAGAAAAATGAAATACAAAGGTACAAAGCACGTCTTGTTGCACAAGGATTTTCTCAAAGGCCCGGCGTCGATTATGAAGAGACATACTCACCCGTTATGGATTCAATAACATTGTGTTATCTCATTAGTTTGACGATCCATGAGAAACTTGAAATGTATTTGATGCATGTGGTTACAGCCTACCTTTATGGATCACTCGATAATGAGATATACATGAAAATTCCTGAAGAATTCAAAATGCCCAAAGCATACAGTTCAAAGCCTCGGGAAATGTACTCAATTAGATTGCAAAGATCATTGTATGGTTTGAAGCAATCTGGATGCATGTGGTATAACCGTCTTAGTGAGTATTTATCTAAGGAAGGTTATATAAATGATGCGATTTGCCCATGTGTGTTTATAAAGAAAACAATATCAGGGTTGTTATACTTGCTATTTATGTCGATGACATAAACCTTATCGGAACTCCAGTGGAACTTCACAGGGCAATCGATTATTTAAAGAATGAATTTGAGATGAAAGATCTCAGAAAGACAAAATTATGTCTTGGTTTGCAAATAGAGCATTTGACAAACGGTATTTTTGTTCATCAATCTGCATACACAAAAAAGGTGTTGAAAAGATTTTATATGGATGAAGCACATCCATTAAGTACTCCAATGGTTGTCCGATCACTTGATGTAAATAAAGATCCATTTCGACCTCAAGAAAAGAATGAGAAAATTCTCGGTCCTGAAGCACCATATCTCAGTGCAATTGGTGCACTAATGTACCTTGCTAACACTACAAGGCCTGATATAACCTTTTCGGTTAATTTGTTGGCAAGATATAGTTCTGCTCCTACTAAGAGACATTGGAATGGAATCAAACACATATTGCGGTATTTAAAAGAGATTATTGATATGGGTTTATTCTACTCTGACGATTGTAGTCCAAATCTTGTTGGCTATGCTGATGCAGGATATTTATCTGACCCACACAAAGCTAGATCTCAAACAGGTTATGTATTCACATGTGGGGGTAATGCTATATCTTGGAGATCTATGAAACAGTCCATCGTGGCCACTTCATCAAATCATGCTGAGATAATAGCTATTAATGAGGCAAGCCGAGAATGTGTGTGGTTAAGGTCCATTATACACCTTATTCGAGAAAAATGTGGTTTGAAATGCGACAAAGTACCCACAACCTTATATGAAGATAATGCAGCATGCATAGCACAACTCAGGGGAGGATTCATAAAAGGCGATAGAACGAAACACATTTCACCAAAGTTTTCTACACACATGAGCTCCAGAAGAATGGTGATATCAACGTACATCAAATTCGTTCGAGTGATAATGTGGCTGATTTATTCACCAAGTCTTTGCCAACCGCAACTTTCGAGAAGATGGTATACAAGATTGGAATGAGAAAACTTGGGCAGCTAAATCATGGTTTTCATCAGGGGGAGTAAAATACGCGCTGTACTCTTTTTTCCTTAATCAAGGTTTTATCCCACTGGGTTTTCCTGATAAGGTTTTTAATGAGGCAGCAAGTAATGCGTATTAGGATCAACTATTTACATTTGTTACTTTACTAAGAATTTATTTTAAATGGACATTCAAGGGGGAGTGTTGTAAATAACAATTTGTGAATGTCCATTATACCCCTCTTATGCCTATAAAAGGCATTGTAATCTCTATGAAAAATACACCAAAATAAGGAAGATTCAAGTTTCCTATTTTATCTCTTTACTACATTATTCTCTCCTTAGTTGCTATTAAGTTTAATTTTAGTACTTAGTCTTTATTTTATAACAATGTATGTATATTATAATATACTGACAAAAGGCCAACAATGAAGAGGTCTCTATTCAGAGCTAATTTTATTCTTGTTTTAAGTAGTAGTTACTAAGCTGTTTTCTTCTATTTGGAAATGGAATTAGGTATTTTTAATATCTCAATAATTGATATTCTTTCCTTTTAGATTTACATGTCAAATTTTGATTTGAAATATTTATTTTTTAAAAATAATGATTAGTATAATCAATACTTTGTTTGTTCAGACGTCCACTTTTAGTTGTTATGGTTTTATTTTAAAATTAAATGATAAAAATTTTGATTAACATTTCACATTATATTTTTTAATTATATTGATATTCAAAAAACTTACTATTTATAATATTTTCTGTATAGTTTTTTAAATATCTAAATATTATGTTAAAAATATGAAATGAATTTAATATAATTTAATTTTAAGAATTAGTCAAATTAACTTTCAAAAAGTAATGTAAAATAACAACTGAAAATTGTCATAGGGAATAATGAGTTTATCATTTGCTTGTTACTAATTGATAGAGTCTCATACATATTTACTTACAATATATTTTTCAAAAACAGAAACTCAATGCAAGAAATATTTAAAAAGTAAATATGAGCACATGGAGTGAATTTGAGTGTAATTGGAACGAATTTGAAGTCTAAAAGGTAAAAAAATGGCCAATAATTACAAAAGGACGAAAAAAATAGGTCTGTAATCAAAAAGACAATTTTTTGGGGGGGGGGCATGTTTTTTGAGTGTGATATTTCATATTATTTTTTTTAGCAAATGTCGTTAGGTATAATTAGGTTTATAATTTTGTGACCACTTATTGTAGCTTTCTTTATTTGTTTTCTTGTTCATTATTTATATTATCTCATTGTGCACATGTAAGCATTCATGTTAAATTAAAACGTATTAAAAAAATGTTTAGAAAATAAGTATTTAATGTGGAGGATAAAATATGAAAAACATTATTATTATTTTTTTATATGTCAAAAGTAATAAATAAAATAAAATTTTATTTTAGAAATAAGTTATAAAGCATTTTTTAATAAATAAAAATAAAAGTACGGTTTATCCTAATGGGAAAAGGGTCAAATATGCCCCTAAACTATTTGAAAAAGTCTAGATATACCCTCCGTTTAAAGTTTGATTCACTCATGTCCTCTCCGTCCAACTTTTGGTCCAAATATGCCCTTATGGGCGTTAGTTGCCATGTTGGACATATCCAACTCATTTTTCATTTCTTTAAACTACATGGTATTGTCATGTCATTTTAACCTTACCACATGACATTTTTATGAAAATTGAAATATATTCGGACTCATAAACACCTAATCCGATCCATAAATCATCTCCTTTTAAATACACTATCCGACTTATTTTTAAAAATTTTGTTTAATTTTTATTTTTTCGATAAATCCCAAAAATGAGTAATTGATTAACAAAAAATAGGAAAATATGAAAAAAATATAAAATTAATGCCAATAATTCACAAAAAAATATAGTAACCTCAAATCTAACATTTTAATATTTTTTAAAAAAAATTATTTTTTCGGTTAATCTCAAAAATGAGTAATTGATTAATAAAAAATATGAAAAATATAATATTAATGCCAAAAGTTCACAAATAAATATAGTAACATTTCATTCAACAATTTCAACATTTTTTAAATTTTTATTTTTTTCGACAAATCCCGAAAATGAGTAATTTATTAATAAAAAAAGTTTTCATATTTTTCCTTTTCTTATTAATAAATTACTCATTTTCGGGATTTATCATAAAAAATAAAACTTAAAATAAATTGTAGAATGAAATGTTATTATATTTATTTGTGAACTTTTGGCGTTAATATTATATTTTTTTCATACTTTTCATAGTTTTTATTAATCAATTACTCACTTTCGAGATTTACCAAAAAAATAAAAAAATTTAAAAAATATTGAAATGTTAGGTTTAAGGTTACTATATTTATTTGTGAATTTTTGGCGTTAATTTTATATTTTTTTCATATTTTTTCTATTTTTATTAATCAATTACTCATTTTCGGGATTTACCGAGAAAATAAAAATTAAATAAAATTGTTAAAAATAGGTCGGATAATGTATTTAAAAGGAGTTGATTTATGGGTCGGATTAGGTATTTATGAGTCTGAATATCTTTCCATTTTCATAAAAATGTCATGTGGTAAGGTCAAAATGACATGACAATTTAATGTGGCATTTAAAGAAATGAAAAATGAGTTGGATATGTCCAACATGACAACTAACGCCCATAAGGACATATTTGGACCAAAAGTTGGACGGCGAAAGCATGAGTGAACCAAACATTAAACGGAGGGTATATCCAGATCTTTTTGAATAGTTTAGGGGCATATTTGACCCTTTTTCCTTATATTTTAAGAAATACTTGCTACCTAACATAATTTGTAATTATTACTTTCTATTATCCTCTTCAAATAGTGCATAAAATAAAATTCCAAGTATGAATTTCTTTCCTCTTTTCCAAATTGGCCTATAGCATGTGGTAGGTGGGTTGGGGTTAACCCCACACCTCTTTATTCACATTTTCTTATTTGTGGTCGGAGAGACGAGTATGTAAGATCCGAACATACGAGCATTATCTCATTTTAAGAAAGGTGAAATCACTAGGCTACAATAGCTTGCTGTGTTTAGAGTATTCAAAAATATGTTACTTAATCATTTTGTATATCATTTTACTTGTATATACGATATATTTTTTTTCTAACAAAGGATATCCAATTGAACACCCTGACCACCATGTGGCTATGCCATTACTCGCGCCTTATAAGGCGCAAAGGGAGCTGCGGGTTGAGCCTTACCCTAATTTACACGTCATTTACCCAACAGTTTAAATGTTGCCCTTTTGATTACACAATGTGTTTCCAGCATAAAAAGAATCTAAAAATAAGTATGTTTCTTATTTATTTTTTCGCATAATACATATATTGGACCCTAAACTTGGCTTCAAATTTTAACTTTGACCTCAAACTTTCATAGTGCACAAATAGGCACTTTAACTATACTATCTTTCAACAAATAAATACGCGATTCCTACCTGGCAAAATGCGTGAAATACACGCATTCTGCGCGAGTGAGAGGTAATTTTTGAGGCCCAAAACGATAAAAAATTGCTAAAATGACAATTCTACCCTTAATTAGTACATAAATTGGACCCTTAACTTGGCTTCATATTATAACTTTGACCTTTAACTTTGTTTGTGCACAAATAGGCACTTTAACTATCCAAAACTTAAACAAAAAAATACTCGGATCCTACATGGCAAAATACGTAAAATTCACTCAAATTAGGCGCGTCAGATGTAAAAATCGAGTGCCCAACAGTAAAAAAATACTGAAATGACAATTAAACTCTCTTTCTAATTTTTCAACAATTTTCCCCTCTTTTTTGCATTATTTGTTGTTCATTGCAAAATGCAAGTGACATTTAATTACTTTTTTGTTATTATGAAAAAAATTATAATGAAGTCTTTTTTGACAAGATGGGGTGAGTATACAATTATACAAATTGAATGCAATTTTTGAAGGCATTTTGATTAGATATCAGCGTGCTACTCAAACTTGACAAAAATATGTGAAAAGTTCTATCAGACAATTTATCAAATACTTTAAGTGCACCATTTCACTTAATAATTTTTAGTACTGTAAGTTCATTTGTTGGCCTCCAAAATTCATAATTGCAATTCTCTTCACTATGGCAATCACAATACACAAAGCACCCTATTTTTTCAGTCAAATATTTGACAACATAAAGCACAAATATACTTCAAACTAAAGAAAAGAAGGAGAAGTTCATTGAATCTCATGTCTTTCCATATTTATGGGTTGCTCTGAAATAATTTTGCAATAAAAACATTAGTTTTTTCTAGAGATTCTCATATTAGTTTGAACATTTGACCAACAATATGCAAATTCTTGTTTGTAAAATGTTGAATCTTGTTAGCTTGACTAAATTGAGGAAGAAAAATAGATAACTCAAAAATTAAATTACAGCAAATATCTTGAACAATTTTTTCTTTGATTTGAATATAAGGAACATGAATTTCAGATTAGGAATTTTTAAGAGAGAGAAGAAAAGAGGTACTAATTTTTTTTTACCTAAAAAATGAATTTTTTTTCACTTTCACCTTATTCTATATTATAATTTATTTTTATAATTTTTAAAATCTAGGTGTATTTATTTTAGTTAGTTGGCAGCAACTGAGTGGTTTACTTTTCCACGTCAGAGCATGTGTGTAACACGCGTTTTGATTGAAATATTCGCGTGTTTTTTTGTTTAAATTTCGGATAGTTAAAGTGTCTCTTTGTGCACTATCAAAGTTAAAGGTCAAAGTTATAATTTGAAGCCAAGTTAAGGGTCCAATTTATGTATTATGCTTAAAAAAATACGTGTAAATTTTTTAATTAGTTGGCAGCCACTGAGTGATTTACTTTTCCACGTCAGAGCATGTGTATAATACGGTTTTGATTGAAATATTCGCGTGTTTATTTATTGAAAGATAGGATAGTTAAAGTGCCTATTTGTGCATTATGAAAGTTTGAGGTCAAAGTTAAAATTTGAAGTCAAGTTTAGGGTCTAATATATGTATTATGCCTTATTTTTTTGACGTTTGATTAGTAAAGAGATAATATATCGTCCCCACATGTTGGAGATCAAAGACAATATTATTAGGTCCCGTTAATTAACAAACTGCAATGACAAATTGGGACAACCCTGGTCAAATTTATGGTAATGAAGTGCTATAAAACTTTGTATCCAATAATTAAGTTACAAAAAAGATACTCTATAAATTTAATTTAAAATTTTAATAATTTTTCACTTATATATTTTCTATATCATATCAAATATTTTGTGCAAAGATCTATGATTGACAATAGTCAATAAGAAACATCCTTCATTGCAACTAGATTATTTTAAAGGAGAATTAACTTAAATAGACGCTCACACAACGGATTAAACTAAAAATGAATAATTCATGCATAATATAGATATAATTTATGGATAATGTATACATAATTCATGTATATAAATTAAGAAAAGTAAATAGTGAACCCAACTTATTATTTAACTTATTGTTAATATAAATAGTTCGAGGTATAACATTACTTTTGCCAGCTAAAAAAATATAACACGTTATATCGACTCCTAAAATTTCAATTGTATCACATAAATTGAAATGAAAAGAGAAAATCATATTATTTAATGCTATAATGGGAACATGAATATATTATTTCAAATTCAACTTTTTTGTAGAATCAAACTTATTATTTTCATTGTCTCTAATTACTTGTCTATTATCATATAAATTGAAATGAAAAGAGAAAATGATATTATTTAATGCTATAATGGGAACAGTAAATATATTATTTCAACTTCAATTTTTTTGTAGAATCAAACTTATTATTTTCACCGTCTCTAATTACTTGTCTATTTTTTCATTTTGAGTTGTCCCTAATTAGTGTCTATTTTGACTAATCAAGAAACAAAAAAAATAAAAAAATACATGAATTGATACATTTTAATAAATAGTTACTGATTTTAGCGATAACTTTTATTTATTACCATCTATAGCAATACTATGTTAAATCTGCAATATGTATTATAAATCAATTGTTTATGCAATATATATGAATTATAAATGCTTTTTGAAATATTATATTTATTTGGTAAAAATCGACACATTGTATTATAAGTATATTAAAATATATGATAAGTGTATTATTCATCATTAAAGTTTTTATTACAGGTGAATAATAAATTATTCTTTATAATATGTATTAAATTTGTATTATAAATAAATTAAAAGTGATTAAGTGAAAAATAAATATTATTACTACAAATGATAAATACTTTTTATTTTAGAATATTTATGTAAGTTCCAAAAAAATTATCTATCATGCCCTCAATTATTACTTTGAAAAAAGATAAACTCTTTGAAAATCTTAAGTTCTAAATTATTATGCTTCATATTTAATATGGGCAAATTGATAAACTCACTATATTAATAATTATTTTTTATAAATAATTAGGAACAGAAGGAGTATAATTAAAAATGACTGCTTTGATGAAATTAATAGCAAAAACCTAGGGGTAGAGATGTGGGGTAGGTGCGGGACGGGGTGGATTAAAATTTTGCGGCTGGAGACAAAACTCACCATGCCTGTGCTCCGCTCCATTGACATCCCTAAAAACGTATATACATGCTAATCTAACTAACTATCGTAAGACATAAGGTATAATAATTCAGAATAAAATGCGAGATTATTTTGTCATGCATTTGATTGAAAGTACTAAATAATTCCTAAATTATTTATCCCATCATTTATACATTACTAATCGAATATATCAACCATATGCATAAAAAAATAATTATCCCGAAATAACTTATTATCAAACAAAAAAAACCCAACTGTCAAGAATGAAAACGTGGCTTTGAAATGAAGCGCCCACACATATACCGTTGACACAAGTAATAGCCTTGCAAATCATATAACGTGGCTTAGAAATGAAAACATATTCTTGAAAATAATTTTAAAAATCATGTTTTACAAAAAAAAAAAAAAAAAAAAAAAAAAAAAAAAAACTTGAAAAGGACCACATATAGTAGGGTATTGAAATAATGAGAAAGGAAAATAAAGAAGTGGAAACAATAGGTTGTATAATAGGACTATGCTCCATATATTCAGAAGGGTGTAGATTTGCAAGGCTATTACTTGTAAAACTAAGTGTTATTTTTCATGGCAGAGTTTCAGACAGAAGATCTAATTGATTTAAGGTCGCAAACATATCAGAGAACTACAAGTAAAGAGAGAGCGAAACAAGTGGCAGCCTCGGGAATCTCATAAGTGTAATGAATAAGTGTGTAGTCGAAAATACAGTTATAATACAATGGAAATTCCATGTCCTTCCTTGTGTATTTGGTAGAATCACTACATTTACTTATTTTTTTATTTCGCACCTGATGTTTGATACCAGTTCCACAAGTATTCCTAACAAAGGTGGCATCATACCACGGGCTCAAACCTGAAACTCTGGTTAAGAATGACAGTGTACTTACCACTTCCCCGAACCTTGTATGTAGCAACAAACAAGTTTTACATACTAGTAACTCCGAAACTCGGAAGATCAAGATACTTCAGCTATAGGTTAAGAATAGTCACTTGGTCCAGTTTAGGGTATATGACAAAGACCATGCTCAAATTGAACATAATTTGTAAAAACTTGTGAGCTGAAGGACAAACAATTCATACCAAGAAATTTTACTAAGATTAGCAGGTAGTAACTTGATTATACAGCTGATGAAAAATCATGCTGCATAATCAAAAGACAAGTTAAAAATCAATCTCCTCTCGAGTAACGAAAACAAGTATCAAACCGAACTTACCTGATCAAATAGTTCAACCTGTCCAACCTATAAACAAGAAAACTAGACACAACATCAAATTTCAAGCCACATTGAAACTTCCAAATCAGAAATCAACTTGAAAACTCACCTAAATTAAAGCCAATTATCCATACCAACAAATCATAACTCTAAAAGCAAAGAAAAACTGATTATGAAATGATCTCAAAGCTTCAGTCAAAATTGCCAATGACATAGTTCCTTGTTCTTCTGTTCACTTGAGGGATATTTTCTTATGTTACTTTTTCCTTTTTGTTAACTACTTTAGGGTGGTAGAAGAGGTCATTTGGTTGCTAGATAAAGAGGAGTTATTCATGTACTAAAAACTAGCATAACTTTGTAAGTTGTTTGGTTACAAAATGAGGAAACATGATACTCATGTAGAATCTAGCATAAAGTATACTAAGTTTGGTTGATTTTTTCTCTATTCACATAAAACATAGCATTGCTAATACAATGCTTGGTTCATGTTTTACTACTACGTATAACTCTAACCAGCAACTAAACGACCACCAAGGGAAGGGGGGATTCAGACATCATACTTATAAGAAGATTTTGTTTTACTCATAGAATGTGTGCTCTGCTTCTCATTGATTCTGGCAAGATGCCAAATGATAGAACATCAACTTTTCTTTGCATATTTAAGAGAATATGAGTCTCCTCAAGATGTTGACAAATGTTCCTACTAACACACATAAGATTGCACACAGTATTCCAACGAAAGAAAAATAAAGAAGTCCATTCTTAGAGTAGCGCGAACTTCTTGAAGTTGCTGTATTACCTGCTGCCACAACATTCATGTTCCTGGCGTTTATTCTCATCTTACTAAAGCTAGACATGCGCTTAAAGGCACTATTAACCACAGGACTTTCAGCAGCTATAGCAGGAGCAGTAGGTATAGAATCCACGAAGGCCCACAACTGAGAGGTTAACCATGATGGTGTACCATCATCTTGATTGGGTAGTTGATTTTGATTTGCGCCCATAGGATGATTTGCCAAAATACTATCATATACAACACCTAAAACATTGCCAAAACTTGCAAAATTTAGGGGAAAAAAATAATCTAACACCAATATATTAGCAGCAGTAGAGCTCTTGCTGGCTCAAACTCCCCCATTTCCACTTGGGCAATAGAGTTCTCGCCATGCTGAAGATGACATGGTTATTCTTATACCATCATCTGCCAAGAGCTCCATAAAGTCATATCACATAGAAAATGTGTTTTATGAAAATCGTAAAAGATCATTAATACAGCATAGGCCAAGCAAAAGTTACATTATTGCTGTTTGAGATCATTTGGGTACCTGAAGTAGCTGGAGGAGCAACCAACTGATTTGCCTCACTGGGGTTAGAGATGTTGAACCTTTGATCATGTGCCCACAGTTGATTGCTAATCTGTTCACAATTATTCAAATACATTGGCTGATTGTTCATCATTTCATGCTGGAAAGTGTTTATATACATTGTAGAAGCAGGGTTAACTGAACCATTCACTAAGTTGTTCATGTATGTTTCAGTAATTTGCCCAACTTCAGTTGTTCTTATATCATCAAGCAAGGGTGCATCATGATACAGGTCGAACTCTGCCAACCCATCAAAATAATCGAATTGCAAATCTTCAAAGTTTCCAGCAGGCATATCAAAGTTTTGACCACTTGGTCCTGCCTCATCAATGTTTTGAGCACACAGCCCCAAGTTATCAAAGTTCTGAGTGCTTGGCTCCGGACCAAGAAGGTCATTCATCTCCAGAAAATCTTCAAGGAAACCCTCTTCCACCACATATGGCTGTTGTTCAGAAATAACGGGAGCAGATGTGACTTCTTGGGCCTCATGTATCTGTAGCTGTGATGTGCCTGACTGTGTCATGTCAAAGCTTTTCTTTGCTGGGGCAATCACCGCACTGTGGTGGGGAAAATTAACTTCCTTTGCGGAATGATCTAGCAAGGTACTTCGAGTATCTTCCTCATGTACAAGCTGCTCCAGTGCATAATCATAATCTACAGAAAGTGGCTCCATAAGCACAGGGTTCAACAACTCCTCAAGTCCACCATCCACAGAAGGAGCTTCAATAACATGGTTAGTGGAATTATCCTGATGGACAAAGCCTTTGGCACTTGGACATTCATCATCAGCCCACTCCTCTTCTATAAAAGGTGCACCATACTGCTCACCATTCTTAGGCCCGGAGCCACTCTTCTTAAATACCTTGTAAAGCGCATAGTAGTCCTGGGCGTTTTGACATTTTTTCAGCTCCTCTTCATCCATAGTATACTCATGCATCACCCAGTCTGTCCGCTCACCTACTGGTGCTCGGCCTTTATAAAAGACTAGGGTCTTCTTAACTCCAACAGCACGAGAGTTGCACATAATAATTCGATCCTTTCCAGTAACTTTCCAGTGCCCACGCTTCGTTCCCCTGTTTGCACGTGCTCCATTAGGATACTTTCGATCTCTGGGGCTAAAGAAGAACCACTGCCGGTCACCAGTTTTCAACTTAGATAGATCTGCAGTTCAAATAGAAAATCCATGAGTTTACCATTCAAAAAGATTAGCAAAGGGCATGAAACATTATCTACCACAGTAAGATTTCACAAAGCAGTACCAGTTAATTTTAGAACAATTAACAGGTATGAATAAGATAAGTGTAACGAAAGAAACAAAAAAGCGAAAAGCAAACAAAACACAAAAGGGAAGAATTTGGCTTAAAAGCATTCAGAATGATCACATTTACATTTGTAACCAAAGGTAAAGAAATGCATGTCGAATACTGGTTCTGATATCTCTGGACTTTCACAAATGATCTCCCCCGACTCAAGATCATAATTCTCATATGTTCTTCAATCAAAATACAAATTCTATTAAAATTTTGATTTTGGAAAACACATATACAGCTGAAACTAACCCCCCAACCAACCTAGAGAACAGAAAACACAGAAAAGAAAAAAACTACAACCATAAAGTTAAGAAATTAGGCCATAAACACAGGTCCATGAAGCTATTTCAAGTAAATCTAACTCAACAATTGATCCTGTATAAACCAACAACCACCTTTGAAGCTCAATCACACAGCAATAGACCTATAAGCACAATAAACTCAAAAATAACAATCCCACAAGTGAGTCTGGGAGAGTAGAATGAACATAGACCTTGCCACTACCCTCATGGAGGTAGAGAGAGGTTGTTTCCGAAAGACGCTCAGGTCAAGTGCATAAGCACAATTAACTCCTCACAGCATAACAACTATGAAACAGAACGCATACAGGTTCATATACACAAATTACATGTCATTGTTGTAGCTCTAAAGAGAATTTTAGAACCATACAATGCAATTAACACAAGAAAAATCACTACAATACATAGATCAATCACAACCGTCAACAATGAACAGCTCAAAAATCACAAACACAAACACAAAGATAATCAAAACCCATGATCAGATCAAGTCAACGACCCATAAACACCATGAAAACAAAAATCCCAAATTCAAAAATCATATCATAACATACCATGCAAGTCCTCCGGTTCCCATTTATAAACATCAGTCTCAGCAATGGCATCAAGCAGAATCCTCTTCCGGCAGATCTTCTTCTTCAAATAGTACAGAACAAGTTCCTCATCAGTCGGATGAAACCTAAATCCCGGCGGAAAAACATTATTTGCTGATGCAAAACCAGCAAACGAATCCGAATCAGATAACTCAAACATCTTCATCTCTTCACTAATCAAAAAAAAATCAAACACAAAATGATTCAATAAGCAAAAGGGTATCCAAAAAATATGATCTTGAGAGAAAAAAATGGATTAGGAATCGAATTGGGACATATAATTTAGTCAAAAAAGGAGAAAAAATATAGTAGCCGCCAGGATGATTGGAGTAAAGGGGAAAGTTCTTGGAATTTATGGGGAGGTACGTGTTTGGTGAGACTGAAGCTCAGTGACCTTTTTGGATTAAGGGATTAAACTTTTGTTTTCTTTCTGATGTTCGATGTTCGATATTTATGTTAAAATTCAATTAAATTTAAAAAAAGTTTTATTTCGAAGGTGTTGAAATCTAACTAAATACGAATTTGAATCGAGAAGTCGTACATTGAAGGTATTGAAATCAAACTAAATTTGAATTTGAACCTCGAAGTATTGTATTAAAGATATTAAAATCTAATTAAATTTGATTTTGAGTGGAAAAGTCCATAAAAAATTAAATCCCCTAACAAACGATGAAAAAAAAGCGCTTCACAAAAGAATCTTAATGTATCAATAGGTACACCTATTTATGGAAAGATAAATCTCTATATTCACTTCATAAATAAATATATGTGATTCTAAACTTCTCGATACTCATAATTTTATCAAAAATTATTAGTAACTTATTAATTTTTTTAATATAACAATTTCATAATATTTGACATAAGCCTTAGCACGTGCAATACATAATCACAATATTAATGTTCATATATATGTCTATATCAATTAGCATAGATTCAAACTTTATAAGATTTTTAATATCATTACCATTTGTGATTTTTAAATCTTTTAAAGTTTTCCTTCAAATGTCAAAACAAAAACTCTGATCCAACTTCCCTACCTTACAAAGTAGCATCACTTTAATCTTAATTTGCATTATAATATTTAAAAATTACAACCAATCCAAATATTATATTTTTATTTAATCAAACCATTAGTTTGACATTTTCATGAGATTATTCCATCTTCATTGGAATATAGTATTTTTCATTTCAAAAATAATTATTTATGTTTGGTTTAACTGTTTATAGTAAATAGATTTAGAATAATTTAATATTTAAACTCAAACATTACAAAAAATATATATATTGTATAGTCTATTTCTAGAAAGCAAAACCACAAGAAATAACAAATATTTTTTTAAAAAATTGATAAATATTTTGAGACGAGGAATAATATTATATCATTGTGTTGTGAATAATATGGTTATAGTTTGAACATGTGTGAACACATCAAATAGAAAGGAATAAGTGTGTTCTTTTTTGTTGTTTAATATATGTGGTGAACACATCACGTTAACGAATAAAAGGATGCCACTTTAGCTTTTTTCAATCACTTAATTGATAAATTATACTAGTAAGTATACGTGTAATATTTGTGCATGCACTTATGATATACTATTCAATTACACCTATTAATTTTGTGATATTTAATTATTGTTATTATTAAGATAAGTATTTGAATGAGGAATTTACGTGAATAAGTTACAATTTGAATCATAATTATCGTTAGTAATTATAATTTATATAGTTATAATTTATAATTATAATCAGCGAGAGAAGAAAAGCGAGTGAGATTGAAGGAGAGAAGAAAAAGATGTTAGATACCTGTTGTACCAACAGATATACAATTTGATACATCAAATGCTAATAGGATCAATGATCATAATTTGATAAATAATGACAGATATAGAGTAATACACATTGTATTATCTGTGTCCATTATAAAAATACATGTTGATAAGAATGTATTAAGATACATACATGCAAACACAATTTGATACATCGAATACTAATAAAATCAACGATCATAATTCGATATATAATGATAAATATAGATTTATACACACTATATCATCTGTGTTCATTGGTTCTTGTATATTCATTCGCGATGCAGAAATACAAAAACACATGTTGATACAGAATATATTAAGATATATACAAGTAAATTCTTATTCAAATATGATATGTGTATTGTATTTCGACTCTACACATAATTATTATGTCTGACAAACCTGATACATATATCATTAATATATAGTATCAAACATTTTAAACATTGTATCACTTATATATGTATCATTGTTTGATGTCCGAAGATAGAAAAACGTATTACATAGGAAAATACAAAAAGAGAAACTTGAGAGATATGTGATGTATAAAACCATATTGTAAAAAAATTCTACAAATCCTAGTTGATTCTAACCTTGATCTTATATTTTTCTTTAGCAAAAAGAATAAATTTATTCCAAATTTCTTATAAAACATATATAATAAATAGGGAATATATTCAAATTATTTAAATGTGTTTCAATAATTCAATCGAGGTAATTATCGAATCATACCACATAGTTCTAATCAGTGTTTTAAAAGGCGGGAGCGTGAGGTGAGGCGTTTTTCTTAGTATTGTGCGAGACGTAATTCTCATGGATCTCTAAATTTTTAATTTATGATACAATATAATAATATAATAACACAAAATTATAAAATAAATCAATAGTTTGAAATAATCACAGATATGATTAAATAAAGGGAAACTTACGCGGCTAAGCAAACTTATACTATTTAATTACTCATCATAGATATAGTTTGCTATAATTATCACTCGCGACTAACATTATACATTAATTACGTGGGCTGACTTCGAGTTTGTATAATTAGTCATGTTTGTATATGTATAATTCGCCAAGATATACAAATACATATGTATAATATACAATTTTTTAACCTATATACATATACAATTCACCTCTCTCACACTCTCTGCCCTCTCTCGCTCGCCTCTCTCCTCCCTCTCTCAATCTCACTCGCCTCTCTCCTCCCTCTCCTAATCTCGCTTGTCATTTATACAAATTTATATATATAATATACAGTTATATACAATTATATGCATATACAATTCACCTCTCTCCCACTCTCTGCCCTCTCTCGCTCACCTCTCTCCTCCCTTTCTCAATCTCGCTCGCCTCTCTCCTATCTCCTCCCTTTCCCAATCTCTCTTGCCATTTATACAAATACATATGTATAATATACAATTATCTAACAATATACATATACAATTCACCTTTCTCCAACTCTTTTCCCTCTCTCTCCTCTCTCCTCTCTCTCAGTCTCGCTCGCCTCTTTCCTCCATAAATTATTTTTTTTGAGAAATAATGACTTTTTTATTATTATAAAGTTAAAGATATTAGATTATTTGTACTTCTATAATGATTGCGGAACTTCTATTTTCTATATGGTTTACCCCCTAAAAGAAAGTACATTAATATTACTAGTATTATAATAAAAAAAACACCCCATTATAAATAAAAATAGAATTACCAGAAAATACATAATTACCTCATCAAACTTAAATTCTTTTTTTGAAGAAGACACCTTAAGTTTGTTGAGGTCCTATTCTCTAAAATTACTTTCAAATAACTAAATATAATCTAATAATTCTGCGACATATGACAAAACCAAGAAGAGCTAAGATAAGTGGAAAAACAAAATTTTGCGACATATTTTTTCAAAAATATTATGTAATATATAATTACTTTCACAGTTTTATCAAATAGGAAAGACGCAATACTAAAACTTGTGTCAACAATGCCAACTTTTTAACACACAATTTATGCAAGATTTGTTAGACATGCCTCGAGCGTTAGGCGTTGGGCGGGCTTAAAACGTACGATCGGATGCTTAGAGCGTAAGACGTAAGTCTTACAGAACTAAGCCTCACATTTGAATTTCGAGGCGTTTTGCTAAAGTCTCGCCCTAGAGCGAGCACCGAGGCAAGTCTCAACTAAGTTTTTTAAACAACTGATTTTAGTCCCGCAATAACAAAGCCACAAAAAGCACAACCTTTACATTATGTTTTTTTTTTTTTTCAAAAAAAATACAGTTTATTAGGATTTAGGAGTATTTAAATGATAATATTTTCACTTTTCCAAATATCAAGGCAATAGAAGTATCTAGAAATTTGCAATATCACCCTTGCTGCAGTATATAATCAAAACCTAGCAATTTCAAAACGGCACATACAAACCTCTGCTCTCTCAATTTTCCTCTCTACCAACAATCATGAGGTAATTTTTTTTAATCTATCTATTTTGTTACATTGTGCTCTCTTTGTTAGGAAAATTTTGGGTTTTCTTAGTTGAATTAAAACCCTAAGTAGATGATTTTGCTTACTTTGTTATAGATATTAATTTGATTTGCTGAACTCTGTTTAATTGTGCATTGGAAGGCTGTGTTATATTTATGTAGTTTGCTTGTTAATTGATAATAGAGGCGGAGCTAGGTGGGGGTTCGTGTTTTCCGACAAAACTAGTGGCTTTTCCGGAGATGCTATATTTATACTAGAAAATTAAATAAAGATATATGTGTATTCACTTATGAACCTCTTTAACCCCTAACAAAATTGATTGATAGTGTGGAAATAATTTTGATGCTAGAGTCGTGGTTTGGAACCCCTCTCTTTTTTTAAAGGAAATTTAGAACCCCGAACTCTTAATCCTGGCTCCGACTCTGATTGATAAGGTGACTTTGCAGAACCATTGGTGGATTAATATGGGATTGTTATGTTGTTTTGGTTAGTAATACTCATGGATTATTATGTAGTGAATAATAATGTATGAAGTGTTAGACAGTGTAAATAGATATTTTTGAAGAGTTTGTCTACTTTGAGGGTACTCTTATAAAAGCATTGCTAATTCAAGTAGTTTTTATTTCACATTCTAGGAAAAAAATGTTATCTTGGAAATTAATTGTTTTACTTTAATTTTTTGGTGTTTGATAGGTTTAGAAAATATTGTTCATCAAAGAGCATTTATAAATAATTAAGGCAAACACTAATGAGTGCAAAGGTGGGTTGGAGGGGTTGAGGTGAGTTAGGTATTGGGAGGGAGGAGGGAGGGGGGAAGGGTAGAAGACCCTGCTCCCGGGGTGCGGGGGTAGTGTGGTGGCTGGTGGAATTGTGGGGGGGGGGCTATAAATAGTGTAGTTTTCTCTTTTGAGTGTATTCTTGCCTCCTATTATGTTTTGAGGGGGGCTATAAATAGTGTAGTTTTCTCTTTTGAGTGTATTCTTGCCTCCTATTATGTTTTGAGACCGGATTGTAGAGCAATTTAATTTCTAATAGCATCTATCTTTTACCTTGTATCTTTAAACTACTAAGGGAATAAGAATTCATCTTCCACTCATGGTTACTTTGGCTGAGATACTCGATTTGTCATATTTCCTTTCGATAGGTATATGAACCAAAAGGACATTCCCTTTGTATTTGCAGTTTACGATAACTTGGCTTCTTGCTAGTGTAGCATCTATTGAGATTTTTTCAGTGAGAGTGAGCAAAATGCCTTTCCGTGGATCTAGTATGAACTTGTTTAAAGCAACTTTAAAGTGTTGTTTAAACACGGATGTTGATGTGAATCGGTTTAGAGTGAGTTGCAAGGGAAAAATGGTGAAGGGAAAAGGGAAAGGGTTGACTTCATTTTGCCCTGAATTGTCTTTTATTTTTGTACACTTGAGGTATAATTTCAGTTATTGTCACTCAGAGTGGGAGGTGCTAATGGCCTAATGGTGAGGTTGGAGTTGTAGAACGTATTTCTGATAAAGAGTACTCATTCTATCAAATAAGTCATTTGTTGGTCCTCCAAGTTGTTTATCTTTAACTTGGCCTAATCACTCATTAATTAAAAAAAAATGAACCATAGGCCTAATTCAATTTCAAAACCTAGCTCATGAGGTGAGAATTGCCTAAGACCATATGAGGAAACCGATGAAGTTGATTGAGAATCATGAGATCTCCGATTTAAATCCCAGTTGAGGCAAAAATACTAGGCGATTTCTTTTCATCAAGAATTGGTGGATATAATTATTCAGTGATTGTGCTAGTGGGAGATAGCTGATACTTTGTGAAATTAGTTGAGTTGCATCTAAACTGGTTTAGACATCATGATTTGAAAAAAAATGATATAAGGAGACCAAGTCCTCCTTCACTATAGATGTGAAAATCTAGGATTCCCTCGCACGCCCTAGCCTGCCAATTGGAGCGTAGACAATATACTATGGATAGTCAATATTGGGTAAACCAAGAAGGCAAGAACTGGGATGAGTTTGGCTATGACACTATGATAATAAAAAATGGACAATGGGCCCAACTCAACTTCAAAAGTCAGCTCATGAGTTGAGGATTACTCGAGAACAAATATTACACAGCCCATTGATGTGGCACAACTAAACACTCCTCGCACACTCTGGACTAGACATCTGAAGCATGGACAATATAATATGGGGGCCAACGAAGTAATTAGTGGTTTACAAGCTGTTAATACACAAAATTAAGCCAATTGACTGCTTCATCACCTCATAGATTTACACTGTTAGTTGCAGAAGTTCACTTACTGAAGTTGCTGCACGCATTGTTTCTTCCTACCTACCATTTTCTAAGTGCTTCCTGCTCCAGAAGCAAGAATTTCAAACGTTTTGCTATTATCTAGTCTTGCACAGTCCTGGAATCAGACACTCAGATTTCTTGTCTTGGATCTTTTAAATTATCTAGACTCTTTAAAAACAAAATTAACACTGTTCTGATGATGGATTCAGTTCAATTAGGAGCAGAATATTGTTATTATGGTGGTGCCAATGGCCTTCTCAATTATCTTCATAAAGTTATCTATGTCATCTGATATTTATATTGAAATGCTGCTTAATTGTAAATGACTAGACGGAAAACACGCAACTACTCACTTTTATGGTTATTGGAGTTGAAAGTTCTGATCAATGAATGTTTCCCACTGATACTATTGGTTTATTGAATATATTTGTTCCATCTTTTTTTTTTTATATTTCAGCCGACATCCTGCTATCAAGTGGGCCCAGAGGTCCGACAAGGTGTTTATCACAGTTGAGTTACCTGATGCCAAGAATGTAAAGCAGAAACTAGAACCAGAAGGAAAATTCTCCTTTTCTGCAACTGCTGGAGCTGATAATGTTCCATATGAAGTCGTTCTTGATCTCTTTGATAAAATAGATGTTGATGTGAGTAAATCTCCTTCACTTATTCTCCATGCTTAGATTTCGGTATGTTGTACCAAAATTTACTCTCTCATTTAATTGTTGTCATTCAGGAGAGCAAATCTAGTATTACATCTAGAAATATCTTCTATCTTGTAAAGAAGGCAGAAGACAACTGGTGGAGCAGACTGATTAAGCAAGAAGGTAAATCACCAACGTTTTTGAAAGCTGACTGGGACAAATGGATTGATGAAGATGAACAGGACGGTGAACGTAAGTAAATTTCACCACGGTTATGCCTAATTTGATGATCTATAACACCAATCTGTGGTAATATTTACCATGACTTTACTTTTTTCAGCAGCTGGAGCAGATATGGATATGGGTGACATCGACTTTTCGGTAAGCACGATTCATGAAATAAGTACACTGTAGTTATTACTATTGATTTGTGCTTGAACTTAGACTTACATTACCTTTTTCTTGATATTGCAGCAACTCAACATGGGTGGTGGTCTAGGGGATTTTGATGCTGATGAGCCTGAAGGTAAACCGATTTTTTTAACCGCGTGTTAGGATTGAGTTTTTTTATCTCCATTTTCGGTCTGATATATAGCGGATGTGGTTTTTGCAGAAGAAGATGAAAGCGACACTGAAGAAGAAATCGAGGAAGGAAAGCATGAACATAGTGAATCTCAAGCAGCAACTCCAGCAAGCCCTCAAGTTGAGATAAAAGCTTAGAAGCTCTCCCTATTTTTTATGCTTTTGTTTAACTTCTAATTATTAGTATTAAGATATTTAGTTTGAACTAATGTGTCTTGACTTTACCGCACCATAAACCACATTTGCTGCTCCATCTATAACAATCTTAGAGTGCCTATGAACATTCTAACTCCAATTATTCTTTGGAATATTTGGAAAGCAAGAAACAATAAAAAATTTAATAATATTTGACAAGCTGATACTCTAGGAAAACACAGAAGGAAATCTGAGGATCCAACTATGTTAAGAAACAATATTAAATGTTTTTGTAGCATCACAAATCGATGGCCCTATTTGAATAACCCGGTGACCTAAGTAGGATTTTTGGCAAGAATTAAGCGCACACAACTATTGTCTGTTTTTCGAAAATCTTGTTTTTGTTCTAATGTTATTTAGTTATGGGTAAATTACATAAATTTCATACATCTAATATGAAATCACAACCTATCCATTAATCCCTTAAAAATTAAAAAATCTGAATACAATAATTAAAGCTCGAATACATTTATAGCTTGAATATATTAAATATTTTCTCGGATAAATTAAAAACTAGCTCAAATACTATTAAATATTAGCTCGAATACGTTAGAAACTAGCTTGGATACATTAATATGCAACTCTAATACATTAAAAAACTAAGGGATTTTGGAGATTAAAAATAATAAAAGATCATGAAAATAAATAAAACAAAAAGGTGTATTTCTGTAAATTCTACAAGGCAAGTTTGCATCAATAAAACTCTGTTGATCATTATTTAAAATCTTCATCTAACTTGTCTTTGTCATACCCCATCTTGCCCTATTTTCTCTTAAAGCCATAACTAGTAATACTGATAGTAATATCTCAGGTGTGTTCATATTGTATTAATTGAATTGGATCCTCAGGTAATGTGCATCTGATCCTTGAAGAGAAATTTGTATGATAACCCACATGTTAAATAAAAGTGAATACAGTTTCAGATAGTCTAAAACTAGGACATTTAAGTGCTCTGTAAGACTCAAATGTGTTATAAATTATAATACAACCAGTTATCAATATAATGAATACTGTTCAACCACAACCACGACCACGACCACAACCACGACCACGATCACTACCCTTTGACATGGAAGCAAACCAAGGTTTACACAAATACTCAACAGACAAGGCAAGAAAAACAAATCTCAGGTGTCGGGCAATTTCATCTGCACCAGTTCAGCAGGTGGCCTCAGAGTACAAACCATTTCATTTGTCTTCCCAAAATATACCTGCAGGTTTAAGCAGTTTTTGAACTCAATTTCACGGTCTGTTTTATTAACATAAAAATGACACAAGGAAAAGAGGTCTCTTATCAACAAAGCCTAAAGCATCCCTTTAGAGACCTTCCACCAATTCGGGTAAATTCATACTTACTCCAAAGTTATTTTCCATGTGAACCACGATTTCCCTAAACTATATTCACTACCCGATAACACCCTTTGATCCACTTTCTGCTTCCTACTAAGCAATTTCCAGTAAGAAAAGCTAGTACCAAATAACATCCTTTTCTTCACCTTTCTGCTGCCTCGCATCAAGGGAGAATAACAAGGAGGTGCGAGTCATTGATTTCAATAATTATCAAGTCTTAGGATGAACTAATTAGCGACACACCGAAGGAAGATAACCCATCAGTTACATCAAAGAAAAGGTAAAAGGAAAAGAACTTCAAAGAGTAAATACATATACCTGATCCAAGGAGTTTCTCAGCTTACCCTCCATCTCTTCAATCATCTTTCCCATGTTACACAGATGACCCTCTGAGACAGAGAGCTTCATACTCATCTATACATGCAAAGGAGGATCAATTAGAAAAAAGTACTACGATTTCCAGCTAATGTCTTAATTACCATCCCATGGAATGAATAAGGATTTCACCATAAAATTATATTGTCTAAATAGGGTAAAACCGATTTTTTAGTGTTATATATGAACTATTGAATCCCCTTAACAAATGGGTTGATGAAGATGAACAGGACAGTACACGTAAGGAAAATTAAACATAGTTCTGCCTTATTGATCATGACTTTAAATTTTTCTTAATGTGGGCGCTTACTTTGCATCTTCATACTTATTAAAAAACTCTCATGAAGTTATCACCCATATGATACAACAACATAATGCGAGAAAGGGATTTCTTCTTTTTCCAAGCTTGATATGCCTTAAGGTCTTTCACCATTCATGCGGCGTCATAGACGCATTAAAGCCTCATTTGTTTTTATTGAGATTAAAAGCTTGAATCATAATGCACATCTGAATACAATATTAAATGTGCATTAAGTTTTAGATGTTTGAATCGAAATACAGATTTGAATGTTAAGAAACAAAGCATTATATAATTGCTACAACATTTATAAATACCTGTCTTCTAATTGATCCAGACAAATTGAATGAGCCTGATGACTCATTGTCAGTAGTCAAGGTCAGCATCACTGTACTAGTCAGGCAGTACTGGACAATTTCTTCCTCTTCTGGTCCCACCTGAACGATTTGGTAACAAATTTAAGGCCTGCTCATTAATTGAACAAACAAAGAAAAGGAAGAGAAGACCAAAGAAGTTCTCTCTTTCTTTACTCAGAAGCTAATACCTCAATAACATGAATGGCATCCCAGGCTCCTTCCTGGAGATATCCCCTTCTACCATGTCCAGTCTTGGAGCCATCTACATCCTCCAAAAAATTGCAAATTAGAAGCAGAAAAAATATCACTTATTTTTGGAAATCCAAATAGAATTTACCTTTCTTTATTAAAAAACAAGCAACAAAACCTTCATTTTCATCTTCCCACATATAAACTGATGAGATGCCACCTTCATAGTACCTAACAGTGTTTTGGTCAGTGAAACTGCAGAAAATGCTGTGAATAACCAAGAGATGAAACTAGTATGGGTGATATCGTCTTAGCTAGTCCTATCATAAGTTAATATGATAGGACAAATCTGAAAGAGATGTCCTAGATTCATCTAAAATTACAGACAAGCTGAACGAAATATTTGTGAATAAGAATTTAATTGGCACAAGGGAATTTGCAAAAAGAGGTTTTACATTATGTAGCAAATGTTTTATTTGTGAAAGAGACGAAGAGAACGTCTGTCATATATTTTCGCACTGCCAAGTTATTACTCAACTGTGGCAGCTTTGCTTGAACATCACTATTACGCATTGGGTTATGCCAGGAACAACAACCAGCTTGATAAGATGCTGGGACCAGAAAATGAAATAGGAAGAGGAAGCTACTATGATGGAATATTATACTTGCTCAGTTGCTTGTAGATGGTGACTGTTGGGACTGAGAGAAATAAAACGTGTTTTGAAGATAGTGCCAACTCCATTCACAAGAAAATTATTTGTATATTTTGTTTTGTTTATGATGTAGTTTGAAACATGTAAATAAGGCTGTTTCTACAGAAGTTAAAATCATTACAGGAATAGGTGGGGCATAATTTTGGGTTTTGTTTTCTGGCTATTTTGTACAGTTTGACAAGCACATCTCTGTGCTGGTTCATTTAAAAAGCTTGGTACAATTGCATAGCAAGAAGAAAAGACGAGGTAAATAAGGGACCTCACTGGTCACGATAGATAGCAAAGACTTGATTTGCTTCAACCTCAAGTTTCCTCAGCTCCAGAGAAGGTTGAGGCGCATCTTCTAATGGTGGATGATACTTATTTGACCAAGGAGACCTACAAGTGAAAATACCAAAGTCACAGATAGAACATCTATCAAATGTAGCATAGGAATTGTGTCATTTTATGTCTTGAAATGCAGTAGAAAACATCTAAACTGGCCAAACATGTACTCCAACGGTGTTAAGCTTATTTAAATCACCTGATATTCACATATTGGCTTTACTATCATGTCGATATGTTTTAGCCAACTCTACAACAATCAAGAGCTCTTTTACTAGGAGGGTATTCTTATGGTCCAACATATGGAGAGTCAGCACTCCAGAAAATCAGATAAAGAGAATGAGTGATATAAACAGATAACTAAGACCTGTAAGGCCAAAAATCTTGGCCCACATACATGTCATCAGACTCATTTTTTGGGGAAGTCTCATCCTGATAAATTAAACAATTATTTATAGAAAAGCAGCAAAAAGATCACAACTACAAAATCCTGATCAGAAACACTTGCCTTTATCAGAGGTTCTAAGGAAAGTTTAAGTGTTTGATGGTGGAACAATTAAAAGGTGATATAACCTAGGAGTAGTATTTTGTTGGATTGAGTCCCACAGGCTTTGACTACTTGGGGATAGAGGATCATCTGAAGTACAATGCATGTTGAGATGCTCCATGATGTGAACATCTGGCAAAACATTACCAGGTATAGGGCTTCTGAAGAGTCAAGAAACATCATTTAAGTGGAGTGACGGGTACATGCAAGTTTCAAATATTTCAAGACAATTATGGTCAAATATGAAAATGGCACCCTATGAGGAACACATAACAAGAAATAAACATGGATGAAACCAACATTTAAATTGGTTGAAGCTGCCAAAACAAAAACATTGGACTTGTACACGCAAAGTGGAATTCCTTCCAAGCAATTCAATTTCATGAAAATATTATAATCATCTCTAGCGCATGATGAGCTGTGAAAATCTATATTTGGGCAAGCAAGGAGATCTTAATAAGTCATATCAAAATGACAGTACTGGAAGAATCCTCTATGGGATTTGATGCCGTACAATATCACCCCATTTAGATACAAGCAATTAATCAGTTACCTATATGAATCAGCATCTCTGTTATACTCACAGAGGATGAACTCTTTGCCGGACTCCATATCGCACAAGACCTGATAATCCAATTTCAAGACATTAGCTTTATCAAGATGAACGAATGTTGGAGACTTGATGAACTCAAATACCTTCATTTTATAGTAACAACTGACCAACATTTGCTCTAGCCTGAAGCTAGTATACACCAGTATATCACATGCACATATCATGGCCATTATCCATATTAAGTTTTTCTAATCCAAATAACCAACAAGAAAAGCGAAAGAGAGGAATATATAGAGAGCTCGTTTTTTCAAGAATGTAATTTTATGAAAGATAAAATACCACAAAAAATCATGCTTCCTTTTGTCATGATATCAAAAAAATGCAATTTGCAGTGAATATTTATCTTCTCTTAAAAATGTTGGCAATCCTCAATTCAAAAGGCCAGCATCAACAAATGCACAACTGTGAAAGATATAATATACAATTTGGCTTATGATCAAAGATAAAAAGAGGTAACTCGGGCAAAAGAAATGCTTAACCCCTCCAAGAATCGTTATTCAGTACTGTAACCCAAGAAATGTAAGGTCTCGGTATAAGAAAGTATCATCAATTTTTTTGCTAGAAAAAATAAATTATCTGAAAATGGAAACCCAACAGTAGGTTAAAGCTCTGAATCTAAAGGTAAAATATGATGCAATGCAAGCACTTATCTGCATTAATATCTCATACATCCCATTCCAATAATTAATAAAGCAGCATGTAAACAAGGTGTTAGAATCATTGTTCGAACCACTATAACACTGAAACAGGAAATTTTTCTGGGCTTTCATAAAAATTCAAATGACAAATTCTCCAGTCCTTGAAGTGATTCTATATTTTCAATAGAAAGGTAGCTTTCATGCTTTCACTTATCTTCTTCTTTTCCTTAATCAAAAAAATGTTCTTTATCATTTTTTTTACCTTCTGAGGTTGTTGCTGATGATTCTGAACCAGAGTGATGCAGCAACTAACTATTTTATTTGAATTGGTTATGTAGATAAAAAGAGCCTTGTCCTAATTCGGTACATGTCTCAAGCATAGATCATGTCCAAGTTGAGAAAAATTACTTATCCAAAACATGATAAAAAGTGGAGTATCTAGCAGAAGTCCAAACTCTATTAAATCAGTAAAGGAAGTCACGCTATCAAGTTAGATAAGCTGTACTGATGTTAATCCCACTATCAATACCAGAAGACAAGAGGTGAATGTTCAACTTCCACTGAAAGTAAGTCATTCAAATCAACAGAGATTTGAGAATCATTGCAACTAATTGGTATCACCTATTTAAATCATTTGCTTCCATTGTGTTTTGCAAACTAGCTACATACTCATGGATTCTAAATTTCTCATACGCGCACACTCAAATGAGCCAGAGCTAAATATTTGATGTTCAGTTCGTCACAAGAAACTGAATTACAGATCCAGAATACTGAAGCAGTTGCAATTAAGTCAAACTGTTTTGCACTAAGCCACAACCTCAGCACATCGAAAACTTATATCGTTAACTCTTCTGAATGCATTGTCACTATAAATCCTTACACAAAACTAATTCATTCCATGCAAATGCAACGTCAACTAACTCAAAGGAGTATAAGTCATAACTAGACATCATTACATCAAACTAAGCAAAATCATTCTGCATATCTACAGACCACAAAACAACAGCTACACCTCAAATATAAGAATCATCTGTATCAATTCCGCTCTATTTCATTCGGATGCTCAATAATATTCAACTAAAACAAATTAGGGTTCTCTAACTCAAAAATTGAAATTTCAAAAAATACAAAATGAGTATATTCAATGATGCATCTTACAAGTTCAATTGCGAAGAGTTGTTTGGTTGTATTACCTGGAGAGGCTGATCAACTTGAGAAAGGAGATCTGAAGAATGTTCAGGCAAGAGACTTAGCAGAGCAGATAAAGCAGTTTCTGTATGCTTTGGAGGTATTCTTCTCATTAATCCCATTGCTGCTTCCATAGCTATGGTTTTTCCCCTCTTGAAGAGAGAGAAATTGACAGAAATGATTTGGGGAAGTTTTAGAGAGAGAAAGAGGAAAATGGTGGAGGCGCCTTGTTTTGATCCGAGTTTCCCTCGCGGGAAAATTCTATTAAAAATTCTGGATAATTTTATTTATTTATTTTCACAAAAAGTGACTGAGTTCGTTTACTAGATAATCTGGAAGAACTATAGATAATTTTTTCGATCGAGCTTATTGCAGAAATTCTAAATATAACAATTTATTCTCCATAAAATTGGCTTGATATATGATAATATCGATTAACTAACTAAAAATATAATATTATTATAGTCATTTATATAAGAATATAGTAGCAAAATAGATCTGTTGACTATAGACTATAGTTTGATTTCCTTTGTTGTCTCTGTTTTTTTTAAAATCCAAAAATATGGAATATATACATGTTTATATACTTCTATATAGATGGTGCATGATCATTTAATATATGAAATTTAAGTTAAAGTATATCCATATTGTTTTAGTTTTGAAGCAAATAGTATATATTTTTAGTGAAATATTATGAATAATAGTGTTATATTCTCTCCGTTTAAAAAAAAATATCCTATTTTCTTTTTAATCTGTTTCAAAAAGGATGACTCCTTTCCTTTTTTGACAACACTTTAACTTTCTACGTGGTATATTTAAGACCACAAGATTAAAGGTTATTTTGGTACATTTGATATAACTTTAAATTAGAACCACAAGATTAAAAAGTCTTCTTTCTTTTTTTTAAACTCCATTCCAAGTTAAACTAGATCAATCTTTTTAAACGGAGAGAGTATTTTTTTTTTGTTAAATAAAATTTTAAATGATCAGAAATTGCTAGTGAAATGAGTGTTTGGTTGGTGATGGGACATGTTGGGTCAACTTTCTCATGGCTACATCATTGGCCCAAGTGTGTGAGTAGGTTTGAAGGCATGACTATAGTATGTTTTTTAAATTTAAAGACAACGAAAACTATCATTGTTATTTTTGAATGTGCATAGAGTAAAATTCTCGTACTCGTGTAATAGCTTGCAAATTATATAGAGAGATAATTCGCACTAGTTAAGTGTGTTATGACGAGCTAGCAAGAGTTTTGAACTTGAAACCTCCAACATAAGAGTCTCAAATCTAATCACTTGCCCACTCAAAGGCTTATAGTATAATTTCGATTTTAACTTCTTCTTTTTCTTTTTAGGAATTAATTTTCAAGTTCAAAAAATGATAAATAATGAATTTGTTTTTCTACTTTCTAATTTTTTATTATGAGTTTTTTTTTTGTCAACAACATATTTTACCATAATTAGAATTTGACATTATGAATTCAATTAATTTTACCATTAATTTCCATCAAATTTATTGAGTTTATATATGCCAATTTAGTTAATTATAAGCCAAATTTTAAGTGTTCATCTTAATACCCAATTAAAACATTGAATTCGTCCCTAGTTTTCTAATAACAATAGGACAACCTTTAAATGCTTGCATGTTAGAAAATAATGCCCTCCATTACATTTCATATGATATTCTTTATTGAATAAAATATTTAAAAAATTATATAAGAGGACTTTTAATCTCAATTTTAATATTATATTATGTAGTATATACTAGTCAAAAATTGATATCGACACACCAAATGAGAGTTAAATACAAATTTTTACGTCTCAACTATTATTTCTTAAAAAAAATTGAAAGCAAGGAAAGGAGAAAGTAAGCTCTTATTGAATAGTAAACTCATCTCTAATCAACAATCAAATGATTGCCTGGATATTTATAATAGTAGTTAGTACTATGTATGGGTGTCAAAAATGAACCCAAACATAGGTAATTCGCTCAATCTATCCAGAATTTCTAGAGTTGGTCTCAAGATAATTTAAATTGAGTTCAATATCAACTCATTTAAGTATAACCCATTTGAAGAGAATACTCAATTGAGCTCAATTCAATCTCAAATTTTAACCCGTTTTAAAATTGTTTATTAATATATGTTCCTATATTTAAGGTATGAATTATTTTAACATCTTTTAGAGTTTATCTATCAATTTGTTACTTTTTTAAAAAAAATATTCTTGAGCTAAAATTCAAATTGTGATTATAAAAGTTAAATATCAATATATTAAATTAGTGCGATTAATCGGGTCAAATTGGGTGGATCAAGGCCCAAACCGTTTTTAGCTCGTTTGAGCCTAAAGTAAACTTGGGGGTCAAGACCCAATCCAACTTTTATTCAACCCATTTTAATATTTTCAATTTTAATCAAACTCACCTATTTGACATCCCTATTACTATACTAACATATATTGTTTTACTGTATAATAAAATAAATTTATTCCAAAAGGAATATACTCACAAAAAATAGAGAAATAAATTGCCACCTTATAAAAAATATATATTCTTTTTTTAAATAGCTCAAAATTTATATTTTTAACGACCTTATACCTTTGGCTTTTCCTTTTCTCCATTGCCATAAAAATGGTGGAGATCACAGAAGCTTTCGCCGGCAGCGACACCGCAGAAGCTTTCGCCGGCAGCGACGCCGCCGAAGCGACTCCACTGTTATCGAATCTAAAACCTAACCCTAATCCGAACCCGCCAAACCGGACTAGATCCGTAAAGACGAAGGTCCCGGAGGTGGAGGTCCACCTATACCGACGTGGCAAGGGTCCCATCGATGTATTCAAGGCAAACCTTGGTGGGTGGGACCAGGATCAGCTTGATGTTAGGGAATTTCTCGACAAATACGGGTTCAAATCGGTTTATGCATTCCAGCCGGAAACGGGTCGGGGCGTTCCGATCCGGTTTAATCCACGTAATGGAAGATCGATAATTACTTATCGAGATGGATCCACCATTTACATTGATGGAGAACCTAAGGTAAAATTGCTGCAATTGGAAAGTTCTGTTTTTTTAATATTGATAAAATATGCACTTTTATAACCTTCGCTGAGCTTGGGACTTTCTCAAGTTTGAAATTTCTTATTAGCGAAAGTAAAAACTTTTACTTTCTGAGTCGAGTTTACGTCTAATATATGATTGATTTGTAAGTTATTGCATATGATCGGGTTTTATCCTGTGCACACCCAAAGATAAAGACCGTGAATTTCCCTTGTGTTAAAAAAATATGCACTTTTATTCCCAAATTAGGTATAACTGAAATAATATTTAATTATTGTGTGAAATGAGAGAGTAACTCCTTTTAACTCCTTTGAATAAATCTTACAATTTTTTATTTCAATTTCATTGCTTTTATTTGATAACTGTAGTGTTCGGACCAGTTTACAATGCATAAACTAATCCAAGGCTAGGATAGATGAACAAGTGATTTCTTTTCTATTGTTTTAGCTTTGTTAGACAGAGTTACCTGACACGAACACTACAATTATAGAAAAAAAGATGTTGCTCTAAGTTGATCATTTGATTTTCGATTGATCGAATAATCTATAGTTAAGTCTCATAAAATTGATGGCTAAGCATAAAGATGGTTTCTTCCCTTATATGTTATATGCTCTAAGCTTTAGTAGTTTAGTATTTGGTGCACAATTTACAATTAGTCAGAAGAGCACTGGTGTTCTTCCTGCTGGAAATGCAGAGAGAATATGAACCTAGTCAATGTCATTTGCTGGTTCAAATTCTTTTGTCGTTGGACACTTGAACTCGATCTCTGTGACAAACAATCCATTTGAATGATCTTGAAGTCGTGTTTGCTCCATGTATGAGTTCACAGTGCATCTATATATGTAATGAAATTCAGACAGTTTTTCTTGAGAACTAAATATCATTATCTGGGCTTGGAGAGTCTTGGCTATCGTGGGAAAATCGTACATTAGATTGACAAATGAGGTGATCTAGACCTGATTTTGAAGGAACTTATTTTGCCTACTATTTTGATTGGTATAGTGTTAAGACTCTAAAGACTAAAATTTACATGATTTTTAAACACAACCAAGAGGTACTTGGACAAAGAGAAGATTAGTTGTGTCCTTTTTTGTGTTAGTATCTCTACATGTTGTAAACTCAAAATTATCTAATTGGGATTCTGGGACTCCACTCGTTCACAAGGACAAATATATTCCTGAACTATCGTAAATGGTATGCGGATACCCTCCGTCATACTTTAGGAACATTGATGCCCTGCCATCCAAAAACTAGAGCATATATACCTTTTATACTAACGGACATACACTTATCATAATCTTATCCATCGACCTGACATCGGATCGATGGATAAGATTGTGCCACGTGTTCCTATTTAGTTTTCTGTTAGACTGAAGGGCATATACGCTCTAGTTTTTGGACGGTAGGGGCACCAATGTCCCTAAAGTATGACGAAGGATATTTGCATACCATTTACGATAGTTCGGGGGTATATTAGTCCTTTTTCCCTTCTTTTTATCACAAATGATTCATTTCTCAGACCTCGAGCTTGGCTACATATTCTTATGATACAGTTTCATGCATGTTGATGATCCTTATTTGTGCAAGTATTTTAGACTCATTTGTGTGAGTTGTAATCATTTCTTGTTTGATTATTAGGACTCGGTGGTGAAACCTACAACCAGAATATTGGTCGGGGTTGCTGTTGTTGCCATACTTATAGTATTACTGGTGATAAGAGACCCTCCAGCGTGGGCAAAAAAGTTTAATCTCTCTGATGGTCGTGTCCCTCCATGGATTCTGGCTTGTGCATTTGTTGCCTTCACACGCATGAGGAAGAGAACCAGAGATTACATAGAAAGTCGTCGAAAATAAGCTGGTGTTTGGCACTGGTAATTCAATTTTCTCAAAATTTTGCACGTCTCTTGTGTTCTCTACTTTTTATTGTATTCACATATAACAAAATCAATTCTAAGATTATAACTCCGCGATCGTGAAGGTATATATCCCCATTCATTCTTTTTTCCTAATGTGTTGGAGAGTTTTCGTTATGGCTATGAATCTTAAATTTCATATGGCAAAGGAGTATTCATTTGCTATTCTAGTTTACGAATAATACGAAAAAAATAAGTTAAAATTCTCACGTAATTTAGATGTGTAATTAACAATTTCTTCTGAATTTAGGTGTGTTTCAATGCCTTATACCTAATTTTAATTATTCCTATTGGAAGTTTGAATTTGTACACTTTATTTATTCATGATATTTCCAAATCTTTGCTTTTTGGTGAAAATAGACAAGAAATTAGCTATATATCAAAATCACTTAGTGTTAAAGTCAAATTGCATTAATGGTTCCTTATTTGGGCACAACTATAACTATAATATATACTATCATTATTATCTTAATTAAAATTATCTCCTTTTTATTCCAAAGTCTAGTTACGACCGCTAAGACAAGTCATGAAGTCAAAATTATCAGATTTGTACCACACAATTGAATTTCATGCATTATGAAAAAGTTGCAACCTATTGTGTTTAACCTTTTAATGATAACAAAAAAAAAAGTCCCAACCAATTATCATGTTCTAAATGAGAATTTAATCTAGGAGTAGTTGTATCAAGGGTGATAATTACGGACAAATGGGACAAATGGATTAAATTTGAGTGAATCAAGATAGGTTGAACATATACACGGGTGACGGGTTGATACACAACTTCGCCCAAAGTTTATTTTTTTTGAGATAGATAGAGTCAAGATGGGCTAATTAACGGTGGATAGTAACTCAATCCGTCCAATTCGACTCAATTTAGATTATATATTTTTAGAGACCTCACAAGTTTTTTAACCTAATATCACAAACAAAGTCTTGCATAAATATAACGTTATATCAAAGTTGGGTTGGGGCTCGAGGGTCTAGGTTGGGGTTCGAGTCCCCAGTCAACGTTAGATCGAGGTTCAAATATTGTGTCGAGGTTGAGTTGGAGATTGAGTGTTAGGCCCGGGTCAAGGATATTCAGGTTTGGTTCAACAGTTGATAGCTATATGAATCGGAGGTTGAGAATGAAGTTAAGGTCGGAACTGGATCATGAGTCGAGGTTGGGTGGTCAAGATCTAGTCCTGAATATGGTCTTAAATCTGGGTCGAGCTAGGGTCTGGTTTCAGGTCTCAAGTCTGGGTTCAAGTCTAAAGTTATATTGGACTAATTTTGTTACCCCAAGCTTTGTGTTAGATATATAAATATAGGAGAAGAATATTATATTGACCTTGTTTATAAAAATAACCTAGATTTTTTCTTTTTATTGTTTTTGATTTCCCACCCAAATTTTTAATATCCATTAGACCCTTATTAAATAGAAAATGCTTACCAATAATTTTTTTTAAATTTTCGAAGATTAAATTCGATCGCGATATTTAGCTAGCGTTTGGTCATAGATTTTCAAATATTCTTGGCAAATATTATTTGAGTGAAAATTTGGATGAAATTTCACCATGTGTTTGGTCATAGTATTTGGGAAATATATTTCACCATTTTAGAAAAATATGATTTATACCATAAGTTTTAAAAACTATCAAAACTAACTATAAGTTTGTATTACAAGTCAATTGGATGTTTGTTGCAACAATAACAAATAATGTCCATGACACTAGAGCAATGTGATAGTTTAGAGTGAGTGTAACAAGCATCATTCCATATATCGTGGAGTAGACAAAGCACGTGACTTTGTTACTTTGAGCCAATTTTTTTTATCATTTTCATCAATAACCATATCATCATTTAATATTCACTCAGTTCTTTGGTGTTCACGTAAAAATTTATGTAATACAACACAAACAACTACTATAGTGGGTGTTTTTGTAAAAGATAAAAGTATAGGGTAAAATTTTAATTTTCAAAAGATCCCAATTAATGAGATTTGGCCCAAATACGAAAAAACTAGTATTTGAGAATCTGGGATATTTTCCAAAAATATTTGCCAAGTAATAACAAATTATATGGACAAACATTATTTGCTAAATTTTTTCCCAAATATTTTTTGAGAAATCTATGGCCGGCCCTTAGTTAAAAAGAAAGGGATTCTATCTATTTGGTCATTAATCTTTGGTCAAATTTGGAAAGATATTCCTGTTAAAATTAACTTTTGATCAGTCGATGATCAAAGATACATTGTACCAGCCTATTATAAAATCCAATTTATCAATCAAAATTTACTTGGACAAAAAAATCACAACTATTGAATTTTATTTTATTTTTGTCTTAATTCATTGTATTAACTTTTCCATCATCACTTATCAGTTAATAATTATGATTATCAAGGGTGAACTTAACATCTAGTCTTTGACTAATATTTGCCAATTTTTCTTTTAAGAAAATATATTTTTATCTTTTTTCATGTTATAGTCTTTAATTTCTCATAAATCAAGTAGTAATAAAAATAAAAAAATTATGAAAGTCAGATTACAATATTATCATGCATGCATGCATACACAAAACTTGTGTAGAAAGGAGCATGCACTTGTAACTTCTTCTTTCTTTACAAGAGCTAGGAACCGCGTTAGCACGAACACAATATATATTACTTTTTCTCTTAATTTATGTAATAAAGTTAAAATTTTGAGAACACAATATATGTTACTTTTTCTGTCTCAATTTATGTGACAAAGTTGAAATTTTGAGAATTACTAAATTTTAATATGATTTTAAATATTTTAAGTTGTTAATTATTGTGATTCACAGTACTTTTTACATAATTTTTAAATAGTATATCTGTTAGTCCCAATGATCAATTTACATAGCGCAAAATTGTTTTTCAAATATCTCAAGTTGTTAATTATGATGTTTTATACCCTTCGGGGTGGCCCAGTGGTTTGAGCTTGGGACTTCCATGTTGGAGGTCTCAAGTTCGAAACCCCTTGCCAGCGAAAGCAAGGGGTTTGCCTTCTGGGTCGAGCTCGTCGCACCAGGCTTGCCTATGTGGTTTGCGAGCTATTGCATAGGAGCGGGGGTTTTACCCTGTGCGCACCCAAAGGATAGCGACTGCGGATTTCCCTTGTCATCAAAAAAAAATTATGATATTTTATAATATTCTTTTATGTTAGTTTCAAATTATACATGTTAGTATTTCTTTTGTCCCCTATCATGAGACACAATTAAATTTTCGAAAGTCAACTAAATTTCTTTGTCTTATAAAGTTTAAGTATTTTAAGTTGTTAATTATCGTAATTTTCATTTATCCTAAAGAAGAAATATAACACCAAAAATATATGAAAATTCCATAAATGCCCTCCGCTAGGAGAAGACACCAATCAAGAGATGCCTAGTTCTAGACTTTTCTATATAGTAGTAAAGTAATAATATAATTCGATCTTATTACGTAATGATGATACATATGTATTTGAAGCAAAATATATGACAAAAAAATTAGACAAAATATCCATTTCATTTACCATATGGACCTACTTGAACTATTGACACATTTACTATCAATAATAGGGGTAATTAAGGGCTAATGATTAATCATCAAGTAGAGAAATAATTATGTGCCTATTATTCTTAATGATTATTTTTACGAATAATTTAATTAAATTAGTGGGGGAAAAAATGCTAAACCTCATAGATTTTGTGAACGAAGTCATAGGACCATGTAGATTTCTTTTATTGCTTTTATTATATATATATATTTTTGGTCACATAAGATCAAACTTATATTATTAAATTATTAAACTAATAGACATTACGCCTAACTATATTCGAAGGGTTAGTACTATAAAAACCAAAGATAACATGTTAGCTATCGTTATTACTAGCCCTAGATATTACTAAATTATTACTAGTGCTATTTACCGCTTGACACGAAAAAATAATGTATGACATCATCTTATCGATCCGCAATAAGCGGTTACGATACAAAGGTCGATGGTGCATCCAGAGCAGCGATTTTCTCAAAAAGCAATTGTTATAGTCACAGGGGCAGACCCACATTGGGTCCAGGGTGTTCAACCGAACACCCTCGGCAAAAAAATATACGATATATATAAAGTAAATTTTCTGTATTTTTGTAGATGTATATATTTTGAACCCCCTCAATAACAATTAAAAATATATGGCTCAATGGTAAGACCCCTGAATATTAAGCTGCATACCCCAAGTTCGAATCTCATCAACAACATTTTTATTTTTCGAACCTCCTGAACGGAAATCCTGGATCCGCCACTGGTTATAGAGGCCTTTTTAGGGGTCAATGTCTAATTGGGTACCACTTGTTACTATAGTTTCGAAAAATACTTTTTCTATTCACTTTTACTTGTTTTATAAAATTTTATTTGTCATTTTTCAAATTATCAAGATTTTTTTTCTATTTTATCCTCAAATATTGATTACTTAATTTTTAAATTCAAAACATAAACTATACGTTAATTAATATGGAGGGACGCGTTATAATGCACTACTGTACTTAAAACATACTTGGTCCAACCTCTACTCCAAAAATAATAACCTACTCTTTTTTTTTCAACGGTAAATTTATATTTTCGTATTATAATATTTTATAGATTATGTCACATGTCAAGAGTGTAATTTTTTCATTTAAAAAATAATAATCATAACACCCAGACTCACATATATAAACGAAAAGTCCCCTGAAACCGTTGAGGGGTGGCAAAAAAATGCATTACCTGATACATATCCATCGCGCTTAGCTTCCTCAGTCTATCCCCATAAAGCTTTCTATTGGCTTCTCACCCCGAACCGTGAAATTCGCTCTTCTCGTTCAAACGAATAATTATCTTCCTGATTAATTTTTGACATCTATCATATATATCTCAAAATAGCTGTCATGCATGTAATTCTTTTAAAATGAATTATATTTTTCCTATCAAAAAAGGGAATGTGTCAAAGAGTCAAGACCATGAGAAAGAAAAAAATATACTTCTCCTATAATATTTATTATTTAATTATGATAAGGAAAAAAAACATCTTTATCACTGGACTAACCTATATTTTCAGTACAGGTAGCAAAATTCTCCTTTTCATATTATTGCATTTTTATTTTTGACTTTTCTTAGTTACCGCATCTTTATTCTCATCACTCATTACGTAACCATGAACTATATCTCATTAGAAAATAATTATAAACTAGCACCGAAGAACGTGAATTATGATGGGATGGATAAAATATCTGCGATCTACATTAAGTTTTATTGGTACATAATCAAAATATATATGTGTGTATTGAATTTTATTTATGTATGCAACATATTCTTTTTATATATAGCGTGATTCTTACACTATAACAAAAATAACCATTAATGACATTTGATTCTTAATTGTCGCTAAATATGTATTTTTAGCGGCAATTGTCACTCTTTGTATATGTTCCAAAAGCCTTTAGTGACATTAGTTCTACTGGCACTTAACTAATGCCGGTAAAGACTTTAGCGCTCTTTATCTATGTCAATATTTAATGCTGCTAAAAGTTGTTTTTGCTGTAGTGTTATCATGATGAAGCGAATAGTCAAAAATATGTATGTTTGTGTATTGATTTTTATTTGTGTATGCAACATATTCTTTTTATATATAGGGTGATTTTTATTCTTTTTATATATAGGGTGATTTTTATGATGAGTGTACGATTGATTACGTTCCAATTTATGTGGTTTTTGTCACTACAACCACCCTTAACCAAAGTTTCAATTTTGAGATGTGGGAACATAGAAATTCACTATAAGTAAACGTGGAATAGTTATCGATAATTCCAAGCTAATTCGTCGTTAAAAAGTTCTTAGCTGATTGAATTTCTTATGATTTATCGCTAAAAAGTTCGTAGCTGATTGAATTTCTTATGGTTTATCGCTAATCCATAGATAAATAAGATTATTATGAAATTTCTGCTTTTTAGCTAAAAATTTATAAAATTTAATCCGTCTAGTGAATTTACTGGTGTAAAGATGCTTTCCCCGTTAAACGAGGCCCTACGCAATACAAATTGTATAATTTACATAAATTTCATAGTGTAAATTAATTGATTGGATCAGTATATTTGAATATTGAATAATTAGAGAAAATAAATAAATAAAGAAAGTTGAAGTTCCTTTAATAGGGGGCGTTTTATAATCTCAACGTGAATTCGAATTAAATCAGACTTTAACGTGAATATCAAATACTGAATAAGGAAAAAAAAGAAATTTGAAATTCCATAGATCCTACTAGGAAGGTGGTGAGAAAGCTCTCTTAAAACAAAAAAATAAATAAATATATATATATATAAAATGCTATATATAGAAGCACATCACCATTCTACCAAAGTCACCCTTCTCTTTGAAAAGTCTTTCTTAGGTCTTATTGGCTAATTATTTTTTCTCCAAACACAAATGAACTCCACCTTCCTAGAAACAAGTACTTTTCCTCATATAGGAAACCCTAATTTTACTTTTCCCCTTTTCCACTCACATATGATGACTCAAGATTTTAGTTATAATAATAATTTTCAAGATTTTGAATTTTCTTCATTTCTTGATCAACTTTTTGTTGATTATTCTCCTACCAATAATAATAACTTCAATACTTGTATTTTAGAAAATGATCACTCACATATGATGACTCAAGACTATAGTTATAATGGAAGTTCTTCCAATTCCTATTATGCCACACCACCAAACATGAATCACTTGAAAGAGTAAGTCATCAAGCTAAGAAGATCTTGGGCAAGAATTTGTATAGTCATATTTATTTTTCGAGCATTAAGTTAATTAAAAAATTCGTTATGTTGTTGATATGATGGCTAGTCATAGTTCAGTAAAGATCGATTGGACTATGCTATTCTTTTATATTTGTTAGGAGTTGATCTTGGTTCTTTATTTATACTTGAATCAGATGTACATCGTTATATCATAGTTGATTACTAATATGGTCACTTACTTTGTTGAATTAAGAAAATTGAAATCTAAGAAGAAATGTGACTTTACTAGATAATTACTATTAATTGAGTAATCATATGAGAAATCAACTCAGCTATATCACAAGCTCGTGTATATGATCTTAATTTTATTTTTTTCAAAGAATAATTGTTGGTTTATTATATACATATATTTCTTGATGTAGTTTTTGATGTCTCTACTTTTTACAGAAAATCCAAAGAGGGGATCATAAAGAAAGAGATCAAGACTAATGTAACACATGTTATTGCTTTAAGAACAAAGACTCAACTTGAGGTCTTGGATGATGGATATAAATGGAGAAAGTATGGCAAGAAGAAGGTGAAAAGTAACAAAAAATATTTAAGGTAAATTATAAATTATGAGCTTATGCAGGTCCATCTCACCAATATGATCATCAATTTAAGAAAACTATGATCTAAATAGTACTAAATAATTAATATTGTTTGTGATACATTTGAATACATAAAATTTGTTTTCATTTAAAAATTAATAAATATAAAAATTAAATAAAATAGTAAATTGATAAAGTATTTCAAAAAATTATATGGCATCCCGAAGTTGATGATGGCTAGTGATGGTGGTTGTGGCGCCGATAAGGGTTGTGCGGGTATGGTGGCGGCTCTGGATAGTAGCTAGCTAGTGGTGTTGATAACTGACAATATTGATTAATAACAATGGTTGTTGTTGGCCATGGGAACTAAAATTTGTGGTGGACAATAGTAGTAGCTAATGGTGGTTGGTGATATATGGTGATGACTAATTGCGATGATTATCGTTGGTGATTGGTGTGTGATAATAGTGATTATAAATGGTGATTAATGATGATGACAATCGAATTGTTCATTGCACAAAAAAGTTGATTTGTTGAATCTTAGATCCTTCTTTAACTAGTGTGTTTGTCACTTGATTTACCTCTCCTTAGTGTAACTATATTAAAACTTTGTTATAGATATTAATCATTTAATCTATTTAAATTAGAAAAAAAAACACTTTTAATAATTCAGATTAAGATATTTATTAAGGGTAAACAAAAACAATGAAGGCTAAGGTGGCTAGAAGACCAGCACTCCAAGTTTTCCTTTCTTGTTCAAAAAACCTTAGTATAAATGCTCAAGGAAATTCTCAGACATATTTTCGATCCCTTGTAGCAACTTTTGAGGGATTGTGGATTCATTAAGACTTCTTTATAAATGGAGTACTTTAGGTTAAATGAAGGGTTAACAATTTTTCTGAAGAGTTGTGACTTTTTTTTTTTGAAGAATTTTGACTTTTCGAAGTGTTGTAACTTTTTCAAAAAATTGTGACGACTTTTTCAAAAGATTGTTGTTAAAGAATGACAAAAATCCCACATCGGTGGTTAATGAGATGGGTGGACTCCTTATATAACTTGAGCAATCCACCTCCCTTCGAGCTAGCTTTTGGGTGTGAGTTAGGCCTAAGACCTAATTTTATATGATATCAGAGCAGGCCCGTCTCACCCGATGTTGGGGCCCCCAAACTTTTTGAAAGGGCTTTTACCTTGCAGAGTTAACTCTTGTTCATACTTTCCTTTGTTGTCGGTAAATCGAGGGCTCCCTCTCATTTTTCTACGACACCGGTGAGTAAGATATATCGTTCTATTCTGAAATGATATGCTTTATAAATATTCTTTGAATTTTGTTGTTTGTTAAGAAATTCTCCAAAATTATTATTTTAAATATTTTAGTGATATAGATTAGACAACAATATCATGACCATATGAAATAAACTTGTGGTGAAGATGAATTTCATGTGCTCAAAATTAATAATATTCCAACCATTTTAGAAGAGTTGAAACTTGAAAGTAGTATAATAACAAGGACACCCAATATATAACACTAATTTGAAATAATACTTAACTTGTTTACAAGAAATTAAACACAACATAATAAGCATCAGATTGCATATAATATCATGATATCTTACATATATATAGAAAGGATTCATATACCCGACTCTAGCTCGATATAATATATTCATTTTTGTTTTGTATAATCGAATAGGAATTACTACAAGTGTTCAATTCGAGGATGCATGATAAAGAAGAGAGTAGAAAGAGATGGACATGATTCAAGCTATTTGATTACTACATATGAAGGGAAACACAATCATGAAATCTACTCCTCTATCATTTACAACCATACACAAGTGAATTCAGAATTTGAACTGAATTTTCATCGAGGAAGATAACAAAGATTATGCAAGTTCTAGTTCATTGAACCAAGAAACTACTTTGTTAATTACTAGATTCCAACCACAACTAATACTTTGTGATTTTAGCTAGTGTGCAAATTTATATAGGACATTATATTATTTCATTTGTAATATATGGTGTGTGATATATGTCAAATTCTCCCAATTTACAATGTCTTATAGTTGATTAGATATGAGAAACAATGTTGTAAGTGGGAAAAATATTTTACCTCTATAATTTTATCCGGTAAAATTTAACTGATAATTACATATCTTGTATTTTGTTACTTTTTTAATTTATGTGATGGTGTTTAATTGAATACGATTTTTTTTAAAAAAAATTATGGCCTAACAAATCTTTGTATTTTGTATTAACTGTATTCATGATACAATGAATATAACATGTATTCATCATCTCTTCTCCCTCTCTCGATCTCCCCCTTTTTTCGATCTCGCTCATCACTCTTCTCCTAAAATGAATACAAATATGTTTTATCAATTGTATTTCTAATATAACCCGATACAATGAATACAATAGATATTCAACCTCTCACCTCTGTTTTCTCTCTCTCCGATCTCGCTCGCCTTTTTCTATCCCAGCAAATAGTTATAATTCACAACTCTCTCTATCCCTAGCAAGTAGTTATAATTCACAATAAAGAAAATTATAGCTATAAATCTCAAATTAAATCTAAATATAATCCTTTTTTTTAAAGCTCCCCTAATTGTAATTCCAAATGAAAAAATAATCAAGAAAACCAGAACTAAATAAGAGCTGGCTTCTTTTTATGAAAATTTAAGAAAGAAATTATAGTACTCCATTCACTTTCGCTTCACCAAAATCAAATTAATTTTTAAAGTTAAGTTAAATTGGATTGATTTAGTATTTTAAATTCATACGTATATTTGGAAATTATACAAAAAATACTACAAATTATAATTTTTTTCTTATTTAATATGATAAAAAAATAGATCTTAAAACATTGAACAGAATTCATATAATTTGACTTTTAAAAAATGAAACATGAAAAATTAAAATTAGCGGTGGAAATATTTAGAAATGGTCCCTTTTTAGGATGCAACTTTGAGCTTCATTATTTTTTTTTATTTTTTTTGGTTTATAGTCTAATTATGACAGCTAATACAAGTCTTCTTTGAAGGTGATGTGTAAGACACAGTAAACTGAAAGACCATTTAGTAAAGGAGAATAAAAGTCACATATAATATTTAATCTTTTTGTATTTTTATATAGTTGATTTGTACACGGTTTACTTTGTATATTATATATGCTCGTAGTTATTATTGTAGAAATTGAAATTTTGTGAAATTTTATAAGATGCGTTTAATTTGAGTTAATTGTCTCGATCGGATATCGAAGGCATGATGAATGTCCGTTTGAAGTTTAAAATTTCACAAACTATCCATTTTACGTTATATTTGTTGAAACTTCAAATGACCGTAACTTTTGTCTCGAGTAACTTTTGGAGGCGATTCTTTTTTTTAAACTTGCTTATTTTTTCGAGATCTATATACGCGGTAGACTCAATCCCTTTATTCGATTTGACTTTCAATTTTTTCTTATAATTTGCCCTATATATGGTCAAAAACTGATAAACGAGACTTTACAAACTGTGTTCAACTCAAATTCGGATTCTTGGAGGCTACTCAACCCTAAACCCTAGTTTATGTCTATATAAAGGGTACTAAATTCTTTTAAAAGGCATCTCCAGAAATTCTATATCAAGATCAAAATATCGAATACTCCGCAAATTAATAGAGAGATCAAATCTAAATCTTTATTTTTCATATGCTTAAAATTTGTTACAAATCGCTAATATTTCAAAAAAAGAAAAAGTCGGTTGAAAACCTTGCAACAAAATAAGCAACAAATTTGCGTATAATATAATCATTGAACAGAGAATTATGATTTTCATTTTTTCAAGAACTTACGATAATAGAATACATAATAAACGTTGTTATTATTATAGAATATTTAGTATTATTTTTTAGCTTTTTCTTCTTCATGATAGTTTTTTTTTTTTTTTTTGTTACAAAGATGGTAATATATTATAACTTAAGTTAGCATTAGTACAAAGAGAGTGACAGAGCATGACTATTGCTAGTATATAAGGCTGGCGGCGGTACCGGTATTTTCCGGAATCCGGTCCGGTCCGTCCCGGTCCGTTCCGGTACCGGTTCGGTACCGGTTAGTCCCGGTATAGACCGGTTCGGTCCGGTTCCGGGACAGGTACCGAACCGGAATCCGGAAAATACCGGTAATTCCCGGTTCCGGAAAGTACCGGTCCGTTACCGGTCCGGTCCGGTCCAATTTTTTTTTTTTTTTTTTTAAATTAAGCCGTTTATAGCCGTTGGGTAACGGCTAGTGGGCCCCCCCAACGGCTATTTTATCCCAAAATCAGCCAATTCAACCCCCTACCCCCCCTAACTTTTTTTAATACCCTAAAGTTATAAATACTACACTTTAACCCATTTTTTTACTTATAAATACTCCTAAAATTCATTATTTTATCACAAATTCATCTACTCATGTTCTATTCTCTCAACTCTCTATTCTCTAATCTCTAATTCTCTAATATATAATTTCTTAAATTTCGATCTTGCCTTATTTGGTCTTTGAAAATTGGATTTGGAGCTTCAAAATTCAACTTTCAACTTTCCACGTTCGGCTTTCAACGGTCATAAACGTCTACTTTTTTAAGTAGACGTTCGGTATATTCGTTCCATCTTTTAGTTTAATTTTTAAATAATTATTTAATTTTTTTTGTGATTTATTATTTGCATTGCATTTTTCCTATTATTTTGTGATTTATTATTTACATCTCACGTTTAATATTTTAATATGGATTTCGGTAAAAATATTGTTCAAAAAGGGAAGGGTAAAAAAAGTGCATTTGAGCGTGTTAAAAATATGTGTAACTTTACATCATCCGATAATGCAAAAACCGGTAGTTCTTCTAAATCAAAAACTAAAAAATCTACTATATTAAGAATAAATACGGATGATTATACACATGTTGATGATACTGTTTTTAATATTGATAGTAATTCAGAATTAGATCATTATCATGAACATTTACAACGTCGCTTTGGTAATTTTGATGAGGATTTGCCTAGTGATAATGATAATGAAAATGATATTGATAATTATACTAATACGCCTTCTTTTGATGATGATGATTGTGAAACTGAGCCACCTACGGCTACTACTTCTCCCAGTCCCGCTCCTAGTCCCGCTCCCTTTCGTTGCCCTGCCCCTGTTCCCCCCGTACATCCTAGGCCTAAGGTAGAACGTGCTAAAAAATCGGTTGTTTGGCAATTTATGACACAAAATGAAGATAAAACACAAGCTATTTGTAATAAATGTAAACATAGACTAAATCATAAAACTGTTGGTAAATCTGGCGGGACGGGACACTTGAGTAGTCATTTAATGGCTTGTTGTAAAAATGAATTTTTGCATGCTAAAGCGGTAGCGGAAGCAAAAAAAAATGGTACCCCTCTTCCTGAAAATGTTGGAGTAGGCGGCTCTAACATGGTACAAACACAATTAAATCCGTCTAATGTTTCTGGCTCTAGTTTACCACTTTCATATAGTAGAGAAAAAGATCTTGAAGAATTAGCTAAAATGATTTGTGTTATGGGTTTACCATTTAGTTTTGCTGAAAATCCCGGTTTTATACATTATATTCAAATTGTATATAATCCAAATTTTAAAGGTTTTGCAAGAAATACAATAAAAAAGGCTGTATTTGATTATCATGCACAACATTTTCAATATATTCGTTGTTTATTTTATTATAATACTTGTAAAATAGCTATTACTTCTGATATGGGTCATAGTGTAAATGGTAACGATTATTTGACTGTTACTGCACATTGGATTGACGAAAATTGGTACATGCAAAAAAGAATTTTAGGTTATAAATGTTGTCAAATGCGAAAAACTGGTAGTTATATTGCTCAAACAATTTTAGATATTTTACAAAGTTATGGAATATGTGATAAAATAAGTAGTATAACATTAGATAATGCTTCAAGTAATAATGTCGCTGTTGATTATTTAAAACCTACTCTTTGTCCTTTTTTTGGTGATAATTATCATATTAGGTGTACTGCACATATATATAATTTGATGGTTAGAGATGGTGTACAAATGTATGATAACGGATGTACAAAAGTAGAAAATGCATGTCATTTCATATTTAAGTGTCAAGTTAAGTCTAGACGTAAAGATTTTCAAAATCGTTGTTTTGAAAATAACCTTCCACCTAGAAAAATTCCAAAAACAGTGGCTACTAGATGGAATACTTTATATGAAATGCTTGTAGTCGCTTATGAATATAGGATACCTTTACAAATGGTTTGGAATGCGCATAATTCTGATATGGCATATAGACTAGATGATAGTGATTGGCGTGATATAAATGAACTTATAGATTTTCTAAAAGTTTTTTACTTAACTACAAAAAGAATATCCGTACTTTATAGTCCTTCAATTTGTACTGTTTTGCCTGATATTTGTAGAATTTCTTCTAAATTATATCAATATAAAAATAAACCAAGATTTCAACAAACCATTGAAAAAATGATTCTAAAATTTAAAAAATATTATATTCCTATTCCTCAAATTTATTTAACCGCATGTCTTTTAAACCCTAATTATAAAGATATAGGTGCATCAAAAATGGTTGAAAAAATATATTTTAACTTAGATATTAATGATGTATTAGAAGAAATTCCTAGTTGTCAACTAGTTAAAGATAGCATAAAAATTGAAGCTAGAAAATTGTATGATTTATATAATGCTAATAAAAATAATTCAAGTGATGAACCTCAAAGCTCTAGAAGTAGATTTGATGAAAATAATATTGATGAATATTTATATGATTATCTTGAACTTTCACACGATAATAGAAATGATTTTGATGCTTATGTTAATCAAAATACAGAACCTACTGAAGATATTCTCGCCTGGTGGAGAATTCGCGGCAAAGGATTTCCGAAACTACAACCGATGGCTCGAGATATATTAGCTATGCAAGCATCGTCAGTAGCTTCAGAAGGCGTCTTTAGTGCAGCAAGGTTTCAAATTGGAGATCATAGGCATTCATTAGCAGCCGACAGCTTGGAGATATCAGTATTATTTCGTGATTGGATTAATGCGGAGAGAAGAAATTTGGGTCGTGAACCACTACCGACCAAATTTCAAGATGACATTGATGAAGTAATGCAGGATTATAGTGACGATGGGATTGAAGCAATGGAAGATCTTTCTATTCAACCAATTCCCGAACATGTCACTAAAGAAATGTTGAATGATTTACGAAAGGATTTATATGGTGGCACCAGCTATTAGTAAGAGTATGATAAATCGAGATTTAGTTCAAACAGAACCCTTCCTAGAAGGTGGCTGTGTAGATTAAATCTTTTGATACTCTACTAATATTTTTTTAAATGTACTTGTAACATCAAATAAATATTAATAAAAATATAGGCTATTCGCCTTAATTTGTTTTTATTATTGTTGTATTAAATTAAATTTTTTAATTTATAATTTTATAACTTTAAAGTTTGAATTTAAACTTTAGAAATTTAAATTTGAAATATAAATTTTACAAACTCTAAAGTTTGAACTTTGAAATTTAAAGTTTCAAACTTCAAAAATTTGAAATTTAAATTTTACAAGTTTCAAAATTTGAAATTTAAATTTTACAAACTATAATGTTTGAAATTTAAAGTTTCGAACTTTAAAAATTTGAAATTTAAATTTTACAACTTTAAAGTTTTAAAATTTTGTATTTTTTAATTTTTAAAGTTTGAAATTATATTTTTTATTTTTTTAAGTATTATAATTAAATTATATTGAATTAAATAAATTTAAATCATTTTAAAAATAATTTAAATTAGTATTTAAAAAAAAAAAAAAAAAAGGTATTTTCCGGAATCCGGTCCGGTCCGGTCCGGTCCATTACCGGTTATGTTCCGGACCGGGACGGAACCAGATTTATTTGCCGGTCTACCGGTCCGGTCCGGTTCCAGTTCTGGAACGTTACCGGTTCGCCTGATACCGGTTCTGTTCCGGTTCCGGAACTTACCGGTCCGGTAGTTCCGGTTCCGGTACCGCCGCCTGGCTTACTAGTATATGAGAAGGAGGGTAGAGAATGATTACAATATTTATTAACAGTATTAGATGCCTAGTAAAAAGAGTTTCGACTTTATCTGTTTCTAACAACAAACAATGGAAGAACTATTCATAACAAAAAGGAGTTCGCCTCATTACTAATAATCCTTGCTTGTACATATTTCTATTGAGAATTTGTTTTAACTATTATTATTAATAAACGATCGCAAGATAAATTTTTTGCTTTTTTACTTCTTGATGGAATATAGAAGCTCCAAGGAAACGAGTTTTGTGGATATTTTTGGGTACAAAACGTGTTTTATGGATGCATGCATGATATGATTATATTAAGAATTGTTTGGTTATTATTAATTACTACTTCATTTATTAGAAAGACTAAACATTATAATGGCTAAAACTAAGCAAATATTAGTCAAAGGGCATGGAGATATTAAATTTATATTGATTTGCTTCTAGAAGTCAATTATACAATGTATTAAGACAAAATTAATTAAAGTGTTTTTTTTTTAAATTTGAGTGACGGTGAGATTCAATCTCCGAATCTCTGTTTGCTCTAATTCCATATTAAAATGTATGAGCATTTCACCTAAAAGATTAAGATGTTGAGAAAACACACTTCTATTATTTATTTATTTAATTATATCCTTAACTGTAACACGGTTGATTTTAATAGATAGCTAGTTTGTCTTTTTTTTATAAATAAAGTGTTGCGGAAGCCGAATATATAGAGAGTGATGGAATCGCAACTGCTATATCTGAAGGTAGCTAATAAATAGTAAATGAGACAACAATAAAAGGAACTCCAAGAATTAACGAGGTTCGGCAAACTTTTGTTTTCTTTTGCCTAGTCCTCAGACACAACCAACCAATATTTATTTCACTCCAAAAGAGTACAAGTGAAATACTACAAGAGAGAAAGAAGAACAAATGCCTTACGAGATGAGAAGACAATTGAGAGGTGTATTACAAATGAATTAGGAGCTACCTATTTATAGGAGTGAATTCTTCCTATTGATGTCATCCATGACATCACAATATGTCAAAAATGTCAAGATTTACCTTGTGAAACCAATTTATGGTTCACCTAAATTTCACCTACAAAAGATGCTATCTTGACTTTTCTACCAATGAAGAATTATCCTCCTAACTACCATATCTTCTCATTAATTCATTTTTGAATCTTGTCAAATTTAACAAATCTCCACCTTGGCAAGATTCTCCATTTTCAACTTTCTCTCAACAACAATTTTGATTGTGTCTTCAACCTCAATCTTCAATGTTCAACAATGTTGATCAAGTTCAAACAATGTTGAAACTTGACCGCAGTCACCACTTTTGTCAACATATCGGCAGGATTATCCGTAGTATGAATTTTCTGTATTATGACTCCACCATCTTCTATGATTTCTCGTATGAAATGATATCGGACGTCAATGTGCTTCGTCCTTGCATGATAAACTTGGTTCTTTGCTAATTGAATAGCACTCTGACTATCACAAAATATTGTGATTCCTTCTTGTCCAATACCAAGCTCTCTAAGCAATCCTTGAAGCCAAATTGCTTCCTTCGCAGCCTCTGTAATTGCCATGTACTCTGCCTCAGTGGTAGACAAAGTAACTGTTGACTGCAAAGTAGACTTCCAACTAACTGGTGCATTTGCAATAGTGAAAACATAACCAGTAGTTGATCTTCGTTTGTCCAAATCACCTGCATAATCTGAGTCACAATATCCAACAAGATATTGACTATCTTTCTGCTCGAAGACCAAACCAACATCTACAATATTATGAATATACCGTAGAATCCATTTTACAGCCTGCCAATGATCCTTTCCAGGATTGTGCATGTACCTGCTTACAACTCCAACATCGTGTGAAATATCTGGCCTTGTGCAAACCATTGCATACATCAAGCTACCAATAGCATTAGCGTATGGTACTCTTGACATATATTCTCGTTCAACTTCATTCTTAGGTGACATAGCATCACTAAGCTTAAAATGAGAAGCAAGCGGAGTGCTAACCGACTTCATTTTTTCATTCATACCGAATCGGTTTAGTACTCTCTTCAAATATTCTTTCTTAGATAAATAAAGTTTCTTTAAATGTCTATCTCTTTTTATCTCCATGCCAAGAATCTTCTTTGCCTCACCCAAATCCTTCATCTCAAACTCCTTTCTCAGTTGAATCTTTAGCTTCTCAATTTCCTCTTGACTTTTAGAAGCTATCAACATATCATCAACATATAGGAGAAGATATATAAAGGAATTATCTTCAAGCTTGCGCAAATACACACAATGATCGTATTTGCTTCTTATGTACCTTTGCTGCAACATAAACTTGTCAAATCGTTTGTACCATTGTCTAGAAGATTGTTTCAATCCGTACAATGATTTTTCAAGTTTGCACACCATATTTTCTTTTCCATCAACTTTGAATCCTTCTGGCCGAGTCATATAGATTTCCTCTTCCAAGTCTCCATGTAAAAAAACAGTTTTTACATCCAACTGAACTAGTTCCAAATTCAACTGTGCTACCAAAGCCAATAAAACTCTAATGGAGGAGTGTTTCACAACTGGAGAAAATACCTCATTATAATCAATTCCCTCCTTTTGAGCATATCCTTTGGCCACCAATCTTGCTTTGTAGCGAACATTTTCTTGGTTAGGAAATCCCTCTTTCTTTGCAAATACCCATTTGCACCCAATTGCTTTCTTGCCCTCTGGGAGATTGGCCAATCTCCATGTATGATTCTGATGAAGAGATTGCATTTCTTCATCCATGGCATTCCTCCACTTATCTTTTTGTGAACTTTGGACTGCGTCTTTATAAGTGGTAGGAATGTCATCGGCTGCAATTGAGTTAGCACAAGCCACCATATCTGTGAGTCGAGCAGGTTTTATTATTGTCCTTTTTGGCTTGCTCGTTGCTATTGATTCAAGTTGTGGTTGAGGTTCTTGAGATGGAACCTCCTCTTCGACTGGCTCTCCTTCAAGAGGAAAATCTTCTGTTGTTTCCTCGTTTGATCCCTGTGTTGGGAAAATTATCTTTCCCTCAAACTCCACCTGCTTTGAAGCACCATCAATTTGTTTGGCTTCTTCAAGTGTTACCTTATTTGTCAAGGCAGATTCATCAAAGGTAACATCCCTGCTGAAAATAACTTTTCTTGTCTCTGGACACCATAAACGGTATCCTTTGACTCCAGAAGTAATTCCCATAAATAAAGTTTTCTTTGCTCTTGGGTTCAATTTTGACTCTCTTACATGATAATATGCAATTGAACCAAATACATGTAAAGAACCATAATCTTCAGCAGGTTTCCCATACCATTTTTCAAATGGTGTCTTCCCACCAATAGCAGCAGATGGTAGACGATTAATGAGGTGGCACGCATATGTTATTGCCTCAGCCCAAAATTCTTTGCCCAAGCCAGCATTGGACAACATACACCGAACTTTCTCCAGCAAAGTTCGGTTCATGCGTTCTGCCACTCCATTTTGTTGTGGTGTATTTCTGACGGTGAAATGTCTGACGATGCCATTTTCCTCACAAATTTTCTGAAAAAGATCATTTTTGTATTCTCCACCATTGTCTGTGCGAAGACACTTGATCTTTCTGCCACTTTGAGTTTCTATCATCGCCTTCCATTTGAGAAAAATTCCCAAAACTTCATCTTTTGTTTTCATCGTATACACCCACAATCTTCGAGAAAAGTCATCAACAAAGGTTACAAAATAGTGTTTCCCACCTAATGAAGGTGTTTTGGAAGCACCCCAAACATCCGAATGAACATAATCCAAAATACCTTTAGTATTATGGATAGCTGTTCCAAATTTAACCCTTGTTTGCTTTCCCTTGATACAATGCTCACAAAACTCCAAGTTGCAAGTTTTTACTCCTTTTAGCAATCCTTGATCTGATAAAGTTTTCAAGGATTTCCCTCCAGCATGTCCCAAGCGCATATGCCACAGCTTGGTCATTTCTGCCTCCTTCTCGTCATTGGATGTTGTTGCCGCTGTCCCAATAACTGTACTACCTTGATAGTGGTACATGTTATTATTTCTTCGAATTGCCTTCATTACGACCAGTGCACCAGAGCATATTCTCATCACGCCATTATCTGCAATGACTTTGAATCCCTTTGATTCTAGGGCTCCTACAGAAATGAGATTTTTCTTCAAATCTGGTACATATCGAACATCTGTTAATGTTCTACTTAATCCATCATGGTTCCTTAATCGGATTGAACCAACACCATATGCGGTAAGAGGATTATTGTTTGCAGTGTGAATAACTCCACATTCTCCTTCTTGTAAATCAATAAACTAGTCCCGATTGGGACACATATGATAACTACAAGCTGAGTCCATCAACCATACATCAGATGATTTGAATGGATCTGTTGTAACTAGTGAGTAATCGGAGTTATCACAATCAGCCACATTTGAATCCATGACAGCCTTCCCATTATTTGATTTGGCTTTGCTATTCAACTTTGGGCAATCTTTCTTCCAATGCCCTTTTTCTCGGCAAAAGGCACATTCATCTTTGCTGAGTCTCGATCTTAACTTGGATCTCCCTTTCTTCGTTCTCATATGATTTTGAGAATGACCTCTCGTAACCAGTGCTTCTGCTTCTCCGTCTTTTTGTTTTTCTCTCTTTCTTTGTTCATAACTGTATAAGGCAGAACAAACTTCTTTGACAGATACTTCATCATTCCCATGCAGTAAAGTACGTACATGTTTCCTAATTATCTTCTTGTTTTGTTTACTTTACCTTTTGAAAATTGACATGTGTATAAATTAAAAAGCATCGACTTAAGATGACTTGCAAATTTTTCTTGTTGTCTTATTGCATATTGAAGAGATATATTAAGATTTGGTGTGACGTGGGGGGACATAATTGATTGGATTGAATTGAATAAATTAGAAACAAATTAGGCTTAAGGACTTATTTATTTGCACTTAATAAAGATTTGAATCATAATTATTCAGATTCAGTCCATTAAGTTCATTTGTTTTATTTTTTAAAAAGCTTCTTAATGGGTCTGAAGAGCTCTCAATGAATCAGATCTGTAGTACACTCTTAACAACATTCAGACTCATTTAATAAGTTATCAAATAATAAATCATCGCTTCTCTGCTTTAAGCATTCCTTTTTATCTCATAACTAAAAACTTTCTTTCTCTCTTTTCTCGATTAAACACCATTTTTTCCCTCTTGAATTGAAAAGCTTTCATAAATCCTTTAAACTTTTTTTTTTTTATATTAATAATTTTCTTGTATTGACTGTGTCAAGAACACTGTTGGTGTATTGACGTTTATCAAGGTTTTTAAATGAAAAAAATTGTACTTCCAAATCATGATTATTAAAACTTTTAAAACTTTTTTTTTTATTAAAATTGATATATTTTGTTGAAATGAAATTTTTATGATATTTATTAATTTAATGTTAATTTCACATGCACATTCAGATATTGAAAATAAACAGTATTAATTATTTAGTGTTCAGATTTAGAGACCACATCTTAATATTCAGATGTGTATTCAGATCAAAACATCTAAATCTTAATGTAAAATCTTAATATTCAGATGTATATTCAGATTCAGACCTCTTAATCTTATTGAAAACAAATGAGGCCTAAGTCAGTTAAAATGTTACTTGAATAAAAATGAATTAGATTGAAATAGGCTAAAATCAAATGGATCATGTTCTTCTTAAGTTGACCAAATTTTTAAAAAATGGTCCACCTCCAGCTCGCCTCCACCCCATCCTGCCTCTATGATTTGCTTCACACCTCTCTCCTACCATCCATCGAGGCTCAAGCATTCGAATCTTGACATCTTTAATATAATAAGTTGCTATTTTTGAACATCATTTAAGAAACTTCTAACTTCGTCAATGTCGACCCTGCCTTATCAAAACTCGATCCGACTGGCGGCTCAAGCACGAGACCCAATGCCAAATTGGAATTCTAAGATTCGACTGTGACCAAAAGCCTAGGTCTTATCTTTAAATCAAGACTCGAGATGTGGATCCAATGTCCCTTGACTTGTGATCCAGCTTTGATGTAAGACTTATAAAAATACGGACAAATTGAATCATTTTGATAGCCTTATGATATACGTTAATTAGCTACCAAATGTATATATTTTAACACGTAAGATAGGTTGATAAATATGAATTAACTATGACTAATATTGTCATACAAGATAAATATGCGTAATCTATGCAAGGAGGCAACTAATTCTCCTTTTTTTTTTTTAATCTTAAAATTTAAAATAATTAATGCACTTTTTTTCCACAAAAGAATAAAATAATACTTTTTTCATCATCTCACAACCTACCAACACGTACGAAAGGATAGCTCCGAAGTAAAAATTGAAAACTAATATCAAAGAGTGTGGTGAGATAAATATTGTTCTGTTTTGATCAAGCATAAAATGTAAAATAGATTATACATGCTATATGTCAAAAAAAAATTTACAAATTAACCTATATACGTAACAATACTTTTATATACACAAAATCATTTTGATAGTATAGAATTATTACATCGTCGATCAGTATAAGTAAAATTATAGTTTTATTTTTTTTTAAAAAAATCTCCCTTTTCGTGAAAATGAGATGAGGAAATTGTGACAAAGTCAAATTGTATGGATGGTTCCTTATTTGGGCACAAGTATTAGTGTGTGTCTATATATATATATATATATATATATATATATATTATATGCTTTTTATTACTAAGTCTATTTACGACAACAAAGACAAGTCATTATCTTGGGGGTTGACATAGAATATATAATCTAGTCTTTCTATTTAAATTATTAAATTAGGTTGAAATTAATTCGTAAACGTTTTAATTTCATGCATAGTAAAGTACAAAAATATATTATAACAATACAAAAACAACACATATTTTAGCCATAGAATGATTTTCCATCGCTAAACCTATTTAGCCATTGATGACTAATGTTTATGTCGCGAATTATATACTCTTATATACTAATTTTTTTGCGGTGAGAAAATTTAATTCATACCAAATCTTGCTATGGATGATATATATCGTGATATTAAAGTCTATTACAGTTTGATCCTATTAGAAAACGAGTTCTTTTTTCAATATATCTGGTTTATATAATTAATACTTGATTTGTTTGAAAGATTATTAACATGAATATAACTTGGCAAATATTACTATTTGTCGAAGGCATGATCTTAAGTTCATATTGATTTTTGCTTGTAGACATTAATTATACAATGGATTAGGACAAAATAAAAAAATTCAAACTGTTGACAAATTCTTCCAAGTAAATTCTAGTGATAATTTGGATTTTTATAATAAGTGTTTTTAGGTGTTAGGGAAATTACAATCTTGACTTGGTTGTACTTGTACATACACACATAACATATTCAAAATATATCTAAATTCCACCGATAGGTATCTAGGCCTAGTAGTGAAGTCAATATTTTTCAATAAAAAGTCAAGAAAATTTAATATTTATTAGATTAAAAGGAAAGGCTAAATACACAAACAGATCCTAAATTTGTTGAGTTTTTTCTTTTAGGTACCTCAACTATGATATTTTCCTTTTAAATCATTGAACCATCCATAATTTGTTCCTTTTAAACACGGTTGATTGATGCGGAACCAGATTTTGTGAAGGATTTTGATAAATGATGCATATATTATTCCAGAACTCATTAGTCCAATTGATAGTGAAAATGTTCGAGAATAATTGTGTTTTACTTCAAGTCATTTATAAAACAAATAAGACTAACACACAGTTTGTCTTCATCCCTTCAATCAAAATCATTATAATATGAACACAATTGAATATATTTACAATAAAAAAGTCTATCAAAATCAAAAAACAATGTTTAAAAGAAACAAATTATGGATGGTTTAATGATTCAATAAGAAAATGACATAGTTAACATACTTGAAAGGAAAAACCAACAAATATAGGGATCTGATTATGAGTTCGGTCCAAAGAAAAACATATATTGTCACTTCATAGTTGGTATAGTACTGAGTCAATGATCATAATTAATAGGTTCAAATATCTTCAATTAAATTCTCATTTTGAACGTGATAATTGGGGGTTTATTTTTTTATTTTGTTATTAATTTAAATTTTATATAATATGTATATATGTTTAAAATTATTTTTATTTATACATCGTTGATATTGAACCTTCTTTAACTTTTTCGTGTGTTTACCTTTTCATAGTTTAAAATTTTTTAAAGTGAAAATTATGATTTTATTACTATTATACCTCGTAGTGTCTGTAGATTATATACAAATAATTTTAAATTAATAATTTTATACAAACATAAAAAAATAAAATAAAAAACTCACTTATTTTTCAAAAAAACATTTTCATGTACCAACACGGCAATAATATAAATTTCACTTTTCATGCACCTACACCCAAAGTTCAAACATGTTTCCTAATTGTCTTGTTTGTTTGTGGTTTTATTTGTTTACCTTTTAAAAAATACATGCGTAGAAAGATGCATTTACTTAGGAGGGGACAAGCGCTAGAACCTCTTCGATAAAAAATTATACGATCTATATATATATATTGAATCTCCTAATCATAATATTAGAAAGTGGTTCAGTGATTTAGAAATTCAAAATTTACTTTAAGATTTCAGATTCAATTTTTTGATATACTACATTTAATTTTTTTTTATTACCTTACTAATAAAATTTATGAATCCACCATGGATCACTTGCCTTTTTTTTTGTTTTTGGTCTTGTCGTGTTGAAGCAACACATTTTATTTATTCCTAAATATCTACCAAATATGTTTATTTTATTTCAACGAAAACGTAAATATAGTTTATAAATTAAATACATGCAAATGTTACGATCCAGATCGTCGTGATTAACGTTCACATTAATTAACCCTCCGGTAGAAGAATCATTAATACTAATTAGCTAACCAACTCAATCAAAATACTAAGACATTTAAGTTACAGGAGCAAATTAAATGCTAAGAAAAGAAAAATAGGGAGTTCCCATAAACTCCAACAAACGTCTAACAACTAAACAAACGCGGAAGTAACACTTAGAAACTGAAAGTTAACGTATCAAAACTCTAAAAAGATCCATAAGTCTAAACAAGAGGGTTTACAATCCCAAGCTAATGCACTATTTACTTACTAGAAAGTCTAAGTCCGAAATGTGGACTTAAACAGAAAGAGAACTCATGATGTCAGCCCGAAAGAACTGGCTCACTCTTGAATTCGATCGGCGATCACTGATCTTCAAAGCAAGGTCTGTCAATAGCTGCCTGAAGATGCGCTATACTCAACAAAAGAAAGAGCAAGTGTAGTATCAATACACGATCACGGTGTACTAGTAGGATCACACGGCTATCCTACTAAGTACAACATAAGCAAGTCAATACAACATTTTAAACATGCAAATACAGAACATGTACAATATCGATTATCACACTCTCCACAATATACATTTACAACAAGTCATTGGTCCTCTCATGGAACCCAAACCAAACTACTAGTGTACCGGTACGTGGTACTCGATCCAATATTTATGCCGAAACGTGGCAATCGATCCCATATTTATACTGGAACGTGACAACAATCCAAGTTAGTTTATCGAAACACAATACATGCTTCTTTTTAAGTGTCCTTTTCTTAATTAAAAGAGAAATTGATATAAATAGCCGTCCACTAAAATAAGAGCCATGTATTTTTTGAATATTAATATATGATATACATTAAATATATAGTTTTGATACAAAATAAAGTAGGATTGCGCCACATCATTATGACGTAACTTTTTTTATTTTAAATATAACTATTATTATTATTATTTTGAGAAAGATAACCCAATATGTACTAGTTGATCAGTAACATATTTTGCTATCTCTATGTACAAGTCTATTTCTTTTTGTCCAAATGTCAATCAAAATTTAATTTACTATAGTTTAATCTCTTAATAAAATGCTTGAAAGTTAGCTAATTCTTTCTAATAGTTGTCATGCATATATGTCTTTTTGGTTAGGAGTATAATTTACTTATAATTACTATATCAATGGAGAAATAATTAAAGACAGTTATAAACCAAAAAATAAAATAAAAATCTCCATCACTAGAGTAACTATATTTCTGTGAAGGCAACAAATTTTCCTTTTCTTATTAAAATATCAAATAATAATGCCTTGTTCTATTTAATGCACTTTGCTATACACCAAAAAAAAAAAAAAGAGTTTAATTTATTTGTGGCTTTCTTAATTATCCCACCTTTGATAAGGACATATGATTTGTGATATTAGAAATTAGTATGGTGAGATGAATTTGATATTTTAATTGGTCAATATAATATTTAATATATATAATATAAGTTTTCAATAAATATATTCTATTGACCCCCTTTTAGTATACGTGGCTCCCCCCCAACTATAATCATAGTTTTGTATTCGAGCTTTATGAATAAAAAACTACTGATATAAATACTTTCTTTTACGATATACAACAAGAATCTGAATTAACTTAATCAGTACATTTTGAATATTGAAATAAATAGAGGGGAAGATAAGCAATTGGAAACACCATAGATCCTACTGTTAAATTTGACAAGATTCAAAAATGAATTAATGAGAAGATATGGTAGTTAGGAGGATAATTCTTCATTGGTAGAAAAGTCAAGATAGCATCTTTTGTAGGTGAAATTTAGGTGAACAACAAATTGGTTTCACAAGGTAAATCTTGACATTTTGACATATTGTGATGTCATGGATGACATCAATAGGAAGAATTCACTCCTATAAATAGGTAGCTCCTAATTCATTTGTAACACACCTCTCACTTGCCTTCTCATCTCCTAAGACATTTGTTCTTCTTTCTCTCTTGTAGTATTTCACTTGTACTCTTTTGGAGTGAAATAAATATTGGTTGGTTGTGTCCGAGGAATAGGCAAAAGAAAACAAAAGTTTGCCGAACCTCGCTAATTCTTGGTGTTCCTTTTATTGTTGTCTCATTTACTATTTATTAGCTACCTTTAGATATAGCAGTTGTGATTCTATCACTCTCTATATATTTGGCTTCCGCAATAATTGGTATCAGAGCCAAGGTATTATCTGAGTATGCTCTGTGGTTGCAGCATAGTCTGAACTTCCACATCAGAAAAAGATTTGCTTTGGTTCTTGCATTGTTAGCTAGTAAATAGTATTTGTAGTAAAATGGGAGACAAAAAAAATGATGAGTCCACATCAAGTGTCAATAATACGTCATCATTGGCATCTTCGCTTATGACAAGAATTGTGTCAAATGCGAAATTTGCAGTTGAAATTTTTGACGGGTCAGGACATTTCGGAATGTGGCAAGGCGAGGTCCTTGATGTTCTTTTTCAACAAGGACTAGATATTGCCATTGAAGAAAAGAAACCAGACGGTGTAGGAGAAGAAGATTGGAAGATTATCAACCGTGTTGCTTGCGGTACCATTCGATCTTACCTTGCAAGAGAACAAAAGTATCCATACACGAAGGAAACATCTGCAAATAAATTATGGAATTCATTGGAGGAGAAATTCTTGAAGAAAAACAGTCAAAATAAACTTTACATGAAAAGAAGACTGTTACGCTTCACTTATATTCCTGGTAGCACAATGAATGATCATATCACCAGCTTTAATAAGTTGGCGACAGATTTGCGGAATATGGACGTGACTTTTACGGATGGAGATATGGCCTTAATGTTGTTAAGTTCACTTCCCGATGAGTTCGAGCATCTTGAAACGACTCTACTGCATGGGAATGATGAAGTATCTCTCAAAGAAGTTTGTTCTGCCTTATACAGTTATGAACAAAGAAAGAGAGAAAAACAAAAAGGCGGAGAAGCAGAAGCACTGGTTGCGAGAGGTCATTCTCAAAATCATATGAGAACGAAGAAAGGGAGATCCAAGTCAAGATCGAGACTCAGCAAAGATGAATGTGCCTTTTGCCGAGAAAAAGGGCATTGGAAGAAAGACTGCCCAAAGTTGAATAGCAAAGCCAAACCAAATAATGGGAAGGCTGTCATGGATTCAAATGTGGCTGATTGTGATGACTCCGATTACTCACTAGTTACAACAGATCCATCCAAATCATCTGATGTATGGTTGATGGACTCAGCTTGTAGTTATCATATGTGTCCCAATCGGGACTGGTTTATTGATTTACAAGAAGGAGAATGTGGAGTTATTCACACTGCAAACAATAATCCTCTTACCGCATATGGTGTTGGTTCAATCCGATTAAGGAACCATGATGGATTAAGTAGAACATTAACAGATGTTCGATATGTACCAGATTTGAAGAAAAATCTCATTTCTGTAGGAGCCCTAGAATCAAAGGGATTCAAAGTCATTGCAGATAATGGCGTGATGAGAATATGCTCTGGTGCACTGGTGGTAATGAAGGCAATTCGAAGAAATAATAACATGTACCACTATCAAGGTAGTACAGTTATTGGGACAGCGGCAACAACATCCAATGACGAGAAGGAGGCAGAAATGACCAAGCTGTGGCATATGCGCTTGGGACATGCTGGAGGAAAATCCTTGAAAACTTTATCAGATCAAGGATTGCTAAAAGGAGTAAAAACTTACAACTTGGAGTTTTGTGAGCATTGTATCAAGGGAAAGCAAACAAGGGTTAAATTTGGAACAGCTATCCATAATACTAAAGGTATTTTGGATTATGTTCATTCGGATGTTTGGGGTGCTTCCAAAACACCTTCATTAGGTGGGAAACACTATTTTGTAACCTTTGTTGATGACTTTTCTCGAAGATTGTGGGTGTATACGATGAAAACAAAAGATGAAGTTTTGGGAATTTTTCTCAAATGGAAGGCGATGATAGAAACTCAAAGTGGCAGAAAGATCAAGTGTCTTCGCACAGACAATGGTGGAGAATACAAAAATGATCTTTTTCAGAAAATTTGTGAGGAAAATGGCATCGTCAGACATTTCACCGTCAGAAATACACCACAACAAAATGGAGTGGCAGAACGCATGAACCGAACTTTGCTGGAGAAAGTTCGGTGTATGTTGTCCAATGCTGGCTTGGGCAAAGAATTTTGGGCTGAGGCAATAACATATGCGTGCCACCTCATTAATCGTCTACCATTTGCTGCTATTGGTGAGAAGACACCATTTGAAAAATGGTATGGGAAACCTGCTGAAGATTATGGTTCTTTACATATATTTGGTTCAATTGCATATTATCATGTATGAGAGTCAAAATTGAACCCAAGAGCAAAGAAAGCTTTATTTATGGGAATTACTTCTGGAGTCAAAGGATACCGTTTATGGTGTCCAGAGACAAGAAAAGTTATTTTCAGCAGGGATGTTACCTTTGATGAATCTGCCTTGACAAATAAGGTAACACTTGAAGAAGCCAAACAAATTGATGGTGCTTCAAAGCAGGTGGAGTTTGAAGGAAAGATAATTTTCCCAACACAGGGATCAAACGAGGAAACAACAGAAGATTTTCCTCTTGAAGGAGAGCCAGTCGAAGAGGAGGTTCCATCTCAAGAACCTCAACCACAACTTGAATCAATAGCAACGAGCAAGCCAAAAAAGGACAATAATAAAACCTGCTCGACTCACAGATATGGTGGCTTGTGCTAACTCAATTGCAGCCGATGACATTCCTACCACTTATAAAGACGCAGTCCAAAGTTCACAAAAAGATAAGTGGAGGAATGCCATGGATGAAGAAATGCAATCTCTTCATCAGAATCATACATGGAGATTGGCCAATCTCCCAGAGGGCAAGAAAGCAATTGGGTGCAAATGGGTATTTGCAAAGAAAGAGGGATTTCCTAACCAAGAAAATGTTCGCTACAAAGCAAGATTGGTGGCCAAAGGATATGCTCAAAAGGAGGGAATTGATTATAATGAGGTATTTTCTCCAGTTGTGAAACACTCCTCCATTAGAGTTTTGTTGGCTTTGGTAGCACAGTTGAATTTGGAACTAGTTCAGTTGGATGTAAAAACTGCTTTTTTACATGGAGACTTGGAAGAGGAAATCTATATGACTCAGCCAGAAGGATTCAAAGTTGATGGAAAAGAAAATATGGTGTGCAAACTTGAAAAATCATTGTACGGATTGAAACAATCTTCTAGACAATGGTACAAACGATTTGACAAGTTTATGTTGCAGCAAAGGTACATAAGAAGCAAATACGATCATTGTGTGTATTTGCGCAAGCTTGAAGATAATTCCTTTATATATCTTCTCCTATATGTTGATGATATGTTGATAGCTTCTAAAAGTCAAGAGGAAATTGAGAAGCTAAAGATTCAACTGAGAAAGGAGTTTGAGATGAAGGATTTGGGTGAGGCAAAGAAGATTCTTGGCATGGAGATAAAAAGAGATAGACATTTAAAGAAACTTTATTTATCTCAGAAAGAATATTTGAAGAGAGTACTAAACCGATTCGGTATGAATGAAAAAACGAAGTCGGTTAGCACTCCGCTTGCTCCTCATTTTAAGCTTAGTGATGCTATGTCACCTAAGAATGAAGTTGAACGAGAATATATGTCAAGAGTACCATACGCTAATGCTATTGGTAGCTTGATGTATGCAATGGTTTGCACAAGGCCAGATATTTCACACGCTGTTGGAGTTGTAAGCAGGTACATGCACAATCCTGGAAAGGATCATTGGCAGGCTGTAAAATGGATTCTACGGTATATTCATAATACTGTAGATGTTGGTTTGGTTTTCGAGCAGAAAGATAGTCAATATCTTGTTGGATATTGTGACTCAGATTATGCAGGTGATTTGGACAAACGAAGATCGACTACTGGTTATGTTTTCACTATTGCAAATGCACCAGTTAGTTGGAAGTCTACTTTGCAGTCAACAGTTGCTTTGTCTACCACTGAGGCAGAGTACATGGCAATTACAGAGGCTGCGAAGGAAGCAATTTGGCTTCAAGGATTGCTTAGAGAGCTTGGTATTGGACAAGAAGGAATCACAATATTTTGTGATAGTCAGAGTGCTATTCAATTAGCAAAGAACCAAGTTTATCATGCAAGGACGAAGCACATTGACGTCCGATATCATTTCATACGAGACATCATAGAAGATGGTGGAGTCATAATGCAGAAAATTCATACTACGGATAATCCTGCCGATATGTTGACAAAAGTGGTGACTGCGGTCAAGTTTCAACATTGTTTGAACTTGATCAACATTGTTGAACATTGAAGATTATGGTTGAAGACACAATCAAAATTGTTGTTGAGAGAAAGTTGAAAATGGAGAATCTTGCCAAGGTGGAGATTTGTTAAATTTGACAAGATTCAAAAATGAATTAATGAGAAGATATGGTAGTTAGGAGGATAATTCTTCATTGGTAGAAAAGTCAAGATAGCATCTTTTGTAGGTGAAATTTAGGTGAACAACAAATTGGTTTCACAAGGTAAATCTTGACATTTTGACATATTGTGATGTCATGGATGACATCAATAGGAAGAATTCACTCCTATAAATAGGTAGCTCCTAATTCATTTGTAACACACCTCTCACTTGCCTTCTCATCTCCTAAGACATTTGTTCTTCTTTCTCTCTTGTAGTATTTCACTTGTACTCTTTTGGAGTGAAATAAATATTGGTTGGTTGTGTCCGAGGAATAGGCAAAAGAAAACAAAAGTTTGCCGAACCTCGTTAATTCTTGGTGTTCCTTTTATTGTTGTCTCATTTACTATTTATTAGCTACCTTTAGATATAGCAGTTGTGATTCTATCACTCTCTATATATTTGGCTTCCGCAACACCTACTAGGAAGGTGGTGAGGAAGCTCTCTCAAAACAATGCTATATAGAAGCACACCTTTCACACTATAAAAAGTCATCCCTCTTTCTTACAAAGTCTTTCTTAGGTCTTGATGGCTAATTATTTTTCTCCAAACACAATGAACTCCACTAATTTCCTAGAAACAAACATTCTTCATATAGAAAACCCTAATTTCACCTTTCCCTTTCTTTACTCACACATGACTAATCAAGATTGTACTTACAATTTTCAAGATAATTTTCTTGATCAAGATTTTGAATTTTCTTCATTTCTTGATCAACTTCTTGTTGATTATGTTCCTATCTATAACAACTCCAATAATACTCCTCTTTTAGAAATTGATCCCACCATGCATGAAATAAGTAGTAGTAATAGTACCAATAGTGCAAGTTCTACCACTTCCTTTTATGCCACACCACCAAATATTAATCACTTAGAAAGAGTAAGTCATCAAGCTCAAGAATTACTTAGTAGTCATTCTATTTTATTTGCTAATATGATGATCGATCACAGTTCAGTAAAGATTTCAAGTGGATTTGTTTGGACTATGTTATGTATAAACGACCATTTATCTATATTTCATACGAAATCTTAGTCCTTTATTTATAGTTCTTGTATTAACTAGTCTGGAATTAAGTTTTGCTATGTGTCACAAGTTCACATGTATACGATATTAATCTATTTTAAATATTTTTTTAATTATATTGATGTGTGTATATATATATTTGTTTATATAGTTTTTTTTTTATGTTTGTTTATAGAAAATCCAAAGTGGGAATTCTAAAGAAAGAGATGATAAAGAAGAATGAAAGACATGTTATTGCTTTTAAAACAAAGACTCAACTTGAGATTTTGGATGATAGATAATTAGATATAAATGGAGGAAGTATGGCAAGAAGAAGGTGAAAAGTAACACAAATTATTTGAGGTAAAATTAATATATATTATGAGCTCATGCATTCCCCTCTCAACAATATAATGATGATCAATTAATAATATTCATGCAAATCTTTTGAATGTAATTCTATATATATAATTGTCCTTTAAAAAATTATATGACTATCACGTAGATTTGTGAGGCTTATAGTAGGGAGTTTTCCTTTGGGAATAGATTATTTCAGGATAAATTATTTCGGGATAAGTTATTTCGCCATATATGAAATAACTTGTATGATCACTAAGGAAAAAATGATGGAATAAACAATTTAAAGACTATCTAATAATATCTCTAACCAAATATCGTGAGGTAAAATAATTCTACATTTTATCCTCAAATTATTATACTGACTCCTTGCAATTGCTTATTTTTACTTATTTGGCACTATAATCTACTAGGTCTGTGAGATTAACACAAGAGTACTTAAAAGAGTCTCAATCTTCAACAAGAATATTAAAAGAGTAGTGCTGTTTTAGATATATAGCCTAAATATATATAGGTAGACATTAATCACTAAGTATATTTTATATTATTACTCCCTTCATTCTAATTTATTTATCTGATTTTAATTTGACACATAGTTTAACAAAGTAAAAAATAATAATTTAGATTTTATACTTTAAATTAAAAAATACATAAAATACAATAAAAATACTCTTTAGTCTTATAGTATTAAGCATGTCATATGAAAATTAAAATTTAAAAATTGTATAAAAAGTACACAAATATTATTTTCAACATAAACCTAAAAAAAACAAATTGTAACGAAGGAAACACTTTTTTGAGTGGTCTTCAATATGAACATGTTCTGGATTTGACAGCCCTTGCCTTTGGATTAATATTTTTTTTTAAAAATTAATGAGAGGAAATTGAATCTTAAAATATATTTATGAGATGAAAATTCTCAATGAGCAAGTTGTTTGTTTACTGTTAATATTAAATTGAAGATTAGGACAACTCTTAGCATTTTACTGCACTCAATCTTGTGGGTACCCAGCAATATATTTCACAATCATACTTTATTATTATCATCTTGTTTCGATTTATGTGACATAATTTAATTTAATACGAAGAATATAGAAGTTGAAAATTAGAATAGGAAGGTTGATAATGTGGATTAGCTGAAATGTTATCTTCTTTAATGAATTAAATTAAAACTTGAATGATTAAATTATTGTATTTTATTTTTTGATTCATTATATAATATCATAATTCCTAATCATGTGTTCCTATGATATTGTTTTCCCTTTTGCTACACTAAATAAAAATTGTGTAACTCAATGCATATATAGAAAGGTTATTACTATTTGTATCTAGTTGTCCTTACTGTAGTGGATAATTATATTTCTCTATGTGGAGTACATTAGTGACATATGATCATGACCATTTCAACAAGTTGAAATGAGTCTAAATGGATGTCAAAATGCATATTCCTCTCTTCCTCACACTTTTCGTTTTTCGAAAGTCAAGTAAATTTGAGTTTCTTTAATATATAGTAATATTGCATCCGATTACAGTTAACTAATGTCGATAAAGAGTTTAATATATAGTAATATTGCATCCGATTGCAGTTAATTAATATCGATAAAAACTTTAGTGCTCTTTGTTAATGTGCATATATTTATAACAACAAAAAAGTTAATTGTTGTAACGAAACAATTATAGAGATTGAAAAATTAAGCAAGTGTAATTTTTAATTATCTACGAGCTTTATCATATTCTAATCATTCATCCTTGTGCAAAATCAAATAGGAATTACTACAAGTGTAAGATTCGAGAATGCGAGGTAAAGAAGAGAGTAGAAAGAGATGGACATGATTCAAGCTATTTGATTACTACATATGAAGGGAAACACAATCATGAAATCAACTCCTCTATCGTTCACAATCATAAAGAGACAGATTCAGATTTTGAATTGAATTTTCATCGAGGAGAGAAGAGAGTAGAAAGAGATCATGGACATGATTCAAGCTATTTGATGACAACATATGAAGGTAAACACAATCATGAAATCAACTCGTCTGTCATTCACAATGACGTAGAGACAAATTCAGAATTTGAATTGAATTTTCATCGAAGAGGAAAGAGAGTAGAAAGAGATCATGTACATGATTCAAGCTATGTGATTACTACATATGAAGGCAAACACAACCATGAAAGTTGTTCCTCTATCATATACAGCCATGAAATGCCATTGAATTTCCTCAATGAATGGACTCTGCAAACAACTTCATAATTTCTATAAGAAGCAATTGGAATCCGTTTGGAATTTTCTTGTACAAATATATACAGAGGACATTATAATATTATATACGTACGTTTAATTATTTCATCAACTATATCGCGTGATATGTACCTATGTCAGATCCACGAAAAATGCACTAGCATGAGTGGTTTGATTTTGGTTTTGAACGTTGAAAAGCTTCCCCCCCCCCCCCTCTTTTTTTTTGTTATATGAGTTGAAATTCTAATGCCATTGTTTTTCATTGCTGGTTTAAGGACCGGTCGATTCGGTTCGGTTCGGTTTTGAAGTTTATCAGATTGATTTATTGGTTATCGGTTTGTAGAGATGCTAAGCCGTTATAGAACCATTAAGATATTGACTTATCGGTTATTGGTTTATCGGTTTTCGATCTTTACCGGTTCGATTATCGATTTAACCATTAAGATTTGATACAAAAAAAACATTGAAAAACACTTAGAAACAAGGTGACATAACAAATAAACCATGCACATGAATTCACAAGTCAGATCTTCCTCAAAAGCAAACACTAAGTGTTTGAGACAATAAAAAATAAAAATAGAAAATCAAACTCTAAGTCGAGGACTTTATATACAAAATGGTATAAATATAATTATTTAATTTACTATCGGATCATCGGTTAACCTGTTAAGAAAATTTTTTAAATTGTTAAGAACCGATAACCCAATAACAAAAATAATCAAAACCGTTATCAAAATCGCTAAACCAATAACCCAATACTATAAATCAATAACTTTTTTATCGATTCAAGTTAACGGTTTCAATTCAATTTTGAACAGCCCTACTTCATCAGTAGCAAAACGAGTACGAAGAGCCCATTTTGTATCCAGAGACTGATTCAAGATTTAAACAAAATGAGTTTACTTGTTATGTTCACACCACTGAACTTAACGTACTTATGCAACTAGGTATTCACATTCCACAAAAAAATGGTTAAGGAAAGACTAGGAGGAAAACTCATAGTTGTAGCAATTTGGTTCATAAACTTATTTGTAGCTAACTTTATTTTGAAGGTCTATTTTTTCTCATAGCATCCTTCCTAGAAGGTGGTTGTGAGATGAAGTGCTCTTTTTAGCTGTATTTGTTGTGATCATTTGTTCCAAGATGGTTTTGTTAAGAAGGGCGAGAAATTGGTTTTCTTATATGGATTTAAACAAACTTCTCTTCATGAATTAGCTTTTGAGGTTAAGTTAAATTCAGATATTATATCTTTATGCAAGTGCTAGTAATGGAAGAACACAAATGTAGTGGAGGAATAGAATGGAGTTGAGCATTGACAAGAGACTTGGTGTCCATCTTAGACATCCCAATAAAGACGGATCGAGGATTCGGAAGTTTTGAATGTAGAGTTCAACTGAAAGCTCCGAATATAAGATTTCTTAATAAAATCTCAGGTTTAATTCTACACGACACCTCAAGATTATACATAATATGTTTGAACCATTTAGGAAATGAAATGACATTTTTATACAAATAATATAATTTTGGGTAAAATTGATCATAATAAAGAGGTAAATTAAAACTTTTTCCTCATAATAAACTAAATATGTGCACATAAAAACCTTATATTATAATTTCATTATTTTATAAATCAAAAAAGATATTTATTGAGTTTTTATTTTCTTTTTTGGTTGCCATTATCAGTAGTGGAGCTTTAGCCTTTGTATATACTCCATTAGAGTCATCAACCAAGCTTCAAGACAGCACAAATGGGAGTTACAGGCAGAGCCCTACTCAACCTATCTCTCCTCCCTTTCCGTTTCCCCTTAACCAGAAGCCCTCTTCTTCCTCAGCCTCGTAGGGTTTATGTAGGGTTTAGACCCCTTTCTTCTACAATTACTACTGCTCCTTCTTATGCTGCTGTTGCTGAAGAAGAAGATGCACTTCAACCTGTTAAGCATTCAATTCTATTAGAAAGACTTAGACTTAGACATCTCAAAGAATCCCCAAAACCCAATTCAGAAATCAAGCAATTAGTACGGAGACAAGTGGAGGTTGATGATGGAGGGGTTAAGAAGAGTAAGAAGAAAGCGGTGGCGTCGAGTTTTGAGGAATTGGGGTTGACGGAAGAGGTTATGGGGGCTTTAGGTGAAATGGGTATTTCGGAACCGACTGAGATTCAGTCGATTGGTATACCTGCTGTGATTGAAGGGAAAAGTGTGGTATTGGGTTCGCATACGGGTTCTGGGAAGACGCTTGCTTATATGCTGCCTATTGTTCAGGTGAAACATTCATTTCTGACTGTTTGTTGTAGTATTAGCCTTGTTCATGATTAACATTCTGTTATGGTCATTGTGCTGATTTGTTGTTGTTATTGTTCCTTTTATGGATGCTCTGTACTGCTTTGCTTATTAATTGCCATGTTTTCATTACTGGCTGCGTTTGAGCTGAGGGTCCGTTGATAATGGTTTGTGTTCACTCTACCCTTCCCACTGCGCACTTGTAGGATTTCATTGGATATGTTGTTGTTGTTGTACTCACATTGGTAGTTTGATAATGGATAATGACTTGTATTTGTTGTTAGTTAGTGAGTAATACTAGCTGTAGCTTTTGTCATGTTATGTTTTCCTTTTTTAGTTAAGTGTGGAGGAGATGATTTGGATTAATATTGCTATAATTTAGGAAAGCGATGAACTTCATCCAGGATGATTTACTATGCTGCCTGAAATTCCAATATTTTGAGCGAATTATATAAATTGAGCAGCTACCCTTTGATGAAACCATTTGGAGTTGACTACATAAATCCTCTGTAGCCCTATCTTGATTTACGAATTCAAGCAACTACTTCAGAGTTTCTGTTCCTGATCCTGACCAGTTGCTTTGTCATTAGATAGAGCAATATAACCTTTATTTATCTTTTGTCGGTATAACCTTTATTAGAATAACACGATTTTTGTTATTTTTTTCCACACTCTGTTCCATTCCATTACTAAATTAATGGCCTTTTTTCCGAAAATTAGAGGTACTCAGCATGAGGTTCTGACAATGTTATACTTAACCTTTACTGATTTGCAAATTGCCAGATCAAAAAGCAAACCTCCTGCAAACACCAGTCCTAGTGTAAGTATAACAACATCAACTAAGCCAATCTGCTGGTATGGGGAAGTAAAAAAGACAATCTGAAATTGGATCGGATTGGTTCAACTCCTAATCCAACTTCGCTTGGCTTTGCATAAAACTGAAGTATTCAACATGACCAGTTTCTTGTAGCTATAAAAAATCGTGGCAGTGGAATGTCTTTCATAAATGGAGCTTGCTTGTATTGAAAACTGTATTTGCATTTAGCTTTGTAGGTTTGAAGAATTTCATGGGTTTAAAACCTTAAATAGCACAAACTTCATTGGTTGAGGTAGTAGTGAACCATTAAATAAGCACTCATGTCTTTGTGTAACGTCATATTAGGGCTGATTAGTAGGTTAACTCTTATTCATAGTTTTGTTATTCGGTTAGCTTGATTTGACATATGGTGTTATAATTTCAGTTGTTGAGACGAGATGAAGAATTGGATGGTATGCTCATGAAGCCTAGGCGCCCCCGAGCTGTTGTGTTGTGCCCTACTAGAGAGCTCTGTGAGCAGGTTATTTACCATCAATGAAAGGATTTTCTTAATTAAAAGTGAGAGGACTCTCTGGATAACGGAATTCAATCGACATTGCAGGTTTTTCGTGTGGCAAAATCTATCAGTCATCATGCTCGATTCAGATCTACCATGGTTAGTGGTGGTGGCCGTATGAGACCTCAAGAAGATTGTTTGGCAAGCCCAATTGACATGATTGTGGGGACTCCAGGCAGGCTTCTACAACATATTGAAGAGGGAAATATGGTTTATGGTGACATCAGATACTTGGTAATTGTTTTTGTTTCTTCCAGTAGGTACTTTGTTTTCCAAGTATCTAACCGCGACAATCTATGGATAGGTCTTGGATGAGGCTGATACCATGTTTGATCGTGGTTTTGGTCCTGATATACGGAAGTTTCTTGCACCATTGAAAAACCGTGCTTCAAAGACTGGTGATGAAGGATTTCAAACTGTTTTGGTGACGGCAACAATGACAAAGGTATTCTAGTGGGTTGTGAAAAACTAAATAAATAATTTACTCATTACTGATGGTTGCTTTCGCCAACATGTCTCTTAAGCTTGTCTTAAAAAATGTACTTAAAAAATGTATCTTGATAGTTTAGGTTGAAGTTTAGCTATTGATTGGCTGCAATTAAGCTGACACACATGAAGTTCCTTTTTCTATTCATTGGTTGCAATGAAGTTGACCCTCATAAAATTTCTTAGTCAGCGAAGTTGTTGGTGTTTAAGTTTCTGATATCAAGAGGTAGGTTTTTATAACCGTGGTGTCTTAGTCAGCTTGCGTGCACCTTGACTAATTACATAGAGCACCTTCTATGTCCCACCAGCACATTACTGACTAACTTTGAACAGAGGGAGGAAATCACCTAGTGTTTTTGCCTCAGTTGGGACTTGAACTTGAGAGCTCATGATTTTCATTCCACTTTATCAACCACTAGGCTATACCCTTGGGTGCGAAAAGGTAGCATTTATTACTTGTGATGTGGGTTGAAGTGTAGCTATTGATTGGCTGCAGTTATGGTGACATACATAAAAATCCTTTTTCTATTCAATGGTTGCAATCAGTATTTCAAAAACGTTTTTGGGGCGAGTCTCGGGGCAGGGCGGGGCGCTCCCAAAACGCACGGGGGCACAAATGTAAGGCGTAGATCCATAGGGCGTAAGTCCTATAATTTGTGGCGTAAGCTCCAAGCGTAAAAATGTAAGTCCTAGGCGTAAAATATATGAGCTGAGCCTTTTTAAAAAAAATTATTTTTGAACCTTTTTTGCTTTAAATCATATTTTTATTATTGGTGTAATGATATTTGTCAAATGAAAATCATAATTTTTTAATATATATTATAGGTTATTTAATAAAATTTATTTGTAAAATAATTGAAAGTTTTTTGCTACTTTTTTTAAGTAATAAAATTGAATATACATGAGACTGCCACTTAGATCCACAAGACTTATGCACTGTGTCTCGAGGCTTACGTCTCGCCCCGTACTGCATAAAACGTCTCGCCTCACACCCCGCCTTTTAAAACATTGGTTGCAATGAAGTTTGATAACCGTGGTGTCTGGGTAAGTTCGTGTGGACCTAGACTGATTTCACGGATCACCTGTTACATCCCACCAGCACGAATGCTGACTAACTTTGGACTGAGGGAGGAGATCACCCAGTATTTTCTCCGCGGTTGGGACTTGAAATTGAGACCACATGATTTTCACCTCACTTCTGTAACCACTAGGCTATACCCTTGGGTGCAAAGAGGTAGCTTTTGTTACTCATGAACTATCAAAGTGAAAAAAGAAAAGGGAAGTATCTAATTTTTTGTTTATAAAAAAAAACTTGGTGTATAATTATCAATCACTGCATATAAGCTCCATGGGGGGTTGGGTTTCCACCTACATGATGCAGCTGTGTGGAAAAAAGCCATCCAGCAACCCCTAAAAGAAAGAGAAAAAAATTAGAAGTGTTTGCCACATAAATTATCCAGTGCTCATTATAGTTGACCTTTCTTATAAAAAATAAATTATAGTGGGCCTAATAATTGCTAAGGAGTCTTGTTTTGACAAGATCAATGGTAATACTTGTTTAGTCTGATTGACATAAATGGAACACGATGCCATTTGCCAAAAGATTAGTGTACCTGCACCTCCTGAGTGTTTTTACTGAATGCTGTAGAAAATTTTCAAGAAGTTAAAATCTCAAAGGGAAGGAAAGATGGGGAAAACAATGAATGGAGCTTTGTCCCATATATTTCAACAAAGGATGCAATGCTTAATATTGGTGTATAATTATCCTTTTATCACTGAATTTGTCTATAGGATATTTTATGCGCTGCAAGAGAAATAAAACTAGCATGAAAAGTATTTGGATCATTGTTTCATGTGCAAGACAAGGAGAATGTCAGCTCTTACAGCCAAAAGCTGTGCTGTAATTGTATCATATGACTCTAATTGATTAAGATCCTGTATTATCTCCTAAGGATTCAAGGTGAGTGGCATATCATCAAAACAGTACTACCATAGTATTATGTCACCCTAATTACTTAAGATCCTGTGTTAAGATTTCAAGGTGAGTGGCTTGTGATCAAAGTTATCCTTAACATACAGTATTTCACTGATTAGGCAGTTGTGCATGATAGTCTCATTGTAGTATGGCTTATCTCTGGTGATGTACCACTATTTGCATGCAATTCATCTCAATCTTATGCATTTTCAATCGATTCAATTTGCACATTTTATACTTCGAGGCTGTTCAGTTGATATTTGTATGCTTTGCAGGCAGTTCAAAAGCTGGTTGATGAGGAATTTCAAGGGATTGAGCATTTACGTACTTCTTCATTGCATAAGAAGATTGCTGCTGCTCGTCATGATTTCATCAAGCTTTCAGGTTCTGAGAACAAGATGGAGGCGTTGCTACAGGTGTAGCACTGTTCATGTACTTGTTTCCTTCATGCTAGGCATGTTTATAAGTGTGTACGTACAGCCTGATTTAATTGTCTATATTTTTGGGAGAAGCAACATAAAAATAAAAATCTAAATGAAACCTGAGTATGTGAATCATTTAGGTTTGTCTTTAATATTACTACTATGGTAATTTGACAGACTTCTATTGTTGTCCCCTTTTCAAATTGAGACCTTTGACCTTTGTGTTCAAGGAGATCTAGTTGATAGGTTATGAAGGATATCTAGTCGACAGACTGTCACTTATTTAATGAAGAAATTCAGCTGAGTGATTGCTTAAGTTTTATGGGGTTTTACTGTCACTAATTGAAACATTTGATCAACTTGTGTAAGAAGAAATGATTAAGATTGTAAGGAGAACTAACTGCACTCCTGTTGTTATCTCTTGGCTTTAGTGGCGTAGGTATATTGCTCAACAGTCAGGGGTCCTATTTTCATATTCGAGAGATGTGTGATTTCTTTCCATAGGGTGGCAGTATACAAGTTGTTCACAAAAGGACAATCTAAGTTTTGTATATAATTTTGCTTATTGTAGTTCATAATATATAAATTAAAAAAAGTCTGATTTACATTATGTAATTGCCAGGTTCTTGAGCCAAGTTTAGCAAAGGGAAATAGGGTGATGGTATTCTGTAACACATTGAATTCTAGTCGTGCTGTGGATCACTTTCTCAACGAAACCCAAATTTCTACTGTAAACTACCATGGGGAAGTTCCAGCAGAGCAAAGGTAAGAAGAGAAAAGCTGAATAATATTCATGCAACAGGCAATGCATTGCCTGATCTGCTGCATAGACTCTCTTGATCCTTTTCCTTTTTACTATGATCTCCTCCATACTCAACCTCTTAACTTCTAGTGGGAAGATATGAACTTTTGACTTTAGTTTTGATTGGTTATCAGACTTCCTCATCTCAAGAAACATATGTACAAAACATCTTGTTTTGTCATTACTATGATTTATGCTCTCTTTTGCCCCTGTCGTAAACAAAAGATGGAAAGAACCACAATAAGCTCAATTTGCTACTCAAAACTTTTTTCTATAAAGGGGAAAGATACTAGCTGGAGTCAAAGACCATGAACTACTTATTTCTTAGGTGCAAAGTTCCAAGATGTTAGAAAGTCAAGATAGATGAAATGCCCATGATTCCCTGATGGATTTATGTTTCCTGTAATATAAGCACCACTCAATCAAGTTTTATATGTTTCACTTTTACCCTCCATTCATAACACTTTTCTTCTGCAGGGTTGAGAACCTTGCTAAGTTTAAGAGCAATGAAGGAGATTGTCCTACTTTAGTCTGCACAGACTTGGCTGCTAGAGGACTGGACTTGGATGTTGATCATGTCATCATATTTGATTTCCCTAAGAATTCTGTAAGCACCATTGCCGGCTTTGCAAAACATGACATCGTCTTGCCAATACACGCTAATACCAGTTCATTTTATGTATAATCCTTATCCTTTTCCTTTGACTATTTTAGATTGATTATCTCCATCGCACGGGAAGGACTGCTCGTATGGGTGCCAAAGGTAAATTTTAATGCTTTTGATGATGTTGCTTTGCTTGCTTGGTTTCTGAAAGATGCATGTGCTTCTTACTTCATTTATGCAACTTTGAAATTCTCATTATCTATTTGATTTTTTCTTTCGGTTGACACTATCTCAAGCCTGCTAAGCTCAAAATACCTCTTTTTTGCATCTGGTAGGGAAAGTAACAAGTTTGATTGCGAAAAAGGACTTGCTTTTGGCCAATTGCATTGAGGAAGCCATAAAGAAGAATGAGAGCTTGGAGTCTCTCTCAGTAGACGGTATCAAAAGAGACAATGCCAGGTCTCGCATAACTGAACAGAAGGACAAGCGTGAAAAGTCGGTGAAAGTTTCAAATTCAAGAGGCAAGGCTACCACTTCCACAGGCAAATCATCGAGTGTTACAAGAAAGACTATCGATTCAAAAAGATCTCCAAAGACTACCGATTCAAAAAGATCTCCAAAGACCACCGATTCAAAAAGATCTCCAAAGACCATAGATTCAAAAAGATCCCCAGGAACCAAGTTTGGCAAAGTACCATCTAAGTCAAAGCCAAAGATTGCTATGAACGTGTCCAAAAAGACCAGCAGTTCCACTGGAAAGAGACGAGTAGATAGCCGAAGCTCTAGCATCTCCACAAAGAAACTAAATGTTGTTGGATTCAGGGGTAGGAGTTCATCGTCGAGTAATAATACAAGGGTTAAGTCTGCTTAAAATGGCTAGGGCTCAATCATGTATACGTAACTTTGTTTTCTTTGCCTTCTTGTAAAATTTACCGTCGATGGATTTTTGGTTTTTGGTCATCAAATTGTGCAATGCAAAGAGCCATTTTGTCAGGTCACTGTTGTTCCCTTTCTGTCACTATTTTGCAACATCTTATCATTTAGTGACCCTATGTTTGTCATCATAGATGTGAATCTCTTCTTGAATATGAAAATTTTCGACCAACTACAACCCAAACCTAAAAAACCCAGTTGGACTGGGAAAAAGGTCTCTGCAGCAAGTCACTTTGTGAGATGTGTAGTAGTCTCTGACTTGGTTTCAGATCGACAGTCTCGACGCGGTGGAGATATCTGACCTCTGTAGAAGCTCCTTTGCTGCCAACAGATGACTACTTGGAGATAATGAAAGTTGTATGTCACATTGCTGCCTCCACAGTAAGTATCTACCTTGTAAAGGCTGTAAATGTATCTTTTTTCTTCTACCTTTTTATTTCTATACAAATAACAATTACATAATTTTACTCATTTGAAAGACAAGGACACCAAATGGAAGCCTTAAGAAACTAATTGCTTGGCTTTATTTGGATCCAAAGTGCTTTTTGTTAGAAGTGTTTTTTTAAAAAAACATACTTTTGCAGAGTAGCAGTTTGTGTTTAGCTAATCAATTTCAAAGTCCCAAAAGTACTTTCGGGGAAAAACTACTGTTTAGCTTCTGAAAAACAACTTCCGCTGCTACTCAGGAACATTATTTTGTTCCTAAAAGCTCGGGCAAACACCTCTACCCTTAGGAAATAAAGATGTTTGTTAAACTGTACAAGAATCCCTACAATAACCTATGCAAGAAAACTAGCTTTTCTTCTCTTTTTCATACAATGACTATCCTGTCTTCTAAAGTAAAAGAGAGAAAATGTGAGAAAAAAGTGAATCAACTTTGAGTTGATTGATTGATTAAAGGCTGAGAAGTTTTTCCAAATTCTTCAGTTGGGCTCTTCACTTCCATTAGAAGTGTCACTACTTCCTTCATAGTTGGCCTTTCAGTGGGTGATGAATTCACACAGAACATAGCTATTCCAAGTGTTTGTAGCATTTCTTGCACCATTTGATCCGGTAAACTCTGTAGTTTAGAATCAAGAATTGTAACAGCTGGTTCAAAGCTTCCCATCTTCTTCTTCACCCAGTCGACAATGTGTTGTCCATCACCAATCTGAGGCTCAATCGCACTACGTCCACTCAATATTTCCAGTAGTACCACTCCATAACTGTAGACATCGCTCTTTTCTGTTATGTTCACTGTGTATCCATATTCTGCAACCATAAATTGTGTCAACATCTATGAAGCATAACTTGTTTAGTTTATCCTTCCTAATTTGACTATAGATCATAACATTGTGATTTGACATATATCTGGGAACTGTTGACGATATAATGAAGTAAATAAATGTGTACCATCTCTAATAACTTAAACTAAATGAGATAGTCACACATTTCAACATGGTATCGTAGGTTGAAGTCTAAGCGTCAACCATTAGCCACGTGCTTGGGAAGAATATCAGAGCAGCATGTGTTGAAGATATGATTAGTAGAGAAAAGTGTATCATCCTTTCTAATAACTTAAGCTTTTAGAGATGCGATGATCACACGATTCAACAGAAGGACTAAAAGCATCATATAGCTGCACGACATTTAGGTTAAGATGAGATATAAAAGTTGAAAGATACTTGCCTGGAGCTATATAGCCATAAGAGCCTGCTACTCTGGACATAGCTTGATGATAATTTGGAGAGTTCATCAGCTTTGCAAGTCCAAAATCTGCTAAATAAGCCTCGAATTTAGAGTCGAGGAGTATGTTGTTGCACTTGACATCTCTATGAAGAATTGCTGGCACACAGTCATGGTGAAGATAAGCAAGGCCTTGAGCTGATCCAACCGCAATCTTGTACCTGATTTCCCAATCCAAGTTCCTGTTACTTTGCAAGAGCTGTTGAAGATTACCATTTGAAATGTAGTTGTAGAGAAGAAGCTTAACGCTCTTGTTTGAACAATATCCGAGGAGCTTCACTATGTTTCGATGCCTAATGTGACCAAGAATCTGAATTTCAGCAGCGAAAGAATCTACTGGATCCTCGTCTTTCTTTGTTTTCCAGAGCTTCTTCACTGCAATCAACTCGCCATTTGGCATTTCTGCTCTATAAACAACTCCTGAACAACCTTTCCCAATGATGTTTTCGTCTTTCAAGCAATCCAAGATGTTGTCAACGGTGCAATTGAGCTTCTGGAAAGGGATGAAAGTCCACGGATAGGAAAAATCTTCTGTACCTATTGCAGAGACCGACATGCCAGGTGATTTCTCAAATTCATATCTATGCTTCCTTGTTACAAGATACCACGTTGCCACGACTGTTATGGCTACAGACGTCAAAATCACTGCAACCAAAGCTATGGATTTTGCAGTCTTCAATCGGTTCCTTCTAGTTATATGTGCAGAACAAGTGAAGCCATCCATTGATTCACAAAGGAGTGAATTCTCAAGAAAAGAGTTTGATGTTAGAGTTCTAAAGGAGGGTGTTACAGGAATAGGCCCCGAAAAGTTATTATACGATACATTTAGAGTAGCAAGACTGGTCAAGAGGCTTAGAGTTGTGATTCTTCCAGTCAACATATTATGAGAAATATCAAGAGATTGCAACAGTGTCAATCCAGATAACGTCTCAGGGAGTTCACCTGTGAAACGGTTTGAGCTCAAATCTAAACTGATTGTTAAGCTTGTCATGTAACCAATCTCAGGTGAAATTGCACCAGATAAACTATTGGAGCTCAAATCAAGTAGAGTTAACTTCTGCAAGTTGCTAAATGACTTTGGAATTGGACCAGTAAGCAGATTATCACTAAGAATAAGTTTGTTCAAGTAACTGAGATTACCAAAACTCCATGGTATCTCACCAGTGAAGCTGTTCTTGCTGAGATCAAGCTGCTCTAAATTCACGAGCTCTCCTAGCGATGATGGTATTTCCCCGGTTAGGTAATTGTTATGCACATCCAACAGCTCAAGAACCGTAATGTTGGCGATTTCAGAAGGCAATTCACCAGAGAAATGGTTCATGTATAAATCAAGAAACACAAGATTCTGCAGCTGTCCTATCTCCTCAGGTATTGGTCCAGAAAACTGGTTTTCGCCAAGCCTCAACCTTACCAGAGACTGGCATTTTGCCACACTCGGAGACAATCTTCCCGTTAACGAATTCCCAAGAAGCAACAACCTACTCAGCTTCATCAAACTGAATATCTCTTCAGGTATTGAACCAGTGAGATTGTTTCTTGAGAGGTCAAGTGAATACAGTTCAGTACAGTTTCCGAAAGCAGCCGGGATAGTTCCTGAAACCGAATTCCCCCACAACAAGAAAATCTGCAAGTACTTCAACTCACCAACTTGCTCAGGAATCGCGCCAGATAATAGGTTCTTATCCAACTGAAGAGCTGTTAAGCTGGTACAATTGCTCAACTCCATTGGAATAGCACCACTAAGTGCATTATCAGATAAGTGAAGCTGTTCAAGAACCTCTAGCTTCCCTAAATCACCTGGAATTTCGCCAGACAAGTCATTTGCAGAGACATCAAGAACCACAAGGGATGAACAGTTCGATAGCTCAGCTGGGACAGGGCCGGTAAGTGAATTTCCCCATAAAAGCAAGCTAGTAATCTTTTGTAACTTCCCCAACTGACGAGGGATTGGACCGGTAAGCTTATTCATGTGCAAATACAAGTTCCTGAGCTCTGAACACATCCCAAGTTCAGGTGGTATTGAACCAAACACTTCAGTATCATACACTGCCAGAGTTTGTAGACTGATCAAATTACCAAATGTATGTGGAATAACCCCTGAAAGTCCAGTAGCCGCGACACCAAACGTCGTAAGATTGGTAAGCATTCCTAGCTCTGCAGGTATTTCACCACTCAACTCTAAATTCCCTCCAATCCTAAACTGTTGGAGTGACACCAATGAGCCTAAATCTTTCGGAATCGAACCGTTAAGGAGATTATCTTGAAGACAGAGGATTTCTAGTGAAGAAAGATTAGCAAGTTGATATGGGATTCTACCACTCAATCTGTTTGAATTCAAGAAAAGGAACTGAAGTGAGGTAAGTCCACCAAGTTCTGAAGGAACAGGTCCTGAAAGAGAGTTAGAAGAAAGATCAAGAAGCCTAAGATGTGTAAACAAACCAAAAGATGAAGGTATTGAGGCAGAGATATTTGTAGAAGAAAGATTAAGTAGCTGAAGAGATGAAAGGGAAAAAAGTTCAAAGGGAAATGAAGAAAGATTGAGGAATGTATTTGGAATAGAAACAGAAATAACTCTTTGTTGAGGAGAACAAGAAATGCCTTGCCAAGAACATGGAGTTGAAGTTGAAGCATTCCAAGAAGGAAGTACAAAAGATGATGATTTAGCATAAGGATCATAAGTTGCTTTGAGAAGAGAGAGCAAAGCTTTTCCATCAGAAGACAAAGAGTTCACTCTTCTTGGACTCAAACAACTTAACAAGAAGAAGAATATAATGAAAAAATATGACAAAGTTGTCATCTTATCTCAACTTTTTTTGAGCCTTTGAAGTGGACTGACAGTGAAAATCAAGAAATGGGAGTTTTGGAGAAGTAGTGGCACACACAAAGATGTTGGTTAAAATTTTGGAAGATATAGTTAAAACTCTACTAATAGGAGACAACATGCATGTGATAGAGGGCTAGTTTAGTGATGGGAGTGCTTAAAATTCACACAATCTCTAGTTTGAAAACAATTTACTTCCTCCGTTTCAATTTATTTTTCTGGTTTAATGATCTGACACAGAGTTTAAGAAAGTACATAAGACTTTTGAATCTTGTGTACTTAAATTATTTATACTGACATAAATTATATAACCTATTCACTTTTGGAAATTCGTGCTTATCGACTTATAATCTAATAAATAAGATAAGTTATATGATATATAACAGGTTTATATATGTATTATTTTCACATAAAATGAATTCTAAATTTGATATTTATTTTCAAGAAATAGAATCCATTGGGAAGGGGAGAAAGAGTGGAGTGATACAGCAGTGAGCCAGCTTAGGAGATTGTGAAAGACAAAAAGAAAGGGGATTGGATTAAGCACCCAATTATATTATTCCGTAAAATCTCTTTATAATAATATCATTTTTTCATATATTATTTGTTTGTTGTAAATTGTACATAATATAATAAAAACTTGGTTGTGATAGTAAATTATTACCAAAAGAATGATTATTATAGAAATGTCGCTATCTCTATTTTTCCTCTTAGAGGGTGTGTGGTGTGGATGAAACATTTTTACTTTTTTCATATTTGGTTAGTCACAAATCAAAATGCTTTCGAAAATATATTTTTCTAGATATGAAGTTTCTCTAAAATAAAGAAAATGACTTTTATAAATGATATTTCAAGTTCATTAATATCTCCTCTCTACTCACCGAATGCCCCAAACCCCCACGCACCCTTCGACCATCCCATGCACCCAGGGGCGGACCTAGAGTATGGCGAGCCGGTTCACCCGAACCCCCTCGATAAAAAATTACGTTGTATATTTAAGTTACTTTTAAGAATTTTTATGTTTATATATTGATTTTGAACCTCCTGAATATAAGATTAGAGATTGACTTGCTGGTTTAGGGGTTCAAACCACTATTTTTTTTAAACCCTTTAATGAAAATCCTGAATCTCACTGCATGCACCCCGAAAACCCTGAACCCCCACAGCACTCCCCACCACATTTCACTCTCGTACTATTTTGCTAATTATATATAAATGCTCCTGAGATAATATTAATTACTATTTGACGTATCAAACACTAAAAATAAGTATAAGAAATCTAAGAAACCTACTTATTTTTCCAACGAAATATTTTTCATAAAAAAAGTCTCATTCAAAATTTCAAATATATCATTATGTTTTACATATGAAGTATGTTTCAAGAAAGGGCGTGATTATAGAGAAAACCTAATTAAAGTAGGTAGTTATTTTTTTTTTTTTTTTGAATATCTTTATTTTTACTTCTTGCCTTGGTAAAGTTAACAAAAAAATGATGGTAACTATTCTTTTGTTTTTACTGCCTATGCTATTAGTCACTTAGATGAGGTGAATTATAAGTTAAGTGAGTGTAATTAATTTGGTAATCGAGGAAGAAGTAGTGGAATTATTTTGGGAGAAGCGCTAAGAAAAATGTTGTCACATGAAATAAAGAGAGTTAAGTAATTTCTTTGAATAAATTAGGGCACAAGTAACGATTAGGGTTTATCTCTACAATGTTTCACTAACTTTTTTGAGCATGGAACATTAATAATTTTGAACACAATGATAAAATTTTAATGTCTTTGAACGATACGGAATAGTTTGATATTGGCTTTTCGGGGAAAATTTAGACTGCTTTCTTATTATATAGTATTTTCTCCGTCCCTATTTATTTGTCAAATACTTTTTAATTTGTTATAAACACTACTAGTCCTTCATTGAAACCAATGAATAAAAGGTGGTTCTTGCATATGAGATTAGTCTCCCTATAGTACATATTTTGCTCTCTAGCTCATTACTCTTAGTTCAATTAAAAAGGAATAAAACAAAAACTACTATGTATAAATATAATATATAATTCCTTTTTTTTACAACGAATATAGATTATTCTTGAAAAAAGAAATAACTTTAACTTCTCTGGAGAAATTACTAATAGTGAAATACTAAATAATATACACAAAATAGTGTACTTTTTTTTGTAGTGACTTTAGGTCACACTTTAATTGTAGTTTGTCTCTTATTTAATTCTTGTTTAGATTTGCATGGAGCCCCAAAACTAATTAGAGTTCTATTTTGATCCAAAACATTGCACTTGGATTATTCTATTAGATTTAAATTTAAATTCTACTTCTAACATAGAGAGATAATTGTACACAATGAAGTAGTGTCGTGGTGGAGGTACTCCATCCTTAATTGGAGGTCTCAGGTTCAAGTCCTGAATCTGAAGAAAATTCATTGAGAACGTCATTCACAAAAAAGTCTTATAATGCGTAATCAAAATTAATCAAAGCTCTAACGCCGAGTCCCATTAAACAAAAACTACACAAAGACAAAGTTAATAAGAATACACGGCAAGGACAAAATTGAATATAGCCATAATAATTAACCGCAGTAATATTTTCTGATAATGATAAAAATAATTTTAAAAAAAACATTTTTGTGTTGGGGGCATTTCAGGAATTCAATAACCATGGATTATATTATTTTATTATAATTTTATTTTTAATATCTTTAATTTCTTCATTATTAACAATTAATTAATGAACTCACTAAAATGGAGGAGGTATCTTTTCCTGAAAATGTGCATTGAGCCAAGAAAATGTTGAACTATTTGTTGTCATATTGATATACATGGAGTGAAACCTAAGTGATGCAATCCGTTTGGTTGATAGGATAAGAGATAATAATTTTCAAATAATTTTATCCTACGTTTAGTTATATATATTAATTAGAGTCTGTTTGAATTAGTCGATTATAAATAGTTTATATTCGTAAAGTGTTGATTTTTTTATTTTATAAATGAATAATGAAGCGTTTGAACAGAAGTGTTGAAATTGTTTAACAATTGATGTATTTAGTAACAAAATATTGGATAAGATGTTTTTTTGTTCAAATTACTAAAATAACCTTAATTTTTCTCAAATTATCTGAAATATTATATATCATGAAATAAATACGAAGAGGGGGCTTGACCTTACCTCCGAATACATCACAAAGGATAAAAGACTTATCCAATTACATTTTTTTATATATAAACTACTAACTAATACATATATGGTGATGTTCTCTCTTTCTACACCATATATAATTTTTTTTTATTGTCATAAATTTATTGAAATTCATTCACCAAACTTTCAATGGATAATTATGTATACAATCATTCCAAGGATTATCATAATCTTGAGTTGAATCTTGAATCCATTTCCACACCAAACTTCCAACTTTAAAACCAGTCCCAAATGCAATCATCCACATTTTGTCCCCTTTTTTCACTTTACCTTTTTGTGCTTCAAAATAAGCTAACTCATAAAATACTAAGCTACTTGATGTGTTACCAAATCTATTCAAAGTCATTTTTGCTGCCTCTGTCACTTCATCACTCAATTTTAGAACTCGACTAACTTGCTCTATTACTGCCTTCCCACCTACATGCAACGTCCGGACGATAAAATTAGCTCATAAAAATAATACGTCTATTTATTAATTTAGTCTATTTTGAAGGGTGATATATAAGAATGACATTAAATGATCGAAGTTACTGTAACAATACCAAACTTTGAAAAGGACCTTTTACCCTGCACTATTTAATAGTGTATTTTAAAGGTGTATATCTGTCCACGTAGACATCATAAATATTGCATCATTATAAATAGTAACGTATCCACGTGGGCACATCTATACCTTTAAAATACACTATTAAATAGTACGGAGGTAAAAGATTCTCCATAAAATTTAATATCGTAACAATAATTTCGGCTAAATTTTCAAACCCTTTTCCCAAAATTAAAGCAATATAGGTAATTAAACAAAGTATAATTGAGCAAGTTAATGTTAACTCATTTTAGTGTAATTCATTTCAATTCAAATATCTTTTAATAAATACGTATAAAATTGATTTAACCCGTTCATTTGACATCCCGACGACCTACCTACCTGTGTGTATGCACATGTGTTGGAAAGCTGTTGTAAAATCAGGAACCACTGGCTTGAATTTTGATTGAGGTAATATTGTAGACATTATCATTGAGTAAATATAATTTGCGATTTGTGTTAATGGAAGGACACGTGGAGCCAAGATTTTAATGTGTTGATGTAGGTTAACCCCTGCCACTCTTACCAAGTCTTTGGTAAGTGAAATGCCAGTAATACCTGTCATAGAAACAACTGTGTTAACGGAGTTTAAGGAAAAAAAGAAAAATTTTAAAATACGTTTATGTGTTTATAAAATATAGATTAATGTAATATATCAATATATCAGGTTTTTCTGAATTTAATATTTTTAATGAGAGAATTTTTTTGTGTGAAAATTCATTGTAGTTACAATAAACGGTGGATATCAACTTACAACTTTCAAAATATTCGTATTTAATGTTAACATTTTTAAAAGTTGAACTCATATGAAATCTAAATTATGAATTCGTTTATGTCTTAAAGAAACTTCTCAAAAAAAGTAAAAATAGAGAAATTTAAAAGTTAAATATATTTTAAAATATAAGAATATGTTATTTCATTTATGACTTAACTCTTAAAAAGATAATGTCAAATAAATTAAAATGAAGAAAAATTAGAAGGGCGATGGTAGAATATTATATGGATAATATCAAAGGATTTAATTGATATAATTAAGTATATTTCTATCAAGTTATAATTATAAATTACTAGCTATTGTCTAAATATCTTTTACAACATATCATTATTACATAATATAGATCTTAAACTCTTAAATGTAGCTATATCCAACGATGCATGTTCCTAGTTAAAGACATAAAATGTTATGTATTCGTCATTAAGTTGAATTGATATTTCATGTTATTGTTATATTATATGCTTTTTATAATAGTTAAAAGATATCAGAACAAACGTGATTGTTATAAAGATGTTCGACTGTACTGAATATTTACGTACCTTTTTCATCTTCCTCTTGAATTGCAGCTCTATATGAACTATCATCAGCACCATGATGAGTTCTAAGAGAATGAATAAGTTCCATTTTTGCCCTTTTGAAAAGTTTAGGATTATTACTCATTATAGCAGCAGCACATCCAACACGAAAAATACAATTTGTAACAAGCATTGAACGATTTTCACCATGGTACCAATTTAAAGTTATGCTCTCGGTAATAACAACAAGGGCATTTTGGACTTTTCGACTCCCACGTAAAACCCTAGCTGCAAAATCAATCGAAAGTACCCCGGAGCTACATCCCATTCCACTCAAATTATACGTTTTCACGTCCGATCTAAGGTTATAACGGTTCACAATGAGGGAAGAGAGTGACGGAGAAGGCGAAAACCCTCCACATGTAACGATGACAACGTCTATCGATTGAGGATCGATTAGGGTTTTACCTAAAAGTTCATCGATAGACGAAAATACCCCTTCTCTAGCTTCTTGATTTGCACTTTTTAGTGTAGGTACATTGTTCTTGTTCGTATTATTATTATTATCATTATCATCGTCTTCAAATATAAATGGTGGTCCATAAGTTTCATCACCTAAACCGGATTTAAGATAAATGTTACGCATGAAATTGATCGATTTTTCGACTAAGTGTACATTCCTTAGAATGTATGATTCAGAAATTTTATAAGAACATTTTCTATGTAGTGGTGGTTTGTAACTTGTATAGTTTAACAAGAAAACCCTATGTGGACGTGTATGATAATAATAGTAAAGTGAAATAAGTGTACATAGAGAAAATAATAGAAAAAAATGAATATGTGTAGCAAGGAGAAAATAAAGTATTTTGGTTAAAGGGGTGTAAGATATTGTAGTATGAAGAAGAAATGTGAAGAATAAAAGTGATAAAAATGATATTTGAAGGGTATGTATAATTGGGAGTACCATTTTCTTGTTTTTTTGTTTCTTTTGAATTTTAATTTATTGGAAAAAAAACTTACTAAGTCCTTATATATATGTGGAAAATTAACAAGGTATAATTTTATTTTTATTTTTTGTATGTGTGTACGTATTAGGGAAGTGGGTAGTAGGGGGTTAAAGGGAGTTGGCATTAATTGAATGACTTGCGTTTGCATTTGACATATTGCAAGAATCAACGTGCTCTCATGAAAAATATTGTGGGCGGAGAAAGTTCGAAGAATTTTTCTTCATTCGTTATTAAGTTTCAAGTCAGTTTACATTTTCTCTTACGAATTCTGTCATGTCTTTCCGATATACAACATGTTATATATGCTAATATTACATATCTTATGACTAACGAAATATTATAATACGAAAATATAAATTTCTATCTTATAAAAGTTATTTGTTATTTCAATATCAAAAGTATATTTGATTATTTAATTGTTACTTAAAATATTGAAGGACAAAAATTAAAAAAAAACTAAAAAACTAAAAGGCATTTTATTATAAAGTCAAAATAAAGCATTGATGACATATTTAATTGAGTGAATTAAGGAGATTGAATTAAATTCAGTAGATAATATAATGTGCATTTTTTACTTAAAAGTCATAAAAATATGTCAGTAAGATATATATGTATTACTTAGTTGAAGCAAGAAAGTAAGGAGGTGGTTAGGAGTCTACTGGCCAGCAACAAAACAACTACAAACAAAATGCTTTTATCTTTTATTTAGGGTGGATATATATGTACATTGTACTATATGTTAGATTGATATGATATGAGGAGCCTAAGTCAACTATTCTTTATATATAGAAGTATATATATCCACACCATTTGTATTTATATAATAATAAATAAATAAGAGAGAAGTTTTACTTTATTAACTAAAATAAAATACACTCTCGGCCTTGTAAACTGAGTGAAATACACCATTAAATTCTCGCTAATTTTAAGGGTGTTTTAACACTTTTCTCAACTCCTTTATTAAGAGTCACATGCTCTTACAAGGGTTTGAGACAACTTGGTATGTCATGTTGTAGATCGCGGGTGTATCTAAATTTAGTTAGTCAAGTAGATAAGTGTTTTTAAGACGGTTAATAGTTTAAAACGAAATAATAATTTACTCCAAATTCAATGATGCTTAAAATGGAAAACTTTCACATATAGCCACTTAAAAATAATTAATTACTCTCCATAGCTATAGTTTGATAATTACAATTTGTAGCTACAAGTTATATAGAGGAGAGAGGCGAGCGAGACTGGGAGAGAGAGAGGAGAGAGGCGAGAGAGGGGGAAAAGAGTGGGAGAAAGGTGAATTGTATATGTATATTGGTTAGATAATTGTATATTATACATACATAATTGTATATGTGGCAAGAGAGATTGGGAGAGGGAGGAGAGAGGCGAGCGAGACCAAGAGAGGGAGGAGAGAGGCGAGCGAGATCGAGAGAGGGAGGAGAGAGGCGAGCGAGAGAGGGCAGAGAGTGGGAGAGAGGTGAATGTATATGTATATAATTGTATATAACTGTATATTATACATATATATTTGTATAAATGGCAGCGAGATTGGGAGAGGGAGGAGAGAGGCGAGCGAGATTGAGAGAGGGAGGAGAGAGGCGAGCGAGAGAGGGCAGAGAGTGGGAGAGAGGTGAATTGTATATGTATATAGACTAAAAAATTGTATATTATACATATTTATTTGTATATCCTGGCGAATTATACATATACAAACATGACTAATTATACAAACTCGAAGTCAGCCCATGTAATTAATGTATAATGTTAGTCGCGAGTGGTAATTATAGCAAACTATAGCTATGATGAGTAATTAAATAGTATAAGTTTGCTTATCCGCGTAATTTTCCCTTAAATATTTCATTTCATTTGTCACTAATCCGTCGGAAAGTAGAATTGTGGTGGAATTATGATGGATTCTTCCGTTACAAATCTTGTAAAAAACTCTTGAATTAATAAACATTATAAAAAACAAGTATTCCTAAACTATGATCAAAATTATAAAACTTTAATTTAGATAAAACGTGTCTCTAGAATTAATTCTTTCATAGTCTAAGGGATCGATACTTGTGTCTTATCCCTAAATTTTAATTATTCATATAGAGTATCATTTCCATTGAAGATGTGGTCACCCAAATATGCATATTTCTTGTTAGACATTTATAGAGTGAGATTTTCTGAATATTTACTTCCATTGCTTTTAGGTGTTGATACAATTGCTTTTCTTATCGTGTTTTTCGTATTTATCCTTTGTAAACTATTTTTTAAATTTTTTTGTAAACTATTGAAAAAGTTACTTTTATGAATTTATTATGAATTAAGGAGATTATGGTGAAAAATATTTTAAAAAATAAATATGAAGTGTAAATTACAAAAGTGTGTGACATACGTTATGGTGTAAATTGCAAATTACTTTGAATAAGATAGCTAGAAGTATGGTCCACATCTACCATTGATACCATATTTGTATATAAACAGACACATTTGTAGTTTTTAACTTACCAAAAAGAGTTAAGGTTGTTAATCAAAAGTGAAGATATTGAATAATTTGACAACTTATTATGTAATTTTTTGGTAAAAATAAACTGAAAATATGTAAAATATTGTAACAATGTAAATAGGTTAAACTATATTTATTGACTTTACTCTTTAGATGCCCCTAGCCTATTATTGTTATTTTACCTTAAAACTTTAAATTATATACGCTTTGTGCAAGAGAATTTTAAGCTTTTAAATCACCAACAAGATATCTACATATAGTATCTTATCATAAACGCGTTCTTTTAAAAATAAAACAAATTCATCTCTTATAACGTATAAAAATAATTTTATTATCTCCATATCAGATGTCAATAAATTAATTGGATCAAAAATCGCATCTTAAAATGACTTTGGAATAGATTTGAGAGCCTTATATATATATATATATATATATATATATATATATATATATATATATATATATATAAACAAAGCTCATGTGAGAAACTTATTTGCCTAATTCTCTCCACCCTCTATCCTCATAGCTTCCACTATTTTTCTAGTATTTGCCGAAATTGTATAAATAAAATTGCATTTTCTCATTTGAAAATCAAGAGGTGTATATATATTGCACCAGTCTATTTAAGTTAGACCTCTTAATTTTCAAATGAGAAAATGCAATTTTATTTACGAAAATTTACATAAATTGGTACATTTTAATAAATAATTACATATTTATTACCATTTATAACAATATTATGTTAAATCTGCAATATGAATTAAAAGTGAATTATGTATGCAATATATATGAATTATAATTGTTTTTTGAAATATATTATGTTTGTTGGGTAAAAAATTGACAAATTGTATTATAAATGTATTAAAATGTGTGATAAATGTATTATCCATCATTAAAACTTGTATTATATGTAAATAATAAATTGTTGTATTAAACTTGTATTATAAATGAATTAAAACTAATCAAGTGAAAAAAAATATTATTGTTATAAATGGTAAATATTTTTTTATCATAATATATTTATAGTATATTTATGTAAGTTTCCCCTTTATTTATACAAAAGTTAGGCAAACACTAGATGAGGACAGAGGGTGGAGAGAATTAGGCAAATAAGTTTCTCACATGAGCTTTGTTGTTTTTCTTTTCCACTTATAAGTAGAGCCTCTAAATCTCCCTTGTATATGCAAAAGACATAAAATTTGAGAAAATGGCCACCTCTTCTCTACAATCCCCACTAGCTAAAAGGTTATTTTCTTTATTTTATTTTATTTACTTTGATTTGTGCTTAGAAAATTATAATAATAACAATAATAATACTAATCTATATTTTAACTTATTTTTATAGGCTTAAAGGTAAGGTAGCAATTATAACTGGTGGTGTTAGTGGAATAGGAGCAGCCACAACTAGACTTTTTGTTCAACATGGTGCAAAAGTTATAATTGCAGATATTCAAGACGATTTAGGAAATTCATTAGTACATGAAATTGGCACAGAACACATAATGTTTGTACATTGTGATGTTACGATTGAATCTGACATTCAAAATGCGGTTGATGCAACAATTGCTAAATTTGGTAAGCTTGACATAATGTTTAGTAATGCTGGTATAGCAGGTAAGCAAATTTCAAGCATCCTTGATGTAGATTACGATGTAATTAAGAACGTGTTTGATGTAAACGTTGTTGGTGCATTCTTTTGTGCGAAACACGCTGCTAGAGTGATGATATCGACCAAAACAAAAGGTTCCATTATATTCACAGCAAGTGTGGTGACAACGACATATGGTGATTTGCCACACACTTACGTGGCGTCAAAAAATGCAGTTTTGGGGCTCTCAAAGAATGTTGGAGTCGAATTAGGAAAATACGGAATAAGAGTTAATTGTATTTCTCCTGGTGGAATTGGCACACCGTTAGCGTTGAACGCGCTCGGAATATCTAGGAGAGAAATAGTAGACAAATGGTTTGCAGAAGGAGGAAATTTGAAAGGAGTTTTATTGGATGAACAAGATGTTGCAAATGGAGTGTTGTATTTGGCAAGTGATGATTCGAAATATGTGAGTGGCTTGAACCTAATTATTGATGGTGGTTATAGTACTACAAATGTAGCTTTAACTGAGGCCTACAACAAAGTGTTCTTATCTACTGCTCAATTTGAATCCAACAACAAATAGAAAGGCAAATTGAGATTTGTTTGTCCTCTTAAATAAGTGATGTTTCAATATGGAGGAATTTCGAAAGTAATAATCAAGACTTTTTAATGTCAGCATAGATGTTTTGCCTACATGTAATACATTAAATTATTGAAGAGTTGCTAATGTTCTCCGTAAACAATAATCAAGAGCGGAAAAGTATTACAACAATTGTATTTGTTGATTTCAAAATATAAATGTTACAATCCCTATAATTCCTCTTATTCGTCTTTTCATATAGATTTCAGGGCTCTTGAGCTTGATATTTTTGAATTTGTGTATGAACTTGATCTTGAATTCAAGGCTTTGGATCTTGTTCTTAAAATTTTGATGAACTTGAACTTTATTGAATCTTTATGTAAGAAAATTACAAATTACTCCGAATGAGGTAGCTAGAAGTATGATCCTCATCTACCATTGTTTGTATGTAAATAGACACTTACCATAAAAAAAGTTAGACATGAAAATTTTAAAATAAAACAATTTAATAGTTATAACACATATTGTTAAAGAATGATAAAAGTCTCATATTGGTGGTTAATGAGATGGGTGGAGTCCTCATAAGATTTCGACAATTCTTCTTCCTTAGAGCTAACTTTTGGTGTGTGAGTTAGGCCTAATACCTAATTTAATATGGTATCAGAGCAGGACTCGTCCCGCCAAAATTGTCCACGCACCAGATGTTAAACACTGTGCGTGAGGTGGGGTGTTAAAGTGGTTAATGAGATGGGTGAACTCCTTATAAGGCTTGTGCAATCCTCCTCCCTTTGAACTAACTTTTGAGGTGTGAGTTAGGCCTAAGACCTCATTTATCACATATTCAAGTGACTTTAGAATATGTTCGACAACTTCGATCAACAATAATTTTTTTAAAACAACTATTTTTTTCTAATTCTGCATAATATACATAAAATAAAGAAATAAAATTTTAGTACATAAACGTTAAATAAAATATTAAATTTATTATATAAAAATAAAAAATAAAATTATTGAATAGAACTTATAAACCAAACATATGAGATATGTTAATTAATTAACAAGAGATATATTAAATATATATGAAGGATACCTTTTAGTCTTGATAAAAATAATTTTCTGCTTCTTCCCAATAGCAAAAACCTACTTCTGCTTCCATTTAGAAGCAGTTTTACAAGTTTGCCGAACACCTAATCTTTCAAAAAAAAATAAAAAAAATCTCACAATAAATACTTCTGAGCTCCTAACAGAGAAATTTTGACATAGAAATTTCTATTTTTTAACTTAACAAAAAGAGTTAAGGTTGTTAGTATTTAAGTAGGGAAGTGAATAATTTGACAACTTTTTTTTTTTTGTGAAATGAAATTTAAAATAAGTAAATTTAAAAGTTTTAATTTGTTTCTTTGGATGGGGAAGGTTGGGTACAGGGTATGGATAGGGTAAGAAAAACAATAATAGAATGAAATAGAGTTTTGCAAAATATTTTCCCTAATTTTAGAAGGGAATTTATATTTCTTAAATTTGAAGAAAATGAATTAATTTGAAAAAATATTTTCTTAACATTTAATCCAACTGAACATGAGAAAATAGATGTTTTCCTCCATACTAAACACAATCAAAGATTTTAAAATATATGCATGGGAATTTTAAGAGAATTTTATGTATTGGATCACCAATAAAATACTATGTATAGTGATTTGTCATAAAAAGTTAAACATGTAATTTTTAAAATAAAATAATTTATATGTGATAATTATATCTTAGCATTTTCTATAAATGACGCTAAACCCTATTGTGACAATATTGGATCTAATGAAAATTAACAAATGTAAAGGCTCCAATGCTCTTTATATAATATGCATATCATGCCATTAAATGTTGTTTTTGTTATAGTACTGCTCAACACTCCACCAACAAATAGAAAGGGAAATGGAGATGTATTTTTCTTCATCAATAAGTGACGTCTCAATCAGGATAATTTTTTTAAGTAATTTTCAAGATATATTAATGTCAGCATAGAGATTTTACCTTATATGAATCACATTAACTTAAATATAAACCAAATTTAAAATAAATATTAAAAATTATTGAACGTTTCTCACGATAATTTTCATCACTACGTAACTCTAATATCAATATTTTGAGGCCTGACATAAAGACATTAGTTGCTTGGGTAACCGGGTTGAGCTGTCCGGTCCGATTTAACATACTCGTTAGGGAAAATGCAGAAAATGATAGTTTAAGAACAATAAGCGGGGATAGCTCAGTTGGGAGAGCGTCAGACTGAAGATCTGAAGGTCACGTGTTCGATCCACGTTCACCGCATGCATTTTTTGATTTTATTTTTCCTTTTAATAGTTTGACACTTTAGGGGTACGATTTTTTGAGAGGAAAAGAATTTTAATATTGAATTTAACATTTTTGAGCTTTTCATCAACTTGACGCCTGAAATTATTGGTGGAGGGAAGGATAAAATATTAATATGAATTAAATAAAGAAAAACTTTTTAAAATGAGTACATAATTAGAGATCTATAGCTATGAGATTAGAATTAATGCATACATAATGTATCAGATTATCATGAATACAATGGATTTGTTGATGAATACAATTGATTTGTATCAACGTATACAACTAAATTAAACGTATACATTTTTTTTATATTCATTGTATTTAGTGTATCATAAATATAATTGTATCAAGTGTATTGATTCCTTGTGTATTAACTTTCTATCAAATATATCAACTATTACAATTGCATCAACTATGTATTTGTTCCTTTGTATATTCACTTCATATCAAACATATATCTAATAAGTTTTGAGGAACCAACCTAACTTCATCTTATAAAAAAATATTTGGGCATAAATGGTAAAGACACATTTTACATATTTAAATATTGAAAAAATAAAATATTTTAATTATTTAGAATTTCGCCCAAAATATATCAATTGGTAATAATTTGGATGTATAAAACATGCCTCAATCATTACGAAATTGGTCCAAATATGTTCTAATTCACTAACATAGAAAGCTTTCTAATACGTGATATTTTTTCTTTATAAGAGAAAAAAACTCAAAGTTATCCCTAAACTTTGAATAAAGGGTGTATTATTTTTGCGACAACAATATCATCTCTTTCAAAATGCAACACCTATAGTTATATCGTTTGTCTTTCAAACTCACCATGTTAAATTTTGCACCTTCGTTAGAACCTCAACCGATACAATATATACATATATATATATATATATATATATATATATATATATATATATATATATATATATATATATCGTTGGAGTTTAAACAACTAAGGCATTGCTAGGAATAGTTGCCAATATCCATCACAAAGTAACAAGTCAAGACGTATCAATGAGCTAGGGAGAATTGTATGGCCCCAAACCTACAATTGGGTACTTTTGTTCTAACCACTTGAGCAAGCTATATTGTCTTAATTATATATTTATTTGTATATATATTGATTTATTATTAATTAAGTGAAGTTATCAGCCTTAGTCTAATAAATATTAGTAATTATTGTCATTGTTAGTGTTGACAATTAAATTATAGTTAGTGAAATTATCAGCCTCAGTCAATTAAATTATGGTATAATCAGTCTAATAAATATTAATTACATGATTAAAAATTAAAGAAAAATTAAATATCTAAATCAATGTAAAGCTAAAGAATAAATATTCAATATAATTGTCATTGTTAGTGTTGATTTTTTTTTATAAAATTAAATTAGTATTGATTTGATTTTGGTTTGAGCTTCATTAGACTTATTACTTATATCTATGGACTATAACCTTTATTGGACCATTCAAAATTATAAGTCTAAAAAAATTGAAATAATATGTTAAGAGATAAAAATTATAAAAAAAACATGAGAAATACTTATAAATTATATCAGAGTAAATATTTTTATGTATAAAATTAATTTTAGAAATTAAATATATAATGTCGAATTGGTTTGGTCTTAGATTGTCTTCTTTTAGTTAAAATCAAACCAACTCAAGTATAATCTTTTTTTAATATCAAACTAAGTCAAATCAAATTATTAATTACATTTTTTTAAAAAAATCTAACTCAATTTGTAATTTAATTAGATTTTGTGCACTACTAATCAATGGGGGACCATAATGGTTGAGGATCATTAGTCTTTCTTATAATAAAGACAAAATGTGATGACATGAAAAAACAATATGCTAAAGATGAAGGTGTGATTGAAAAAAATAAACATACTAATTTCACAAAATTTAGAAGCAAATATGGATCTATTGCAAAGTTCGATAACAAATTCGATTTTTTTAAAAAAATATCTCTCTATTGGAAAGCTTCCTTATTTGTGAATAAAGGTATATGTAAATTAATTTTATAACGTAGAAACACAAGTTACCCCAACTATATATATTGATAAATAACATATTTGCATGAGTCATTTCATAACATTGGATGACAAATTTATCTTTTCTCTAAAACACTATAAAGCAGTGATGACAATTAGATAGGCTGGGTCAAATTTGGACGTATTATAATGAATAAATATTCAATTTAATTTAAAATTTCTTGGGTCATAACTGGTCAAATAATGAGTTATAAAATAAGTCAAGACTCGGTCTAATACAATTTTTACTAAGTTTTTATTGTCTTATTTGTTTAAAATATATTTTAGTACCTAATAAAATTATTTTATCTTATTTATTATAGCTGCATATAGCATACCAATTTCTTTTTAAAAAAAGTTTTTCAAAAATATCTGATAATTTTTTTCAAGAATCAATTTAATTACATATCAATCAAGTGTTAATAGATTGATTTTTTCCCCAAGAAATCTTAAATCATAATTACAAACTTCTTGCCGTGAAAATTTTGAACCATGCGTCTTTAGGTATAGGCCCCCTCTAAATTATCACTAATTAACCATATTCACGTGGCTTCTTTATTATCAAGAGTATGAGATTATGGCTAATTTCTTCTTTACTATGGCTAATTTATTTTTAACGCTTTTCAAATCTATTATATTTAAAATTGGAGATCTCTTATATACAAAAATGCCATAAGACTATTTAAGCTTCATGTACGTAAAAAATGTCTGAAATTCGATCAACCCTATATCTTGACCTCAACTAAAAATGTCTGAAGTTTATTCCAATAATACCAAGATCGATAAGACAATAGAGACATTACAATTAACAACGCAATGTATGAAATGGAGGTTTCAAATAAATTTGTTTGAAGTTGTTTTCAAAACGGATAAATTTGTAAAGAACAATAACTTGAGATAAATTAAATGACGATTTTAAAGCAGATATTTATTGACTCCGCCTATCAAAATTACTCTTAGCCCAAATTCATTACAACTTGACAAAGTTTTGCCATGCCTAGATGCAGTTGACCTAACTACTTGGCACTAGTTAGCTAGGTGCCCCCCCCCCCCCCCCCCAAATTAATGGAGTAGGAAATCTTTGATTTTTCTAAATAAATGTCTAATCACATTATATTATAAGTTCAATACTACGTACTTTACTGTCCACGTAAAATGTAATTAAATTTCTTTAATTAAATCGTTCATACTAATAATGAAATTACAAAATTATTTTTTTGGACTTCATGATTGCTTACGGTTTTGGTTTTTCAAGTTCAGCATTATATTACATAATAATAAAATAGAATTAACTATATCCAAACTAATTTAAGTTTAATGTAAGGTTATTTATAGTGGGTATGAAAATAAATGACTTTTTGTATAAGACGTGCGTTACATTCTATTTGGTACAAAACATATTTTTACTTGTGTGTTGGTTGGAAGGAAAAAAAAAATTCCTCGCAGAAAATGTTCTCCTACAAAATAATTTTCTTAAAAATAAGTGATTTTTTTACTTATAGTATAATATTTAGTAAGTAATTAAATGAAAGTATTATTCAGTTTCTTTTTAGATAAATGAAGGCAAATATTATAACACGGAACCCAGACTCCCACTCTTTAGCACAAACCCGAAATCTTATCACACTGCCACACAATACCCAACCTAATCCCAACATCGAATTAAGAAATGACGGTCACCCAAACTGTGACCCAGGATCAACCTTGACCCTCAGTTGGAGTTGGGGTGGGAATTGAATCTTGGGTTGAGGTCAGGGTCGTCAGGGGTTCGAGTCCCGAGTCGGAATTTGGAAGTCAAGTCTCGAGGTCGGGGTCAGGAGTCGAGTCTCAGGTTATGTAGGGGTCGAGGTCCTGAGTCAAGATTGGGGTCAAAGTAGGTTCATGGTCTTGGTCATGGTGATGAGTCGAGTCTTGGGTCAGGCCGGAATAAGGAGTCTGGTATCGGATCGGGATCGGGGTCAAAATTGTGGTCTAGAGTTAGGACATGGGAAGGAGTCAGGGTGGAGGTCGAAAGTTGAGTCCCACATTGGTGTTGGTGTTGGGGTCAAGAGTCGGGAGTTGGGTCCTCGGTTGAGGTTGGAGGTATGGTGCTGATTTAGTATTGGGATCAAGGTCAGGAGTTAGGTCTTGGATCGGGTCCCTAGTCGAGGTCGGATCCCAGGTTAAGGCTAGGAGTTGGATCTCGTAATGCGGTCAGGTGTCGTTCCTTGGTTGAGTTGGGTGGTGAGGTCGGAAGAGAGATTTCGAAAGTGGTTTCCTTATTTTTTTATACAGAAAAATTATTTTCTTAAATTAGAGAACCATAAATTTATTTAAAAAGTATTTCCTCTAGAATGTTTATGTACCACATACACCCTTTACTTTCAAAAGTCACATTTGATATCTTACCATTAAATTTACACTTGGGTATTCTATTATAAATAGAGGCTCTAATATGTTAAACACCACAAATCTCACTAGTTTGAGAAAATGACTAAGTCTTCTCCTCAATCCTCAATAGCCAAAACATTTTTCTCTTTTTTCCTTTCTTTATTTTTCTTATTCATAATCTTCTCCTCATCCACTGCGACGATTCAAAATAATGATAGAAGGTATGTTAATTTTCATTCCTATGTGATTTTGCACATTGAATGTCTTACAATTGCTTCTTTTGAATGACAATAACTACTTCCCACGTGGTGGTCTGGGAGGTTGAAGTATACGCAGTACGCATAATTTTTTGTTTACCTTATTCATTTATTTATTTATTATAATAATATATATTTAAAACTTATTTTTGTAGGCTTGATGGCAAGGTAGCAATAATAACTGGTGGAGCTAGTGGCATAGGAGCAGCAACGGCTAGACGTTTTGTTCAACAGGGTGCAAAAGTTGTAATTTGTGACATTCAAGACAATCTTGGAAATTCCGTAGCACAACAAATTGGCAATAAGCAAACAATTATCTATGTCCATTGTGATGTCTCAATAGAATCGGACATTCAAAATGTTGTTAATACAACAATTGCTAAATTTGGTAAGCTTGACATAATGTTTAGTAACGCTGGTGTGATGGGCAATCCATTTACCAGCATCCAAGACATTGATTACAACATGATTAAGAAAACATTCGATGTAAACGTTGTTGGAGGGTTCTTTTGCGTGAAATATGCTGCTAGAGTGATGATTCCGAAAAAGAAAGGTGTCATTATTTTCACTACAAGTATAGTATCGACGTTTTATAGTGATTTGACTCACATCTATACCGCTTCAAAAAATGCACTTTTGGGACTTACTAAGAATGTTGGAGTCGAATTAGCGAAATACGGAATAAGAGTTAATAGTGTTTCTCCTTATGCAATTAGCACACCATTGATGTTAAATGCATTTAAAGTAAATAAAGAAATGGCTGACAAATGGTTTGCAGAAGGAGCAAATTTAAAAGGAGTTTTACTAAGTGTTGAAGATGTGGCAAATGGAGTTTTGTATTTGGCAAGTGATGAATCTAGGTATGCAAGTGGACTTAATCTTATACTTGATGGTGGTTATACCACTACAAATATTGCTTTAGGAGAGGCCTACAAGAGATTGTTCATCAACAAAACAATGTAATATTATTATAAAAATAGGAATAAATAAAGATACACCAACTAATTATATATGGTGAAATTCAAATGATCATTTAACTATCAGGATTATATATGTTGATCAATATAAACAATCAATAAAATTCTAGCCTTCTTTGAACGATTGATTCCCCTAAATAAAAGTATTTTTGTGCACTAGTCATTACTACAATAAAAGAGATATTTAGTGACATTTGATTTTATTTTTAAAGATAATATTTGGTACTGTAAATATGTTTAATAGCAATTGAATTAATGTGGTAGGATTTGCAATGTTTAATTTATGCATTTAATAATAGAAAAATACATAATTTTGTCCAAGACACCTTGAGACAAACGAAATTAATGAAGGATACAAAAAAGTCCTAGTGCTAATATACATGGGATTGGGCCTGAGAAATGAAATTCTATAGAATTCATAATTATTATAATAATAACGAGGCAAATATCAACCAAAAATTCCAAGAATTGCTAACCATTATAAAAAATAAAAATGAAGTGATTCCTCTGTGTTCTGAAGATGGGTGTTGGATCTAATATTTTTTGATGACTAATAAATTGTTTGGGCCAAAGAAATTGGGTCAGACCAAATAAGTGACATGGGTACTTCCTACACATTTAGAGAAAGGGAAACTTACTTAAATTCTTCTAGTTTAGAAGCTAATAATTTAGATACATTTTAGTTTGTATTATTATAAATTTACCAAATTTTGTATATATATCCTGATATGTTCAGACATGTACAGATACATATATCTTAGGATACATGGATCAAAATTACATGTAATTTATTCTAGATACAGTGTATCCTAGAGAATCTGCATGTATTTGAGATACATAACAAATCTTCCTCGCTACTCTCATATGTATTTGGTATCCCAGATACAAGTGAATCACACTAGATACATACATCAAATGAGATATGTATCTAGAGTAATTCGTATGCATATGAGATACATAACAAATCTTGCTCGCCTTTCTCTCCATCTCGCTCGCCTCTCTCTCTACGTTAATGTATCTGGTAGCAATTGTACATGTATATCTAAGTGTATTTTTTAAATATATGATAGGAAACTCTTTATTATTAGTAAGACACCTAATATTTTTAAAATATAGATAATAATAGTATATATAATAATCAAACTCTGTCTAGTTTTGATTTTATAATGGAAAAGCTATAGTTTTGTTGATCATTTTCTTTATGCAGATTGTTCCTTGGGAAGAAAGTTGTTTTTTTCCTCCATTTTAATAGTACTAAACTGTTTTAATGACTTAAAAATGATTTGTGAAATATCAATTTATTCCATACTTCTATTTTTTTCTTCTTATAAGTAATAATAAACGCTTCGATTATTAATACTTGGAAGGAGTCCTTCGGAACTTTAAGTTATTTTTTACGTTCATAAGTATTTTAGCTCCGCTCCTGAATTTAATATACGTATTAATAAAGTTTTGGTAAGATACTTTGGAGTTTAATTAACTTTTTTTTTCTTCATTTTGGAAGATTTTCTTTTACCTCGTACGAGATATTGTTATATTGATGTTGCAAGTTGCCTTCAAGTTTAAAATGGCTAAGCATATTTTTATGCATAAAATTTCAACAAATTTAATCAGCATCACATTGGCTTCTATCAATTTAATTATTTTGCTAAAATACGTGTATTAACTATCATGAAAAGGTAAAATAAGTATTATTGCAGGACACCTAATTAATTACACAAGTATACATATTATATTTACTAAATTTTTAATTGTTTGTAAAAATTATATTTTATTTTCATTAATTAATAATGTCATATCAGACTTTAAGTCAGATACATTTACATACATGTAAATTTTTCGTTACTAGATACACTAAAACAGGGAGAGCGACAAGCGAGAACAGGAGGAAAGCAAGCGAGATTTGTTTATGTGTCTCAGATATGCAAATCGCATGACTAAATACACATTAGATACATATATTTAGCAGATTTACATATATCTGGGATACCAGATAGATACGCGAGCGAGATATGAGAGTGGGAGTGAGATCTGTCTAGATATCTCAAATACATGTAAATCCACTTGAGTACAATATATCTAGAACAATTACCCTTTTAATTTTAACCTCATGTATCATGAGATACATGTATTTGAACGCACCAAATTCTGATAAAATTGTTAATAATGCAAACTAACATATATCTAATTATAAGCTTCTAAACTAGTAAAATTATTATGAATTACACATAAATTAATGACCGCGTGAAGCGCAAACAAATTTATTCCAAGGTAAAAAGAAATACATACTCTTTCAATGACTTTGCGCCTCTTAAAAAAGGAAAATTTGATATACTAAAAGCAGAGTAAATTAAAGTCAAGAAATAGGACTATGAATGAAAATGAAATGTTATATTGGCCACATTATATCATAGTCAAGAAAGACGACTATTAATCAAATGAAAGCTACCATAAACAAATTAAATTCTTTTCACTTTAGACTTTACATTGATGTTTTATCGTTTACGTGAACTTATATATTATTTAATCAAATCGCTAAGTATAATACTCACTCTATTTTATTTCATTTTTAGAGATTCAAGCTGTTTAAGTTTGATCGAGAATTTATTCGTGAGATATTTAAAATTTATATAGTTATAAACTACGTAAAAAGTATTATAAGTCACAATAACTAATAATTCAAAATATTTAAAAGATATATGAAAAATTTATGATAAAAAATAGACTAATTTAAATTTCAAGATCCAAAATATATCATATAAAGTAAAACAGAAAGAATATTAATTATCCATTTATGTTGTCTTGTTTTATCGCACACTATAATTGACATTTCTTTCCTTCTACTTTTCTTGCTTCTCGAAAGTAAATCAATTTTTCCTAATATACAATCGAATACTTATATCCATAAATATTACATTAGTATTTAATTCGAGTTTTCATGGATATATCTACTCTTCTCAAAGCACAAATTAAGAAGAGTTTTACGCAACTAAACCTCTTAATTACTTTATAATTAATTCGTCCAATTAACAATATATATGAAACAAAAATAGTTATATTATGTCTTACCAATCAGTATAATAGTAATAAAGAATTTAGTCCATCAGTATAATTATAATTTACTTTATTCATGAAGGTAAAACCACAACTCCATTTCATAACTCTTTTCATAAACTATTTCACAAGCACCAACTTTAATTAAAAGTGCATATAATTAAGAGGTATTAATAGTCGGGTTGGAGTTTTAAATATGAAAAAAATTCTATTGAGAGCGTTATCCTCGAAGGGCTCCACACTGAACTTCAATTTCTGTCTTTGAAATGTAGCTCTAGGAATATCAACACTTAACTCCGCAGCCTATCTTGAATTTATTTAAGCAATCAAAATCAAACTTAAAGCTCCTTAAATATTTTTAAGTCAAGAAAGATAACTAGTTTTTTTTAATCAAATAACTTTATATTTATATATATATTCCTCCTTCCAAAAATATACGTAAATCACAAGATACATATATCTGAGATATCAGATACATTCGGAAATACATATAAATAAGAAAGAGATGCGAGCGAGAAAAGAGAGTGAGATAAAGAGAGAGGCAGACTAGAAAGTCAGATAAATATGAATTCACTTGAATACGATATATCTAAAACAAATTACACATAATTATTGCGATTCCCAATACAATAATTCCTACTTGTCACTTGTCATTGTTTTTTTTCTTCTTCTTATATATAAGTCTATAAATAGAGTAACATAATAACCCCTCATATATAGCTAACTTCCTATAATACATATTTGTGTAATCAATAATTATGTCTAGCCAAAAATTTGTTCGTCCAATTTTTGACAATCCATTTTTGAACATTGAAGAATTACCAAATGATACAATTAAACGTCAACCTGAACCCCTCACACAACCCAATTTTGATCCCAATGGTACTTCTTTAGTCATATCTAAAGATGTAGACCTAGACATCAATAAAAAAACATGGATGAGAATCTACGTCCCACGAAGAATAATTGCAAATCATGATGATGATAAATTACCAGTCATTTTCTACTATCATGGCGGAGGCTTTGTCTTCTTTCATGTTAATAGTTATGGTTCGGATCTATTTTGTCAACAACTTTCTGAGAAACTTGGCGCGATGATCATCGCCCTTGAATATCGTTTGGCCCCTGAAAATCGACTTCCTGCAGCTTACGATGATGCCATAGACGGGTTAAATTGGATTATATCAACTCAAGATGAATGGATTCAAAATTATGCTGATTTGAGTAATGTTTATCTTTTTGGATCAAGTTCTGGTGGAAACTTGGCTTACCATGCAGGTACTTTGTTAGAGTTATTCCGATTCAAGATTTAAAATTGATGCGTTCAATTCTCTATATATTTATGTTCATTATAGTAACGAAGTATCTTAGTTTAACTGGATACTAAGACTGGATACTAGAAGTTTAAGAAGTATATGGAAATGATTTAAAATTAAAATATCATGATTTGTAGTATTATTAAACTTGTGGTCTTAAATTTATGCTAAAAAATGTTTGGGATAACGGGTATGATTTACTCCCTTTCTCCCAATTTATATGATTTATTTTTCTTTTTAATCAGTCAAAAAAGAATTATATATCACATTTTCTTTGTTTGACAAATATTTAACAATATTGTCAATAGTTTATTGTTGAGTCCCATTTATTTGGCAAGAAGTCTACATTAGGTGTACTCTTTTTAAAGTTAATTTGGGAACATTGCAAAGTACTCTTTTAATGTTTCTTTAACTACGTGTTCAGTCAAACTATATATTAGATAAATTGGAATGTACTGAGGGAATAATAAAGAGATTAGCTAGCTAGCTTTGATTAGAGTACATCACTTTAACGTATTGAACTAGTCATGATTTTATGGGCTAATTTTGTCGCCCTTACCTACAGGGTTACGCGTAGCATCTTTATCAGAAAAAGAACTAGAGCCCGTGAAGATCAAAGGGCTAATCTTGCATCAACCATATTTCAGTGGAAAAGATAGGACAGAATCTGAAGAGAAGCTAAAAGATGATCAAACTTTGCCATTACAAGCAATTGATAAGATGTTTGACTTGTCCTTACCAAAAGGAACACTAGATCATGATCATGATCATGAATATTCAAATCCATTACTTAACGGAGGGTCAAAGCATTTAGATGATATGGTCACACGAGGCTGGGGGATCCTTGTAACCGGTGTCTCTGAAGATCCTTTAATTGATGCCTCGCGCAATTTTGCTGATTGTATTGAAAAGAAAGGTGTCAAAACTTTCAAGCTCTTTGGAGATGGTTACCATGTTATTGAGTTGTTTGAGCCATCTAAGGCTGCAGTCTTATTTGATGCCATTAGGGTTTTAATATCTTCTACTAAAAATTAAAAGTATTGAGTTTGTTTTGTTATATTTCCTTTTGTGCAAATAAGAGAGGAGTGTATAGTATGCATTCCTTTGTTTGTGAGATTACTTTAAGTTGTTGTATTTTTCTCATTAATAAAAGTTTCTAGGGTTAGAGTTAGTCCTAATATCTATTTCGTATTTTTCAATGTTGATGACAACCTTCTCACTAAATTTGTAAGTTTAAATACATAATACATAACTATGTCCTTTAATTAGGCTTCAGCTGATATCTATTCCTTCCATCTTTGAATCTGTACAAGTAGATATATATTTGTATAAAGTTGAACAAGTAGATATTAGAAAACTTGAAAGAAAATTTAAAATAAACGAAGAAGAGTTTGGGATGTGGTAAACTTCTTACTGAAGTGAAATGAACAACCTTTATAAAGGCAATACACATCCTACATTATCTCAACCACTAAGCCATAAAAGAAATTAAAACAGACCTACTATGTCACACGTTTCCAGTAACTTGGAAATAGCAACCATATACCTTAAAACTAGGAAAGAAGAAACTTACTTACTTAATTAAAATATCTAACAAACCCTTCCTTAAACTGATAAGTCTACGACTTCAACTTAATAACATTTTCACAGTAGCTTTCCCTTAAAGTGCAAACTCCGAGTAGCTTCCTTAACTTTCTGAATATTGTTAGCTTGAGGGACTTAGTGAAGATATCAGCAGCTTGGTCTCACTTCTACAGTAGACAACATCAATAACTTTCTCCTCCGTGAGATCTCTCAGTAAGTGAAACTTAACATCTATGTGTTTGCTCCGTCCATGCAACACTGAATTCTTTTAAAGCTTAATTGTTGAGCCATTATCGCAGTAAATAAGAATCGATTCTTGTTGTCGAACATGAAGCTCAGCCAATATCTTCTTCAACCAAATTGCTTGGGTAGCACACACAGTTGCAGCTATAAACTCTGTTTTTGTAGTGGACAATGTAACAATTGGTTGCTTCTTGGAGCACCAAGAAACAGCTCCAGATCCAAGCATAAACACATAACCTGAAGTGTTTTTCCTGTCTTCTTTATCTCCAGCAAAATCACTATCTGTGAAGCCAATTAACTCTGACTTGCCTTCTTTCTTGTATAGAATACCATAGTCAATGGTACCTTGCAAATACCTGAGAATTCTTTTAGCATCCAACAAATGAATCTCTTTTGGGTGCTCCTGGTGACTATTAGATACATCAGACATCCCACGAGTTGTTTGAAAAGAGTGTTGTCAATCTTCTTTCCTATAGGATTCTTTTCCAACTCTAGTCCCAACTCTGTTGGTGTCGTGACAGAATTGCAACTCTGCATTCCAAACCTCCGTAATCTTTCCTGGACATATTTCTTTTGTGAAATAAAAATTTCATTACTTGATTGCTTTACTTCAATTCCCAGAAAGTAATGCATCAAGCCAATATCAGACATATTAAACTCAATCATCATGGATAACTTAATTTTTTCAAGAAATACAGGATCACTCCCAGTATAAATCAAATCGTCTACATATAAGAATAGAATCACAAGTTTCCATCCTCAAGTTTTGTATAAAGTGTATGTTCATATGGGCATTTTCTAAAGTTTTTAAATTAAAATATGCGTAAATGCGACTATACCAAGCTTGGGGAGCTTGTTTTAGCCCATATAAAGCCTTTTTCAATCTATAAATTTTATGCTCACTTTCATGCATCACATAACAAGGAGGTTGATCAACATATACTTGCTCTTGCAGCTGTCCGTGCAGAAAGGTTGATTTTACATCAAGTTGATAAATCGGCCAATTGTTTTGAGCTGCCAATGCCAACACACACGGATGGTATAAGTTTGACTACAAAAGACCTCATTGTAATCCACACCATACTCTTGCTTGTATCCTTTCACCACCAAGCGCGCCTTGTACTTATCAACTTCACCAGACTCATTGAGTTTGGTTTTATAAATCCATTGAACTCCAATCGATCTTTGGCCTTTTGGAAGATCCGTAAGCTCCCAAGTATTGTTCTTTTCAATTGCGGCAATATCAACATCCATTGCTTTCTGCCACTTTACATCTTTATAGGCATCCTCAAATCTTACGGGATCTCAACCATAAAATAAAGCTAAATATATACATGAATCTTTATTTTCAGATTGAACATTTCCACTCACCTCATAATCTGCCATCCATGTTGGCCTTATTCGATTTCGTTGAGGTCGTAAGCTGGTGCCTTCTTGATGTACCAAGGTAGAAATACCTTCATCGGCTACTGGTTGCTCTTGCTCCATATCTCCATCGTCAAGATCCAACGGAAGTTGTTGTTTATTTGGCTTTTCTTCCCAAGAGCAGAAATTATCTTCATCAAACACCACATCAAAATTGATAATCACTATCTTACTGATAGGATTATACAACTTGTAAGTTTTCGACTCCCTGCTAACACCCATGAAAACACACTTATTGGCTTTTTCATCAAGCTTTGTCCTTTTCTAATCCGGAACATGAGCAAATGCAATGCACCCAAACACTCTCAAGTGTTGAACATCTGGTTGTTGTCCACTCCAAGCTTCTTCTGGTGTCATATTCTGAACAGCACGGAAAGGACTTTGATTCAACACATAAACGCTCCAGCAGACTACTTCAGGCCAAGAAGCTTTTGGAACATGGTTTTTTTGTAAAAGGCTTCGCACAACGTTCATGATTGTTCGACACTCCATTTTTTTGAGGAGTACAAGCTGTAGTAAGTTTGTCATTATATCCCATGAAACTCACAAAAACTTATAAATCCTTGTGAAAGATACTCCCCTCCACGATCAGTACGAAGAATCTTAATGGAACATCATGTCTCCTTCTTAACAAGAGCTTTGAAGCTTTTGAAAATGGTAAAAGCTTCAGATTTTTCTTGCAGAAATAAACCCATGTCTTTTGGCTAAAATTATCAATAAACGTTATAAAGTAACGTTTTCCTCCGTTGGATATTGGGTTTATTGATCCACTAATATCCGAGTGAACCAACTCTAGCTGCCTTTTTGCTCTCCATGATTTCCCTTTTGGAAAGCTATTGCAAGATTGCTTTCCAATGACACAATCTTCACAAATATCTACAAGCATACCAAAATTAGGAAGACCGTAACCATCTTCTTTTGTTGCAATATTTTCAGTCCTCCAAAATTCAAATGCCCATGTCTGTAGTGCCAAAGACATGCTTGACTATTCAACTTTGTTGATAAACAAAAATTGGTAGAGACAATATTATGTATATCAAGTGGGAAAAGCTTATTTGCCGTCATCTTAGCTTCGGCGATCAATGCAAGATTAGAATTTCGGATCCTGCAAATTGCATGCTTGATTGACACCTCGTAGACATTCTCTTGAAGTTGACCCACACCGATAAGGTTTGTTTTTAGGTCTGGTGCAAAGAAAACATCAGAGATAATCTGCATAGATGAAGACTTTGTTTGGAGTTTTACCTTCCCTTTCCCTTTGACAACAATACGAGAATCATCGCCAAACTTGACTGTTGTGCGAAAAGTTTCATTAATGTTCAGAAAATGCAGATTTTTCTCTAGTCAAATGGTTGCTACAACCCGTGTCTAAATACCATAAACTTTAGTGGAATTGTTCTGAGGATTGGCTCACCATTAACAAAGAGACCTCCTCCTCTTCAGTTACTTTTGTAAAATTAGAGTTCTCCCCACGTACATTTTTTAGATTTGTACGACATTCAGAACGGTAATGACCATACCTGTGACTTCTATAACACTCAATATGAGACTTATCTGCAAATCTTGACTTCCCGTTGGACGAGTGTTGTTGATCACGATCATGCTGACCATTCTGTTCTTGGTTTCCCTCTTCAGTTTTCTCTGAGTTTCTTCCCTTCCACTTGCTTTTTCTGCTCTTAGAATCTTTGGAGCTTGTGGTTACTTGTAATGCTTGCTCTTCTACATCCTATTGAACAATTTTCTGCTCATGAACCATCAAAGAATTTTGTAATTCATCAAGTGAAAAAGTATCCAGATCTTTGGACTCTTCAATGGAGCAGATAACAAAATTGAATTGCGGCAACATGGACTGCTGGATCTTCTCAACAATGGTGACGTCTTCAAGCCTCTCTCCATGAATTCGCATCTTATTGGTAATTGTCATAGTGCGTGAGAAGTACACTGACACCGACTCTCCTGGCTTCATACGCAAGGTCTCAAACTCACCTCGTAGAGTTTGAAGTTGTGCTCGCTTTGCCCTTACATTTCCCTCATACTTCTTCTTCATGGAGTCCCAAATTTGCTTTGATGTATCCTTGCAAAGAATTGTTTTCAATATTGAACGATCAATGGCTTGGAAAAGATAATTATTCGACTTCAAATCTTTCAACTTCAGTACTTCAAGATTTGTCTGTTGAACATTTGTTTGAACAACACCAGCCGCAGGTTCTTGTAATCCACCATCAACGACTGCCCAAAACTCTTTGGACCTCAAAAAGTTTTCCATCAACATGCTCCAATGGTCATAATGACCATCAAAGTGTGGAATAGCAGGTTGAACAAAACTATGACCATCAAAGTGTGGAATAGCAGGTTGAACAAAACTCTCTGAAGACATGGCTCACTCACAATTAAAGCACGTTCACCCTCACTGGCTCTTGATACCACTATTAGAAAACTGGAAAGAAAATCAAAATAAACGTAGAAGAGTTTGGGAGGTGGAAAACTTCTTACTGAACTGAAATAATGAACAACCTTTATAAAGGCAATACACATCCTACATTATCTCAACCACTAAGCCATAAAAGAAATTAAAACTGACCTACTAAGTCACACGTTTCCAGTAACTTGGAAATAGCAACCATATACCCTTAAAACTAGGAAAGAAGAAACTTACTTAATTAATAAAAATATCTAACAGTAGACATACATATACTATGTGACGTCCTACACAAATCACTTTGAGTATATCTCATGTGTCACATCACGTACGACACATGTGCCTACATTTTCATTTTTGTACAAATATAAGTGTCTAATACTTTGTGCATACTTAAAGTTGAAGGACATAGATATATTAAAGAGCTTCAATAAGAATGTAATAACTAAACACATCCAAGACGTGATTATGTGAGCTAGTAACCTTCATGAGCCTACATTAAGTGATGCATGTTTTTTAAGGAAATACCTAAGATGGCTTCCAATACTGATTTATTTTTTAGAAGTGTTGACTGATGAAATCCAGTTTATCATCTCACTTATAGGACGACTACTATTGTGAATGACATGGTTTATTTTGTCAATTCTACTTTCTCCACATTGAATTGGATTAGTGTTGATTCATTCTAGGAAGATGCCAAAAATATGTCTGCTTATAAATATGATTTACTCATTGCAGAGAGATAAAGATATGTGTTCTGTTTCAGAATTGAAGAAAAAAGGTTTAGACGTTGTTCTTCAGACAAATGATATTGGAAAGTAAATTAGACATACTCAAGAAATACAGGAAAAATGTAATGATTCGGTCGATCATATTTGGAAAGTTTTATGAATTCACTGTTTAAATCCTTCAGATATTGTCCCTGAGTCTTTTATTTTTGAGTGTTGAAAGTTGGTTTACTTTGAGTTAAAAAAATTGAGAATTTGTTAAGTTTGTTATTTTGAAAGGAAAAATGCATAAGTACCCCTTCAATCTACGCCTGAAATCTCAGAGACACACTTATACTATACTAAGGTCCTATTACCCCCCGAACTTATTTTATAAATAATTTTCTACCCCTTTTTGGCCTACGTGGCACTAGTTTTAAAAAAAATATCAACACACGCTGGGCCCACAATATAGTGCCACGTAGATCGAAAAGGGGTAGAAAATTACTTATAAAATAAGTTCAGGGGGTTAATAGGACATTAGCATAGTATAAGTGTGTCTATGGAATTTCGGGCATAAGTTGAGGGGGTACATGTGCATTATCCCATTTTGAAAGGTTAAGTTGTTCAGAAGTGGATTTATGAATCTTTTGGAGTTTCGAGTGTCGTAGTGTAATTCTGTTGATTCTATCAGTCCAAAAATGTGGAATATGAACTTTGAGAATTGTCAATTCAGATTTGAAGTCCTTTTGATTATATGAGGTCCTAAGTTATAAAATTGTGGAAATTTAGTCTTTGGGTTGACTTTGGCCAACGTTTGGGGTTCGAATGCTCTTATCGAAATTTTGAGAGTTCCTTTGGAGTGGGGGATAATTTTAGGGATAAGTCAGGTTTTTGTGGATTTTTAAGAGATCTTGAGCTTGTTTTATTCTTTTTAGGTGTTGAGTTAGTTTCTTGTGGTTTTCACGGACGTCAGGTCAAGGAGACCCCAGATTCGTACTTTGACATCGAAACGTCGAGTATAATTGATTTGCATATGTGATTTGCGTGCATGGGGTTACAAAAGAATCCCGGGGGTCATTTTGATGATTTTTATATTAGCTAATATTTCTAGTGTTGTAGTCCTCGATTTTGCGATCTCAACTTTAGCGAAGGCCTGCTCGCAAAAGCGAGACTTACCTTTTTGGGAGGGGTTCGCTTAAGCGGACTAGAGTTTGCTTAAGCGGAGCCAGTAAGACCCCTAGTTTTTGCGTGGTTCACTTAAGCAAATCTATGGTTTTTTAAGCGATATCTAAGCCTCATTTCTATTTTTGATCTTGGGGAACCCTTGGTGACGATTTCGGAAAGAATCTATTATGCTAAATCAATTGAGTAAGCTTTTATGATCCTAAATCTTCATTTTTCTTGTGAATTCTAACATCAAAAAATTGAGATTTTAATTGGTAAATGATAGGTTTTACAAGAACTCAAGTTCTTAACTGAAATGAAGATTATAAACTATTTTTCAGTGATTTTTTGAAATGTTTTTTTTCAATGAGTTTCTAAATCCTTGAATAATAATTTCAAAAAATCTTATGTTTAGAATTGAGTTTTGAGTTGATTGTCTGATTTTCAAAGTAATTGATGTGGGTTTTGTTATTTTCGGAGATTTATTGTGAACACTTATTTGTTATAGATTGTGTGACTTCGAAAGTCATTCGGAAGGAAGACTCAACTCTTGAAGTGATTAATTTTGTGATTTAAGGCAAGTTATTTCATAAACCTTGTATTCTAGAAGAATTTGTGTATCCCTTTCTTTGTTGGGTGTAATGAAAATGAGGTGAAGGGTTAATTGCCCACTTGATAAATCTAAATGAATAAAAAGGGAATGAGATAAAAAAGACTATGTGATGATCATTAGGGGTAACAAATGGGTGGGTTGGATCGGATTTGGATGGACTGAGTTAAAATGGATTGAATCACAATTCACCCATATAAAATATGGGTAAATATGAATTTGGTCAGATATGAATGGAATAAAATGGTTGTAACTCACTTTAATCTCATATAGCCAAAAAATATTACTCCCTCAATTTAAAAAAGGATGACATAGTTTGACTTGGAACGGAGTTTAAGAAAAGAAATATGACTTTTAATCTTGTGGTTCTAAATTAAAGTTATGTCAAATGTACCAAAATGCCCTTTAATCTTGTAGTCTTAAACATGTCACGTGGAAAGTTAAAGTCAAAGTGTTGCCAAAAAAGAAAAGGGGTCATTCTTTTTGAAACAAACTAAAAAGAAAATAGGGTCATTTTTTTTGAAACGGAGAAAGTATTTTTCTTGAAAATTCTTTTGCCCCCACCTCCCCCACCCCCCAATTTTTTTTTTTTAAAAAAAACTTTTCAAAAAGTTTCAATTATTCTTTTTTCAAAAAGTTTCAATTATTTTTTTGCCCCCACCCATCCTATCCCCCACTCCACCCCACCCCCAATTTTTTTTATCTTTTATTTTCAGAAACAAATAGTGTCAGTAGGAATTTTTATTATAAGTGACTGATATATAGGTAGGGCTGGTCATTCGGTTCGGTTTCAATTTTTTGTTCGGTTTTAAGTTCTTGCATTTGTTGTACCGAATATCAAATCGAATTATTTCGGTAAGATTTTTGTCAATTTGGTTCGGTTTTGGTTAGTTTAGTTTCACAATTCACACACTAACTAAAGTTGTTACGACCTGAGCTTACACCCTGAACGTGATCGACACTCGAGAAATATTTTTTGGCCCCCAAGCAAACCCTCATCCTGGCTGCTACAAGCGGAAGACTAACTCAAGCATGCATAAGCATCAAATTAAAAGAAACGTTTAAAATAATTTACTGAATCTCAAAACATCGCTAAATATATTGAATATGAAACATAAGTTTTAAATAAAATATTTGAAACTGAAAGACTCTTTAAATCTGTCTATCTTTAAAGCCTCTACTGTACAAAGATGAGTGTCCAGACAAGACACAGGATTCCTCACAAGAACTACTACTAGCAACTCATAAAAATTGGAGTACACTAAAAGCAAGGAGGTCTCACTCATAAGCAGATGAGCGGATGAAGTGATGCCAACATACTCTTGTTGAGAATCCTAAGAACATGTATCTGCATCATTAAAAAATACAGGTCGAATGACATTAGTGTATTATTCAATATACCAGAATGTAATATAGCTGAATAACAAATAACATGATTTGTTGTGGCGCCACATAAGCGGGCCTAGAATTTTCTCTAAAAACTTTAAATGGAAATTCATACAATAGGATTTTCGAGGAGATTCAGATTAATTAATCACAACTATGAAAGCCTTACCTCTTATAAAGTCAATAAAACAACTAAATTTTCTATAAAGGGAAATACTAAAATATGTAATCAAATTTCGAAAATAAGATTCATTTATATTATTTGATAAAAGTTTGACTCATTTATTAAAAACATATTTGATCTTAAAAACACGTTATGTATAATCAATAACCATGACCCATGGAGTGCACATTTCCACATATATGTTCCTCAAATACGACAACTCACAGTTGTTACTTTTCAGTACAATTTTGTTTTTATATAACAATTCCAAATTAAGCTAAATTATATAGTTAACCTCCTACACACCTATTGGTGTGATCAATTATTATGTCTAGCCAATAATTTGTTCGTCCAATTTTTGACAATCCATTTTTGAACATTGAAGAATTACCAAATGATACAATTAAACGTAAACCTGAACCCCTCACACAACCCAATTTTGATCCCAATGGTACTTCCTTAGTCATATCTAAAGATGTAGACCTTGACATCAACAAAAAAACATGGCTACGAATCTACATCCCACGAAGAATAATTGCAAATCATGATGATGATAAATTGCCAGTCATTTTCTACTATCATGGCGGAGGCTTTGTTTTCTTTCATGCTAATAGTTATGGTTGGGATTCTTTTTGTCATGGACTTTCTGAGAAACTTGACGCGATGGTTATCGCCCTTGAATATCGTTTGGCCCCTGAAAATCGACTTCCTGCAGCTTATAGTGATGCCATAGACGGGTTAAATTGGATTAAATTAACTCAAGATGAATGGATTCAAAATTATGCTGATTTGAGTAATGTTTATCCTTTTGGATCAAGTTCTGGTGGAAACTTGGCTTACCATGCAGGTACTTGATTAGAGATATTTGGATTTAAGATTTAAAATTGATGCGTTCAATTCTGTATACGTTTAGTTACTCCCTCCGTCTCAATGGAATTATTAGTTTGACTGGATACTGAGTTTAAAAAGTACATGGAAACTTTTGTATATTATGATTTCAAATTAAAGATATATATCATGTATAGTATCTTTAAACTCGTACTTACGCCAAAATATGTTTGGGATAAGGGGTATCATTTACTTCCATTCACCCAAATTATATGATTTATATTTCTTTTTAATCGGTCAAAAAAGAATTATATCACATTATTTTAAAAGTAGCTTGTAAGTTAAAATATATAAAATCAAACTGAAATGATTTTTTATATCAAGAAATAAAAAGTAGGGAGAGACCTACTTTTGATTTTTAATTTTTTTAAAGTCATTTTTAACTTACCACAAGTTATTTTTAACCTTGTCAAATACTTTCAAAAGTTAAAATGACTTAAGAGTAGGTTTAACCAACTTTTACTGTCAATTCAATCAGGCTCTAACTAAAACTATATATATGTGTACAATTCATAACAATAGTTCGACACAATCCTCAACTTCAATTATATAAATTTACTTTGAAGGAGGAACATTATTTTTATGTAAGATTGTCCCTTTAAAAGAGACTTATGTGTTTGATTATAAAAAATAAGGATATCATTATTACATTTTCCAAGGAATACACTATTCTTCTTTGTTAAGAAAGTCTTCGCTCCAAAGTGGGACTTTTCTATACAAACATTGATTAATCAACCCAAATTATTTTTATCAAATTCAACTTAACTTCTATTTAAAGAGGATGTGGTTTCAAAGTTTTAAAAATTGATTCTACTTTGTTAGATCCACAAAATAAAAACTTATTCAACTAGACAAACTTATGTACTAGCAAACATTATCATCATTTCATAATTTATAGTACTCTCTCTCTCGCTTGCATGAGACAATAATAGTTGAGTGATTGATTCAATCCCTTGAAAAACTTTGTTCTTGTGTTTCTCAATAACCCACTGTGCACCACTCTTTTTCTACCTTAGCTTGTGCAATACGATAGGTTACTCAATGTTTTTGCTCATCATCTTTTGTGCACTTCTCATCTTGTTCAATATCAACAACCTCTCATTTTCAATATATAAATCAATTTTCTTGCATTTTCTATTTGTATCTTCATGTTCCGTTGTTATATTATTATTTAATTTCTATTTTTCTTGGGTGTGTTTAATTTGCTTTTTAATATTATTTGCACGAAGAACATCATCTAAATTTCTTTTCTCCAATTCTAAAACAAAACACATATCTTTATCTCTCAGCAATGAGTAAACCATATTTATAACAATCATGTTCTTGGCGTCTACGTAGAATGAACCATAATATCCAATTCAATGTGGAGAAAGCAGAATTTGTATAATAAATCATATCATCCACTCTAGTAGTCATCGATGTGGATTTATGGATAATTTTACAAAGATGCCAAGAATATTACTGCTTATAATAAATATGATTTACTTATTATAGAGACAGAGATATGTTATGTTTCAAAATTGAAAAAAAAGGTCTAAACATTATTCATCGTGCAGATGATATTGGAAAGGAAATTCAACATACTCAAGAAATTCAAAAAGGGATAAAGAGAAAAACAAACATTTGAAGATACAAACAGAAGATGCAAGAAAAATGATTCGCAAATTAGAATAAAGGTTTCTAAAATTGAATAAGATGAGAAGTACGCGAAAAATGATGAACAAAAACATAAAGCATTTCATATAATTGCACAAACTGAGGTAGAAAAAGTCAGGAATCAAACTAAGGCAGAGAGAGAGTAGTGTAGTGGGATATTGAGCGACACAAGAATGAAGTTCTCCAAGTGATTGATTCCACTACTCAACTGCTAATGTTTTACGTGTTTTACGTAAAAGAAAGAGAAAAGTAAAACATGAAATGATGATAATGAATAATAGTATGTAAGTATATCTAGTTGAACATGTTTTAAGTTTTGGGGTACAGCAAAGTAGGACAATTTTTTGAATTTTACTATCATCTCCTCTTTAAGTAGATGTGAATATGAATGTGATAAAAATGATCGAGGGCTGATATAGAAAAGTGTCACTTTGGTGCGAAGCTTTTCCTATCAAAGGTGACTCTAACAGTTTAGTCCTATAAAAATGTAACAGTAGTATACAACAGTAGTATATAATTTTGATGATTGACAAAGTATTTTGATGTTTTACAAAGTAACTATGTCGCATTGTTTATCATCATCAAAAAGGGTGAAATTGTTTGGAAATAGGTGAACATATAAATAGTTTTGATGATTAATAAATTTAACGTAGTTCACTATTTATTGTCTTATATATACTCAATTAGGTTAACCAAGTCCTCACACATGAATGCAGACAACCTGTATAGATATGAGAGATTGCAGCAAAGAAGGAAACTAATAAATTGCATAAATAAAGGAGCGAAAAAAGAAATAACTTAAATTAAATTAAAAATAAAATAAGATTTAAACTTAAAAAAAACGAATCATGATGACATTGATAATAACTAATATACAATATACATTTAGTTGTTATAAAGTCTTCATATGTGTTTTTCTACCATCAGTTAATCATTATTATAATCACTATGTGCTTATGACGTGTGCTTCTTTGCATAATTTTTTTTTTACAGCTAATAAGCATGTTTGAAAGAAAATTTGAAGTGTTATGGAGCTTCAAAGTCAGAATAGAGGAATGAGGAATGTGATCAAGGTTGAGTTTGAGAGTCAAGAGTCAAATGGACATACAAAATATCAAGAAAATTATGAGAGTTCTACAACAAGTCGCAAAAAGTTTACTTTTTGTACAAATAGTATTCAATATTTGTTAATATATAATAATTTATAACCTATTATTATTAAAAATGAGGCCCCTTAAATTTGAGGGCCTAAGACACATATACTTTTCTAACATTGTCGAATCACCCCCGTATATGGTGATGTTTTAGTAAGAACAAACTGAGGATGTGTGGTTCAGTATTTTGGATGATTTGTTCATTCTTTGACAAGGGAGCGAAGAGATTGGTTAAGAAACGTAACGCCTCTCCGTGTGTGCGTGTGCGTGTAGTGTTAATTAAGAGCATGTTTGGTTTGACTTAAAGAGTAGCTTGTAAGTCAAAAAATAAGAAGTCAAATCGAAATAATTTTTTAAAACAAGAAATAAAAAGTAGGTGGAGACCTACTTTTGATTTTTAATTTTTTTAAAGTCATTTTTAACTTATTACAAATTATTTTTAACCTTGTCAAATACTTTCAAAAGTTAAAAATGACTAAAGAGTAGGTTTAACCAACTTTTATAGCAATTCAATCAGACTGTAAGTAAAACTATATATATGTGTACAATTCATAACAATAGTTCGACACAATCCTCAACTTCAATTATATAAATTTACTTTGAAAGAGAAATATTATTTTTATGTAAGATTGTCCCTTTAAAAGAGACTTAAGTATTTGATTATAAAAAATAGTGATATCATTATTACATTTTCCAGGGAATACACTATTTAAGTCTTCTTTGTTAAGAAAAGCTTAAGTGGGACTTTTCTATACAAACCTTGATTAATCAACCAAAATCATTTTTATCAAATTCAACTTAACTTCTATTTAAAGAGGGTGTGGTTTCAAAGTTTTAAAAATTGGTTCTACTTTGTTAGACCCACAAAATAAAAACTTGTTCAACTAGACAAACTTATGTACTAGCAAACATTATCAACATTTCATAATTTATACTACTCCCTCTCTCTCTTTTGCATGAGACAGTAATAGTTGTGTGGTTGATTCGATCCCTTGGAAAACTTTGTTCTTGTGTTTCTCAATAACCCATTGTGACCACTCTTTTTCTACCTTAGCTTGTGCAATACGATAGGTTACTCAATGTTTTTGCTCATCATCTTTTGTGCACTTCTCATCTTGTTCAATGTCAACAACCTCTCATTTTCAATATATAAATCAGTTTTCTTACATTTTCTATTTGTATCTTCATGTTCCGTTGTTACCTTATTATTTAATTTCTATTGTTCTTGGGTGTGTTTAATTTGCTTTTTAATATTATTTGCACGAAGAACATCATCTAAATTTCTTTTCTCCAATTCAAAAACAGAACACATATCTTTATCTCTCTGCAATGAGTAAACCATATTAATAACAATCATGTTCTTGACATCTACGTCGAGTGAACCATAATATCTAATGTGGAGAAAGCAGAATTTGTATAGTAAATCATATCATCCACTCTAGTAGTCATCGATGTGGATTTATGGATAATTTTACAAAGATGCCAAGAATATTACTGCTTATAATAAATATGATTTACTTATTGTAGAGACAGAGATATGTTATATTTCAGAATTGGAAAAAAAGGTCTAAAAATTATTCTTCGTGCAAATGATATTGGAAAGGAAATTGAACATACTCAAGAAATTCAAAAAAGGGATAAAGAGAAAAAGAAACATTTGAAGATACAAATAGAAGATGCAAGAAAAATGATTCGCAAATTAGAATAAAGGTTGCTAAAATTGAATACGATGAGAAGTACGCGAAAAATGATGAACAAAAACATAAAGCATTTCATATAATTGCATAAAGTGAGGTAGAAAAAGTTAGTAATCAAACTAAGGCAGAGAGAGAGAGAGTAGTGTAGTGGGATATTGAGCGACACAAGAATGAAGTTCTCCAAGTGATTGAATCCACCACTCAACTGCTAATGTTTTACGTGTTTTACGTAAAAGAAAGAGAAAAGTAAAACATGAAATGATGATAATAAATAATAGTATGTAAGTATATCTAGTTGAACATGTTTTAAGTTTTGGGGTACAGCAAAGTAGGACAAATTTTCGAATTTTACTACCATCTCCTCTTTAAATAGATGTGAATATGAATGTGATAAAAATGATTGAGGGCTGATATAGAAAAGTGTCACTTTGGTGCGAAGCTTTTCCTATCAAAGACGACTTTAACACATATATTTAGTTGTTGTAAAGTCTTCATATGTGTTTTTCTACCATCATTTAATCATTATGTGCTTATTACGTGTGCTTCTTTGCATAATTTTTTTTTTACACCTAATGAGCATGTTTGAAAGAAAATTTGAAGTGTTATGGAGCTTCAAAGTCGGAATAGAGGAATGAGGAATGTGATCAAGATTGAGTCTGAGATTCAAGAGTCAAATGGACATAAAAAATATCAAGAAAATTGTGACAGGTCTACAACAAGTCGCATGCGGCGCGATCATGCTACCAGGCTTGTGCTACATCAAGAGGAAAACATGGTTCAAGGCTAAAAAGGGAGTTACCGGTGTCAACCGTGGCCACACTACCCATCCCGGTTCGTATGGTATTTATGAAAAATGCAAAATAATATTAAGAATGGGAAGAAATTGTCATACAATAGTCTTGTTTTTACGGTGAGCCCATGTATCTAAAGACTAGTAAAAATCACTTATCCTATGAATTGAGTACCTACAAACTGGACAAACATGGTGGTTTTGCTTTAAGTTTTTCTCTTTAGCTGACACAAGAAAACCACAGGACGGGAAGTGTTTAAATGTAAGACAAGCCGAACAAGAGTTCCCATGGTTATTGTTTAAGTAATATAAATGAGATCTTATATATGCTCAAAGGGAGGAAATTCATGATACAACAGATATTGAGGAAGAAGCAATTGCAATCAAAAAGATCATTTATCATTGTGTTTCTATGAGCCTCAATAAGATGATTTTTAAGATTGATTCTTTAGGCATTATTCGAGTTCTTTCTGAAATTTGGGAGATTCCATGGTAGATTACAACTATAATAGGACACATTAAGTATCTAGCTTAGTTATGTCAAGTGAGACTTCAACATGTTTTCAGAAAGGAAATTCATTAGCAAATTAAATTACTAATGTAGCCTTTGAAAGGGTTGACGACAATGTTTTTTCCACCTTCTGTGAACTTCCAAGCAACAAAAGAAAGATTATTAACTTAGAAAAGCCGCTAATACCTAATTTGAGGATACAACTAAGAGAAATAAAGCAGAATGACAACATAGAGGAACACTATTTCATTATTACATGATATTAAACAGTAGTATATATCATGAAAATGGGGGTTTCAAAAGATTTGAAACAAAAAACAATTTGGCTCTATATTCATACACAATTGAAGATTTCTTTTCAATTATTCAAAATTTACTAGATCAAAAGTGTTACTTCTTTAGTTATAAAAAGAATTAGTCACTTTATAGAATATCATCAGAAAGGAAAAACCTGAAGAACCAACGACCAACTCTTTTTTGGATTCCACATAGAAAATGCAGCATCAAGTCTCACTGGAGGAACATATCCAACCAAATCATCTCTCTCCTAAGTTTGTTGGTTAGAATTGGACAATAAAGACATCAAAGCACTTCTTTTTTTTTTTTTTTGAAAAAATAGCTTTCACCTGGCTCTGCTCAGATCTAGAAATGTGATTGAGAAAGACAACAAACAAGGGAAGAAGAAATGACATAACATTAGCTACTTACAAGGAATTGAGAGCCGGACCATAGGACTAGGCACCTCTACAAGAACTATCTTAGGCAACCACTACATCACCAGATTAAGTCTCCATCATTGAAATGGAGGAAGTCAAAAATTGAGGGAAATAAATGAAGAACAAAATACAAAAATATACCTCTGCAAGCTGAGCAAGGATGATAATAGGAAGAACAAGAGAAAGGGATTAATGACTTACAACAAATGGGGGAGGAAGGTGGAATTCCACAAAGCTCCAAGCAGCAGTATGGGGGACAATGAAGAGGAGCGCAAATTTATGAACCCTTATTTTTTAGGGTTTATTTATAAATATCTAAAGGTTCATTTTAATGGGTTGGGCTTTTCCTTGTTGGGCTAATCCTAGTTTTGAATTGGCCCATGCTTGTACATGCTCTATTAATAAATAAAAGTATAATTTACATACATCCCATAGTGTAAAATTTAATTACATCCTATCCCTAGTTTTTTCTATATTACAAAAATCCCTTAAAAATTATAGCATCCAGATACATAATGTCTGATACATGAAACAACTAGATTGTTGAGCTTAAAAAGGAGTCTAAACGTAAAATTGATTATCAGTCCCACAAATCACGCAAAACAGATCCCACAAATCATGCAAAAGATATAAATCTGTTCCATGTAACAGAGTCAGAGAATTCAAAACTCAAAAAAAAATCCTCCATCTATCTCAAATCATAATAGATCAAAAATAGACAATCACCATTGCTAATACATAATGAATATATTGATTTTGTTGAGATATTCAGGAATTTGGGTGATCTCTAAGTTATTAACAATACAGTAAAGATGGAATAGTTGTTGAACAAACGATTTCTTTTGCGGATCTCAAATCCGCCATTACAACTGAATTGAATCTCAAATCTGTCATTGATACAACATATAAGATGACTAGAGAGATACATTGCTTTGATGCCATTCGGTGAAATTGTTTGTGTTGAAGTTGGGGAAACGGCACCCAAGATATTTTTATATCTAAATTGGATAATAGATACATTAAAAAATTTATTCTCTTCCTCTGATATTATCTTTATCCATAAGTTACAGGTTTATCAATTTAATATAACTAGTAGAAGTTTTATGTGCGCGACTTATTTGATATTATCACAGTTGAGCGATTAACTTCTTGTTGTGGCGGCTATTCATCTTTCTTCAGAGTTTGTCTTCTATTGTCTGGAAAGATGGATCTGCAACAATGATTATTCAATGCTTCAGGTATTGAATATTATCTTGTTCTTAAGTTGTGAATTAGTATTTTATTTTTTTTGATTTTTGATACATAAGTCCTGATACATTTTTATTTCTAGAAGAAGATACATTGTTAGCCTTGAGAGAAAAATATGTAGTTGAGGGAGATTTCAACTAGACGACGTATTTGTCACACACGCAATTCTTATTTGATACATGTTAAATTTCGATTAGACGGAATACCTTGTGTCATGATACATTACTGACTACAAAATGGATACAATTTTAGTTTGATACATGTGAATTATTGATCCAATTATAGCTAGTACGTACTTAATTTCATGTATCATGTACATGTGATTTTCTGAATTATAAATGTATCAATAGTTGAATTATTTTCAATCTTTAATATATCCATTATCGTTTTAATCACTCGATTTTTTTAAAAAAAATTCGTAAATTAATATATTCGTACATTAATGCTTAGAGTTTGATGCATCAATAATTAGACTCGTAAGTAATTAATTTGCAGATCTAGGCGAGTTATTTCATTGTTTATATAACATATCAGATACATGTGAAAAATATTTTTTGATTTTAAAATTTGAAAATGTTTCATTAATGATACACTTATAGTTTTATATATTTGAATTACTAGATACAACTTCATACAATTAATGTGAGTATGTTGTGAATTTGTATTTTTTAAAATTATCACTATGTGAATTTCTTTATTTTTTCAAATGTATCAACAATGAAGAGTATCTACTATCCAATGTAGCATGTGTATTTAATTTTTCTTCTCTGTTTTTTTATAATGATACATGAGACAATAATTTTTATAATGTATCTATTAGAATTGCAGCTATGTATTAGTGTGTTTATCGGATGATTGTTCATGAAAATTGAAGGCCTCTGTTAGAGAAAAAGTTACAGATACACATCGCTACTGCTCTGATTACTACACATTAAATGCATTAGAAAAATATGAAGTTCCAATGATTTCAATGTCGGATAAGGACGATTGGTCAATTTCGAAATTTGCTTTGGAAGATAATGTCTTACCTCCTAGGTACAAAAGGATGTCTGGACGACCAAAAAAACGAATAAATTTTGTGGACAAGAATATCATAATCGAAGAACTTGTACTTTCTTTCCGAAAGATGGTTGATAAAAATCTTTTTGGATTACTGTTATGTTACATATACATTAAGTTAAGATTAAAACTCCATTCAATTTTTAGATTTTTCACTGTTATATTGATATACATTACAATTTATTATTAGATGATGAATTTCTAATACAATAAATTGGCATGTTAATATGTTCAATCTTGTGTACATTTCTAACTTAACATAATACACTTTAAACATGACACAAGATATTTGTATCAAATATTTATTTTAATGGAAATAATGTATTTAATACATATTGCAAAAGATATTTTTTTAATGATACACAATTAAACGATCTTCAATAAACATAACACACGATGTTTGTATCATACACTTGTTAAAACTAAATATAATCTATCTGAAATATATTAAATAAGATAATTTATAACTGATACAATATTTACCATGATACTCATTGAACATGCCACAAAACTTTTGTATCATATACATAATAAACTAAATATAATTTATCTAAAACATATTGAGGTAAGGATGATCGAGAAATTGTAGGAGCAAATTTTTGGTCCCTCCTTTTGAGGGTTTGAAGAACCTTTGCTTTCAAAAATGAAGGGTGTTCTTTTTCAACTTTTCAATATTAGCTTCATCATTACTAAATGATCTTAAGTTTTTTTAGATCTATGTTTATCCCAATCAACATCTTCATAATCAAATACACATTGTGTCAAGCAAGACTAAAAGGAAGTACATCTTTCATATTTATCAGCAATTTGAAGAAGGAAAAAAATGAAAAAATAATGATTACTACTCTAAGAATAAAGTGGTACATAATGTATCAATAGCATATATTGAAAACACAAATTTAGGATATATAAATTATCGTAATATGAATAAGTTTTTAGAGAAACACTCAAAAACTTAAGTGAAATTGTATTAAAAACAAAAAAATCATAAAAACGTTTTCTATGCACATATACATAATTACTACTTTATGAGAATCAAGTATTCTTCAAGTGGTGGTGTGGATTGACGCTTAGATTTTGGTGGATCGTTATTGTTGATGACGTATGCATCATTGGTCTTGTCGATGTCATATCTCCACAACAATGTTGCATATCTATCGCACGGAAATCATCTTGTGGCATATCGATTTGGTCACTCAAGAACTCCACAAATATAGCTAAATATAACCCACCGTCTCTACAAATAATGCAGAATGTAAATCATAAAAATAAATTGCACATGTAATTCAAAACAAGAAGATACAAAAATTACAAGTTCTCACTTCTTTGTTGCATAATATGTTCGACAAATTCAACATCAAATGGATATTCTGGCTCCAAAAGTGTTGTTCAAATCTAACATGAAAACTACCATATTAAAGACAAAAAATTGAAAAAAGTACGAAAACACATATGTTGGTGAGTGAAGGCCTAGAGATTGGTAGTGTTGTTTTCCTTCCTCTCTTTTTTTGAGATTTTTTTTTTACAACAATTGATTTTGAGAATGATGGTGCTTCCATGTTCAACTTGAAAATATTTTGATTCTTCTTCATTACTAGTGGATCGTGCAAAATCTTGGATCTATTTCCAGCCAATTTGTCATCGTCAAAAATCATATATTCTATTCGTATTATAAGAAATTGATTGAGTAACCCCAATATTGTATGAAGCACGCCTATAAACATATATCATGAACATAACTTTGAACAGAAAAAAGAACTCGAATAAATCAATAATGGAGAGCAGATGTTTAAATTTGATTGACTGGAGAGAGAATCGTTTTGAAATTAATTTGATAACTGCTAACAATTTGGAGAGAATTTAGGGAGAAAAAAAAGGAGTTAAGGAAGTGGGTAAAAGCGGATTATGTATGTATCAGAAAGTTTTCAGAATTGGGATAAAAAAGAGATTTTTGAAATATTTAAAAAGAATAGGGGAAAATTAAGAATAGAAAAACTTAAGTTGTGTATATAAGTAATTTATCCTAAATAAAAAGAGTTTGATGCTCCAAATTAATTTTCTTTAAAAACAATCAAATGCATGTAAATTGTAAACTCAATTCCAATTGTTATGACCAACTGCAATCGCAATCAATTTTAACATAGTAATAGTTAATTATTAGTTATCCAAATTAACTATAGATATAAAAACTATATTAAAATCAAGATTTTCAAACCCTTCTTCTAACCAATCAAACTCATATTTAATGCAACATTTATGCAAGAAATCACTATGTATATATTATATATAATTCATATCATATTTGGGTCCTCTAACATATTGTAAACACGATTTTAAGTTTCAAGCTTTTGAAATTACATTTAATTTAGAATTAATAGTGGTAACTACACCCGAATGTATTAATTTGCATGCACATATAAATATATATATTTATAGATATTATTCGGCTTATAACAAAAAAGAATATATCTGAATTTAAACATGTTTGCATGAGAGTTATCCTTTTTCATATCATTACATGTGAGACACTAAATCGAGTCAAATAAAGTTCCTAAAGTATTATATTATGATCCAATAACTTGTGCAGATTCAATATAATTACTGATATTATTCCTCTAAATTTTGAATTAAACCTTCTCATATACAAATGCTCCTTAACTAATTGCAATATAATGAAAGCAAAGATTCATGTATTTTCTATACTACGAAACAACTTCCTTTTCAAAATATGTATTCTTTGACAATTTAGAGTTCTTATTATTAGTTTTTTTTTTGTAATATATTAAATTGTTTATAGTTTAATTTTTGAGTTAATTGGCAAAGGACAAATACATAATTGGAAGAGTCTTTATATATACTATTTATTATAAATTTAGGAGAAAATGGTCAAAAGTTCCCTTAATCTATATTTGGATTTTTAACTACACATACACTTTAACTTTACATGAGTCGTATCACCCACCTGAACTGTTTATAATAGAAATAATTATCTCCCCAAATGCTTAGTTGACAATGTGAGTGTATTTCACTCTCTTTGAGAGAGTGAACATCAAAAACAGGGGCGGACCCACATGGAGTCCGCCGGTGTCACGCCCCGAGCCTACACCCTGGACGTGGCCAACACCCAATGACCATTGTTGGTCTTGAGCGAATCCTTGGTCTGGCTTACTTAAATCAACAGAAGATTAACTTAACTCAAATATGAAATAAGAACATTCTTGAAAAAAATACTTAAAACACAATAGTCTGGCCAAAATGACACTCAAATTCTCATAGCAAAACATCTGCAGTTAAAGGAAAATACTCAAACTGACTACCTGACAGTCTATGAAGTCTCCACAATACTAAGATGGATGTTGGGACAGACTCCAAAACATCCTATAAATAAATACTAGAAAGCAAAAGTGTCCTCCAGAATGCAAGGAGGCTCACTATTGACTCCGAATGCTCAACTAGATCAACGAGGCGCTGGGTACTGATCCTGGTTACCTGCGTCTGCATCATAAGATGATGCAGGCCAACTGATATCAGTACATTGAATGTACGAGTATGCGAGTTGGAATGCTAAACAACAACTTAAAGAACTACGATGTTCATCATTCAATCTACTCTAAATGCACTGAATTAAACATGTTGTTGTGTGGGTGAGAGAACCCAACACAGAAAGATCTCATATACCTTATAGGGATCACCCCCAACGAATTCCACTCGAACATCTTGGCGTTCTTGACAAATTCTTGGTCTTTTCTCCTTTATCCTTCTTCTCTTCTCTTTTCTCCCAAGCCCTAAGCGTATTGCAATTTTCTAAAATTAACTTAAGGATTAGTTTTACGCATAATAAACTCTTAAAACAAATAAGGAAATAGTAGGGCGAAAAGACTATTTTGCCCTTACTAAAATTAGGATTGGACATTCCTCAATTCAACATCCCAACTTCCGATAGTCATATCTCCCTCATATGAAACCGAAAATGCTCAAACTTGGCGACGTTGCAAAGATCTCTTCAAGGTATTTCCAACCAAATAAAGAACTAACCCTAAATCATCCTGAGTTAGAAGCTATGGCAGTTTGAAAATGACCAAAAACTCACTTTTTACACTTCGAAAATTTTCAAGATATTTTTCCTGTTCTTTCCAAAAATAACTATTCTTAGTTTCTTTATTTAATCCTAGATATTTCGGTTTATGAGATGTTACAATCGGGTGCTCGAGCACCTATAAACTTCGTTACAGAATATATATATCTATGTAGAAATTAAGTGGAATTTGTATAAAATTAACATAAAGCACCCAATGAATAAATGATCAAATTGGCCTAATGGCTCTTGGGTGGGTGCTTAAGACTATTTTAGTGTTGTTGAACCAGGGATTGAATTTTATTGTTAACATGTATTTTTTATAATTTCACTCTGCTACATTCGGAGCACCCACAATGTTTAAATTCTAGATCCGCCACTGATCAAAAACTATTACTAAAACTTTAGGTTTTATAATTTTTTAAATAAATATATGTATTTTTAATTATTTATGTTTTTTATTTATTTTTATTCTTCTCCGTAGCAATATAAAACAAATATCTTCATCATTCACCACCTCTAAATAAGACTTGCCACCGCCATAGTCGTTGTTGCCACCACCATTTTTACTAAATTCTTTTTGTTGATCCCAAATAAATTTACAAAGTCATGTAATACTCTTGCAAAATCAATCTACCTAAATAAATAAAAAGAATTAGAGGAGGAAAAAATCATGAGGATGGTAATGATGAAACTAATGGGGTTGGAAATCATGAACAACTTGGGGATATTATAAATGAAGATAATAAAGATGTGCAAAGGTGTTGAATTTTGATGTAAATTAGGGAGGTGATAAAGATGGATGTGGAGGTGGCAACGACGATTTCGCATATGACAATGGTGAAAAGGATGGAGGCCCGACAAATTCACCTTGTGAAGAAGATAAAAAAAATAAAAGAAGACCCACAATGTATCCCCTAATATTTTTCTCAAATCAAGCTTTCAAAAAAAAAAATTAGGGCTGCAAAAAATTTGAAGAAGAACAGATGAAGAAGAAGGAGAAAAGCTCTTTTCAAAAGTTTAATTGGTGAAACACACGTGTCAAGGCGTGTGCCTCACCACAAGGCAGATGGTTAGTTATCACGTTTCAAGGGGGTAATTAGTCCATTTTAAAATTGTTTAGTGGGGTAGTAAGACTCTTGTAAAATATAAGTGTGTTATTAAAAATTCGAATATAGATCGAAGGGTATTTGATCATTTTCTCTAAATTTAGTGATTCATAAATATATTTGTCCTTGTTAACTAGTGTTGAATCTTTCTATTACAATTCTACTGAACGCTAATTTGATACTACAATAAAAATAACTTTTAGCGGTATTAAATATTGACATTAATAAAGAGTGCTAAAATCTTTACCGGCACTAGTTAAGTGTCATTAGAACCAATGTCGCTAAAGACTTTAGGGACATATACAAAGAGTGACAATTGCCGCTAAAAATATATATTTAGCGGTAACTAAGAATTAATTACCGCTAATAATCATTTTTGTTGTAGTGTGATAACCATTGGTTATTGCATTGCTAAGTTTTTGATCTGCAATATTGTTGTTGCTACACTAAAGTGGATTGATCTAAAATGCTAATTATAGTTCTCAACCCTCATCAATGCCAATAATTTGTCACTTTCCTTAAAATAAAATAAAAATAATAATAAAAAAACCCATCTATATTAAATTTGACATCATCTGGATAGGTTCTTATCAAGAAAAAATCTGTTTTTAAATATGTATACTACTTTATAAAGCTTATTCCCAAAACATCATCAAATTGACATTTGGCAAAGGTTTTTGGCAGTATGTTTTTTCCTTTTGAAAAAACAATTTACTTAGTTTAGAAAATTGAGATGTTTGATTAAACAAATGCTCGTTAACTAAAGAGGATAGCGATACGTCATAAAAAAATTTGCTAATTAAGGTTATTATTTAGGTTATTAAAGATGAGGGGTAAAATAGATTCAAAAGGTTGACGTCAAGGCATTTTAGGTCCGAATAGTAGAAGAGTAATTTTGGAGTTATTCTTAAGCAAACTAAAAAGGAAAACTAAGTCATTCTTTTTTAAACGTAGGGAATAGTATTTTTTTATGTTTTAATTTAAAATAAGTGATTTTTTATGTAATAAAAAACTTATGTCATTAGATGAGTGATATTTTACTTAATTAAGAAATTATATTAAATAAGTATCGCATTACTTAATTAAGAATTTGTTCAGTTAAGAATTTATCTGAAATAACTTCTCTACCTTCTCAGGATAGGATAAGGTTTAGGTTTGTATATACTTTATCGATCATCAGACCCAACCTACGAAAATTGCACTAGATTTGTTATATAACAAGATAGAACAAAGATAGTTATTCCTTTTATATCCTCTTTTTATACGATTTAATTAAGAGTGATTTAATTATAAAAAAACACCTCTTATTTGTTAAAAGCACCATTATATAGCCAAGCGGGAGTATCACTCACATATTTGGAAGTTGGAATCATCATTTGCTAGCGTATAAAATCTAAATTTTATTATCAGTGCACCAATAAATTTTAGCATTTTTTACTTAAAACTATAAATTAATTGTAAAAATTGAAAAAAAAAATCTTTAGAAAGCTCCAAAAGTGCAATCTTCGAAACCTTATTATATTCCGGATTATTTATATTACTCCTTCCATTTAAAAAAGAATGACCTTCTTTCCTTTTTAGTCTATTTAAAAAAGATTGACCTCTTTTTTTGGGTAACATTTTCATTTTAGCTTTCCGCGTGGCATGTTTACAAGGTTAAACTGCAATTTTATACATTTGATATAACTTTAATATAGGACCACAAAATTCAAAAGTATTCTTTATTTACTTAAACTCTGTGTAAGTCAAATTAGGTCATTTTTTATGAAACGGGAGGAGTATTATCTTTGAGATGCATCGATATTCGATTTGGCAATTTTTGTTTTAATGTGAACTCCAAAATTATTGTTGCCCTCCCATTATGGAATAGAGTCTGCTTTTTTTCTTTTTTTTCTGTTTATCAATATTTCATCATGTTAATCAACATATATGACATGAGAACTAAATTTCTGCTTCAGATTCTCCAAGTAGTGCTGATAAATTGAAAACAAATTGAAATATTGATAGTCAAGTACTTGGTGTATGAACAAAATGCTTCGGAGAATTGAAAATAAGCATAAATTTGGAGATCTCCAAATAGAACAATCTTTTGTTCTACTATTGAATTCATGGATTGGTAAGAGAGGTGACAAATTAAAATATCTTATTAGCCGGAGGAAAAAAAAAAAAGCAAAAGTGATTTTGTAGTAGCATTTGTTATACATTAAGAACCATTTCAATCGAACAGAATATATTAAGGATCAAAATAAAACAAACTGACCCTGGTGGATAGAAACAACTTCTTATAGGCCTCAGTTAAAGTCACATTTGTGGTGCTAAAACCACCAGCAATAATTAAGTTCAAACCACTCATATATTTAGAATCATCACTTGCCAAATACAACACTCCATTTGCTACATCTTGTTCATCTAATAAAACTCCTTTCAATGTAAGTTGTGTGCCAAATTTGTCAATTGTTGCATCTACCGCATTTCGAACGTCAGATTCAATTGCAACATTGCAATGGACAAACATTATGTGTTCTGTGCAATTTCTTTTACCAGTGAATTTCCAAGATCGTCTTGAGTATCTGCAATTATTACTTTTGCACCATGTTGAACAAAAAGTTTAGCTGTTTTGCTCCTATGCCACCAGTTATAATTGCTACTTTACCTTCTATCCTGCAAAGATAAAGTGAAATTAGTTCAAATAAAAGAAGAGAACTATGAACTAAGAAAAACACAAAACAAAAAACCAACTTTTGAGCTATTGGGAATTGAAGAGATGGAAGTAGTCATTTTCTCAAAGCTATATAGAGCACTTATTAATACGCTTTACAGAATGCTTTGAGAGCCTCTATTTATAGGAAATTAAGCATAGCAATTACATTATGTTTTTCGGATGTTTGTGATGAAATAATTACATAATTTTGGGTTTACTTTTTATAAAGTTGCATAGTTTCTTTGGAAATTTGTGATCATCAAATTCGCAAGTTAATTAAAAAAAAAAAGTATACGTGAAAGTGTGTGTATATATGTCGGTTATAGGGCAAAATCGAGGAAAAATAGACGAACTTCATAGCGTCAAAAATAGGGCCTCAAACACAAAATAAAAGGAGTCCATCATCTAGGTAAAATATACTATTTTTTATATTTCTGATCCTTCACATGGATGTTGGTGAGAAATTTAGACTTTGAAATTTATTGAATTGAAATATTCAATAAGACAAGAATAGAATTTATGAAAACCATGCATGTGAGTCTAATACATGAATAAATTGTTTTTTTACTAGCTATTAAACAATTTCCTAGCAAACATACTACATGATTTAGACATGTGACTTGTTATATTAGCGTGAAATGTTTAGGAGACACATTTATCACGTGAAGATATCTCAATGATTATTAAAAAAGTTGAATTGTCAAGCTAACATTTAATGCTAAATTTAAAGGGTCATATATACATTTAGTCATAAGTAAACAAGGACTAATAAACAAATAATATAGTTATATTTAAACAAATTTAAGAAGTGCAAGGTTTTTTCCGCTCTATAAAAGTTTCAATCTTCATTCATTAGCCCTCAAAATCCTATATTTCACTTAGTCGTCACTCTCCTTTTCTTTGGTATGTGAACGACCTTCATGAGCATGTCGTTGTTACTCGAATGACATTAAGTGATAAATGTTTTCAAGGATGTACTTGTAGATGACTCGCAAATTAGATCCTAGTAAGAACAAACATATTCATTAGTTCAAAGATATCTTTCGGGTAACCTCCTACATGTTAATTCCATTAAAATGTAACTTAACTTAAATTAGGTTTTACATGTTAAAACTTTATCAACAATCTAGTTAAGTCTCTGTTTATAATTTTCAATGTAAGTGAATAATTTTACATTTGTATTATTAACATATATTTTGTGTTTAGTGTTTTTATTGTTAGTTTTTCTATAATACAGTAAATTGATTGTTTTGATATTCCCAAGTTAATTAGCAGAGAAGATTCATGATTGAAAAAGATTTTAAAGATATTATTTATTGTAACTTCAGTGAATTCATAGGTTTTTCCTTGTTAAGTGGTGATGAATTTTTAATTTCTATTGTAGTTTTATTAAATGCTAAGTTGGTAACTATTGATTTGTTGCATTGACAGTATTTGATCTTTTGCTTTTTTGTTTTTATATTTAAAGCAATATATATATATATATGGTGATGCTTTAGTCGAGAACAAACTGAGGATGTGTGGTTCCTCATGATGACTAGTATTTTGGATGATTTATTCATTTTTTTGACAAGGGAGCGAAAGAGATTGGTTAATTTAGTGTATATCTAGCTTTTTTCATGTTTATGTATCTAGTGTCAAGAGGCGGATCTAGGATTCGCAGATTGGGGGTGCCATAACATTTATATAAGAGAAAATGGTCGGTTGTTTTAATTTTGGATTACAATTCGGGTTATTGATTTTTTTTATAAACAAATTGATCAAATATGCATATTAATAATATTTTATTTTAGATTATTTGTGATTAGAGATAACCAAACAATTCAATTTTCATTTCCTTTTTGAAATTAGATGTCTTATTCGTTGAAACATTGAGAAAAAAAAGATTTTTCACATTAAAATTTGAGTTTGTGTAAAATATTCCGCCATAGTTAGGGCAGTCAAACCAACTCTCATACGAGCTCCCGGCGGTTCATTCATCTGACCGTAAACTAGGGCCACTTTTGATTCTGCAATATTTTCTTTATTAATCACTCCAGATTCTTTCATTTCCATGTAAAGATCATTTCCTTCCCGAGTACGTTCACCCACTCCGCCAAATACGGATACGCCCCCGTGAGCTTTAGCTATAAATCATATAATAGTATTGACATAATATATTCATATTCCATTGACTTTATGTGTCGTTGAAGATATATAATAGGGAAAGAATAAAAATTGTAGTTTCAGCCTAGTCATCTTATTTAGCAAGAACATCGGTGAAGATCGAAATAACCTTTAAATTAATAAAAAAACTCTAATAATAATATTCATCATTTTTTAAAATTAATATATTTTTAAAAGATTACTATTTAAATATATTCTTAAAAATATTTATTTGAAGTTCATAATTCATAACTCATTAATTGATAAAAATAACACGTTACAGTATTAAGAGATTAATAATTAGTGCAAGAGAAAGTAAAAAACTAAAAATTAATTATAAAAAAGGGCCAATTTGAATCAATAAAGAATAGTAAATAAATAAGAATGAATGGAGAAAGAATTAATCTAGTCCTTTAAATACTAAAATGAAAAAAAGAAGAAGGAACAAGCAGTTAAAAAGTTGGGATTGGTGAGGTTCTAACTCGGATCGGCTGTGTGGCGGACACTCTACTTTACCAACTGAACTATTCCGTGTTTTAGTTACTAGGTGGCAAAAGTAATATATATTGTATTATTATACATAGCTGTATATATACACAACATTTTTTCCGAGATCAGTGGGTGCCGTGAAACCCCCACCTTGACACGTAGATCCGCCCCTGAGTGTCACATTATCCAAATTACTTCTTCAACGTGTACATTCTATTTTGGTCCGCATATTATTACTCGATTTGAAATCTGTCATTAGGTGTCATACTATTAGACTTTAGTAGTACAATAATTTCCATATATATATTTGTGTGCGCGCGCATGTGGTTTTAATTAGGAGCATGTTTGGATTGCCTTAAAAAGTAGCTTGTAAGTTAAAAAATATAAAGTCAAACTGAAATGATTTTTTAAATCAAAAATAAAAAGTAGGGTTAGACCTACTTTTGATTTTTAGATTTTTTAAAGTCATTTTTAACGTACTACAAGTTATTTTTAACCTATACTTTTAAAAGTTAAAAATGACTTAAAAGTAGGTTTAACCAACTTTTACTGTCAATTCAATCAGGCTCTAACAAAAACTATATATATGTGTACAATTCATAACAATAGTTCGACACAATCCTCAACTTCAATTATATAAATTTACTTTGAAGGAGGAACATTATTTTTATGTAAGATTGTCCCTTTAAAAGAGACTTAAGTGTTTGATTATAAAAAATAAGGATATTATTATTACATTTTCCAAGGAATACACTATTTAAGTCTTCTTTGTTAAGAAAAGCTTCGCTCCAAAGTGGGACTTTTCTATACAAACCTTGATTAATCAACCCCAATCATTTTTATCAAATTCAACTTAACTTCTATTTAAAGAGGATGTGGTTTCAAAGTTTTAAAAATTGATTCTACTTTGTTAGACCCACAAAATAAAAACTTGTTCAACTAGACAAACTTATGTACTAGCAAACATTATCATCTTCATAATTTATACTACACTCTCTCTCTCTCTTTTGCGTGAGACAGTAATAGTTGCGTGGTTGATTTGATCCCTTGGAAAATTTTGTTCTTGTGTTTCTCAATAACCCATTGTGCACCACTCTTTCTCTACCTTAGCTTGTGCAATCCTATAGGTTACTCAATGTTTTTGCTCATCATCTTTTGTGCACTTCTCATCTTGTTCAATATCAACAACCTCTCATTTTCAATATATAAAAATTTTCTTGCATTTTCTATTTGTAGCTTCATGTTCCGTTGTTACCATATTATTTAATTTCTAATTTTTTGGGTGTGTTTAATTTGCTTTTTAATATTATTTGCACGAAGAACATCATCTAAATTTCTTTTCTCCAATTCTAAAACAGAAAACATATCTTTATCTCTCTACAATGAGTAAACCATATTGATAACAATCATGTTCTTGGCATCTACGTAGAATGAACCATAATATCCAATTCAATGTGGAGAAAGCAGAATTTGTATAATAAATCATATCATCCACTCTAGTAGTCATCGATGTGGATTTATGGATAATTTTACAAAGATGCCAAAAATATTACTGCTTATAATAAATATGATTTACTTATTGTAGAGAAAGAGATATGTTATGTTTCAGAATTGGAAAAAAAGGTCTAAACATTTTTCTTAGTGCAAATGATATTGGAAAGGAAATTGAACATACTCAAGAAATTCAAAAAAGGGATAAAGAGAAAAAGAAACATTTGAAGATACAAATAGAGAATGCAAGAAAAATGATTCGCAAATTAGAATAAAGGTTGCTAAAATTGAATAAGATGAGAAGTACGCGAAAAATGATGAACAAAAACATAAGCATTTCATATAATTGCACAAACTGAAGTAGAAAAAGTCAGTAATCAAACTAAGGCAAATCAAACTAAGGCAGAGAGAGAGTAGTGCAGTGGGATATTGAGCGACACAAGAATGAAGTTCTCCAAGTAATTGACTCCACCACTCAACTGCTAATGTTTTACGTGTTTTACGTAAAAGAAAGAGAAAAGTAAAACATGAAATGATGATAATGAATAATAGTATGTAAGTATATCTAGTTGAACATGTTTTAAGTTTTGGGGTCCAGCAAAGTAGGACAAATTTTCGAATTTTACTACCATCTCCTCTTTAAATAGATGTGAATATGAATGTGATAAAAATGATTGAGGGCTGATATAGAAAAGAGTTACTTTGGTGCGAAGCTTTTCCTATCAAAGGCGACTTTAAAAGGTTAGTCATATAAAAATGTAACAGTAGTATATAGTTTTGATGATTGACAAAGTATTTTGATGTTTTACAAAATAACTATGTCGCATTGTTTATCATCATCAAAAAGGGTGAAATTGTTTGGAAATAGGTGAACATATAAATAGTTTTGATGATTAGTAAACTTAACATGATTCACTATTTATTGTCTTATATATACTCAATTAGGTTAACAAAATCCCCACACATGAATGCAGACAACCTGTATAGATATGAGAGATTGCAGGAAAGAAGGAAACTAATAAATTGCATAAATAAAGGAGCGAAAAAAGAATATCTTAAATTAAAAATAAAATAAGATTTAAACTTAAAAATAAATGAATCACGATGACATTGATAATAAATAATATACAATATACATTTAGTTGTTATAAAGTCTTCATGTGTTTTTCTACCATCATTTAATCATTATTATAGTTACTATGTGCTTATGACGTGTGCTTATTTGCATAATTTTTTTTTTTACAGCTAATAAGCATGTTTGAAAGAAAATTTGAAGTGTTATGGAGCTTCAAAGTCGGAATAGAGGAATGAGGAATGTGATCAAGATTGAGTCTGAGAGTCAAGAGTCAAATGGACATACAAAATATCAAGAAAATTGTGAGAGTTCTACAACAAGTCGCATGTGGCTTTTTATGCTACCAGGCTTGTGCTGCATCAAGAGGAAAACATGGATCAAGGCTAAAAAGGGAGTTACCGGTGTCAACCGTGGCCACACTACCCATCCCGGTTCGTGTGGTATTTATGAAAAATGCGAAATAATCTTAAGAATGGGAAGAAATTGTCATACAATAGTCTTGTTTTTAAGGTGAGCCCATGTATCGAATGACTAGTAAAAATCACGTATTCTATGAATTGAGTACCTACTAACTGGCCAGACGTGGTGGTTTTGCTTCAAAAGTATAAACCTAAGTTTTTCTCTCTAATTAGCTGACACATGAAAACCACATGACGGCAAGTGTTTAAATGTAAGACAAGCCAAACAAGAGTTCCCATGGTTATTGTTCAAGTAATATAAAGGAGATCTTATATATGCTCAAAGGGAGGAAATTCATGAGACAACAGATATTGAGGAAGAAGCAATTGCAATCAAAAAGATCATTTATCATTGTGTTTCTATGAGCCTCAATAAGATGATTTTTAAGATTGATTCGTTAGGCATTATTCTAGTTATTTTTGAAAATTCGGAGATTCCTGGGTAGATTTCTACTATAATAGAACACATTTAGTATGTAGCTTAGTTATGTCAATTGAGACTTCAACATGTTTTCAGAAAGGAAATTCATTAGCAAATTAAATTACTAATGTAGGCTTTGAAAGGTTGGACGACAATGTTTTTTCCACCTTCTGTGAACTTCCAAGCAACAAAAGAAAGATTATTAACTTAGAAAAACCGCTAATACCTAATTTGAGAATACAACCAAGAGAAATAAAGCAGGATGACAACATAGAGGAACACTATTTCATTATTACATGATATTAAACAATAGTATATATCATGAAAATGGGGGTTTCAGAAGATTTGGGACAAAAAACAATTTGGCTCAATATTCATACACAATTGAAGATTTCTTTTCAATTATTCAAAATTTACTAGATCAAAAGTGTTACTTCTTTGGTTATAAAAAGAATTAGTCACTTTATAGAATATCATCATAAAGGAAAAACCTGAAAAATCAACGACCAACTCTTTTTTGGATTCCACATAGAAAATGCAGCATCAAGTCTCACTGGAGGAACATATCCAACCAAATCATCTCTCTCCTAACAAAAAGAAGTTTGTTTGTTAGAACTGGACAATAAAGACATCAAAGCACTTCTTTTTTCTTCTTTGATAAAATAACATTCACCTGGATCTGCTCAGATCTAGAAATGTGATTGAGAAATACAACAAACAAGGGAAAGAAGAAATGAAATAACATTAGCTACTTACAAGGAATTGAGAGCCAGATCACAGGACTAGGCACCTCTACAAGAACTATCTTAGGCAACCACTACATCACCGGATTAAGTCTCCATCATTGAAATGGAGGAAGTCGAAAATTGAGGGAAATAAATGAAGAACAAAATACAAAAACATACCTCTGTAAACTGAGCAAGGATGATACAAGGAAGAACAAGAGAGAGGGATTAATGACCCACAACAAATGGGGGAGGAAGGTGGAATTCCACAAAGCTCCAAGCAGCAATATGGGGGACAATGAAGAGGAGCACAAATTTATGAACCCTTATTTTTTAGGGTTTCTTTATAAATATCTAAAGGTTCATTTTAATGGGTTGGGCTTTTCCTTTTTGGGCTAATTCTAGTTTTGGATTGGCCCTTGCTTGTACATGCTCGATTGATAAATAAAAAGAGTTTGATGATTTTTTTAAAAAGAAATCAAATGCTTGTAAATTGTAAACTCAATTCCAATTTTTATGACCAACTGCAATCGCAATCAATTTTAACATAGTAATAGTTACTTATTAGTTATCCAAATTAACTATAGATATAAAAACTATATTAATATCAAGATTTTCAAACCCTTCTTCTAACCAATCAAACTCATATTTAATGCAACATGTATGCAAGAAATCACTATGTATATATTATATTTAATTCATATCATATTTGTGTCCTCTAATATATTGTAAACACGATTTTAAGTTTCAAGCTTTTGAAATTACAGTTAATTTCGAATTAATAGTGGTAATTACACCCGAATTTATTAACGAATTTATTAATTCGCATTCACATGTAAATATATATTTATAGATATTATTCGGCTTATAACAAAAAAGAATATATCTGAATTTAGACATGTTTGCACGAGAGTTATCCTTTTTCATATCATTACATGTGAGACACTAAATCGAATCAAATAAAGTTCCTAAAGTATTATATTATGATCCAATAACTTGTGCAGATTCAATATAATTACTGATATTACTCCTCAAAATTTTGGATTAAACCTTCTCATATACAAATGCTCCTAAACTAATTGCAATATAATGAAAGCAAAGATTCATGTATTTTCTATACTACGAAACAACTTCCTTTTCAAAATATGTATTATTTGACAATTTAGAGTTCTTATTATTAGTTTATTTTTGTAATATATTAAATTATTTAGAGTTTAATTTTTGAGTTAATTGGCAAAGAACAAATACATAATTGAAAGAGACTTTATATATACTATTTATTATAAATTTAGGAGAAAATGGTCGAAAGTCCCCTTAATCTATATTTGAATTTTTAACTACACATACACTTTAACCTTACAGGAGTCGTATCACCCACCTGAACTGTTTATAATAGTAATAACTATCTCCCTAAATGCTTGGTTGACAATGTGAGTGTATTTCACTCTCTTTGAGAGAGTGAACATCAAAAAAAGGGGCGGACCCATATGGAGTCCGCCGGTGTCATGCCCCGAGCCTACACCCTGGACGTGGCCAACACCCAATGACCATTGTTTGTTTTGAGCGAATCATTGGTCTGGCTTACTTAACTCAACAGAAGATTAACTTAACTCAAATATGAAATAAGAACATTCTTGAAAAAATACTTAAAACACAATAGTCTGGCCAAAATACTAGTACGCGAAGAAAAGTGTCCTCCAGGATGCAAGGAGGCTCACTATTGACTCCGAATGCTCAATTGGATCAACGAGGCGCTGGGTGCTGATCCTGGTTACCTGCGTCTGCATCATAAAATGATGCAGACCAACTGACATCGGTACATTGAATGTACGAGTATGCGAGTTGGAATGCTAAACAACAACTTAAAGCTTGAAAGGATTAAGAAGAACTTACCTTGGCTCTGCTTAACTCATGAAATACTAACTCAATATAAAGCAGTAAGGACACATGCATTTACTCCTTCACTCTCTTGTTCTGTATGTAAACCATGGTGTCCACTCTCGAAATTACACTTAATAACCAAATAAATAGAGGGGGCTATTTCAATTTTTTCAATTCGTTTAAGATTATATGTTGTAAATCCTACTCAGTACTCCTTCACTCTCTTGTTCTATTATGTATTTATCATTTTAGTTTCTAGTTTTCTTCCCTTTTATATATATATATATATATATATATATATATATATATATATATATATATATATATATATATATATATATATTTTTTTTAAAAAAAAAATTTTATGGACTCTGTCCATTCATGAATCTATTATTACTGTTCATCTCTTTCTCTTAGCTTTTGTTCTTAAAAGCAGTCTTCTTTAACCACACCCTGGATTTGGTCATCTATAGTTCTTTTAAGAACCTTCAGTTTTACCTAACAATGTCCTAGGAATTTACAGGTTAATCCATCGATACTTTTAAGAGGCTAAGAGACTAACCATATACTAAGTAAAATAGATTCATGATAAAATTCTTAAATTCATAAACAAATAACTAACATATCATATTTAATTTACAAAACACACATAATTTACATATATGGGAAGTTTACTAGAAACATAAATATGAAAACTTACATTATTTAGAACAGAGTGAAGTTTCCCTTTCGGGAAACCCGAAAACTTCAAAGCTAACTTTTCAAAGTGTAAAACAAACTGAAAACTAAGATTTTTTTTTTTAAGCTTAAATATTTTTGAAGAGGGAGGTTATGCTGGTATAAACTTTTAGAAATTGCTGGTTGTGGATTTTTTCGCTCTACCTTCTTTGTCTGATAATGTCTTCTTATATACACATTTCTGGACTTCAAACTCCGGACTTCAAAATGAAACAAAAAATCTTATCTTTCCGCCGGGTGCGCATTGGGCCCCATCGCACGTGAAATGATTCCTTCTTTTTTGCATTATTATCCGTCCTTTGTCTGATACTTTGTCTAATACTTATCCCTTATTTAGTGTCTATCTATAAAGTAAAGACGCGTCCCAACAGTTTTTCCACACATGTGTGGTAGTGAGTAAAGTGGGACTCACATTATTTGACAAAAGAGGCATTCCTCTTTAGAAACAACAAGACTATATATATATATATATATATATATATATATATATATATATATATATATATATATATATCTTTCTTTTTTTATGTATCTAAATTATGTAATGCAATCGAGTCAAAACTCATACCAGAATCATCATCGTTTGGGTCTTGAGCAAATTGCATTGTATCTGAAAAATCATCTGAATTATTTGGACTTGAGCCTAGATCTTGTCCTGGGCTTTGTATTGGGCTTGGGTTTATGTGTTTATCTTTTTCTTGTTGTTGTTTAAGTAATTTTTCTATAGTGTGGGTAATAAGAGATTCTATGTCTTTATTTTTTTTGGATTTTTTGGTTTTTTGTCTAAGCGTCTGGGTAAATGAAAGAGGTAAACGTCTTCTAGAAGATGAGCCTTCATCTTTTTCACTTTTTGGCAAAGTGACAGCCATTAACGGGTTTGATAAGTCTTTACCGGCTACCGTTTGAACCGGACTAGCTGTATCTTTATCCGATACAGTGGATTTATTTACATTCAGAGGGGAATGTACACCCATCTCATCCATTTTTCTTGGGGATGGAAAACCCTGTATATTTGTCTGAGTGTTTTTAGTATTCAAATCATTCTCCATTTTTGCAATTCTTTCTTTGAGCTGGAGATTTTCGTGTAACAACACCTCATTTTTGTAATTTAATCTTTTAAAGGCCTCAGTCATTGAAGAACAATGATCACAAAATATAATTTTGTCTGTGTCTTTTTGTATATTATATTGTGGGACTTTGTCTGGATTTTGTTTAAGGGTTGGAGAAATATAGTAATTTGGTCCTAATATTCCTCTAGCATAGTCTAAAGCTTCTGTAAAATCGTTAAATCCTTTAAAAAGTGGTTTTGAAAATCCTTTAATAGAATCTAAAACCTCTATCCATGTCTGAAAAATTCCATTTACTTTACCATGAACAACCACATAGTATTTAAATTTATTTTCTTTATTTTTACTATTAAAGTAATATCCTAAAGCATTTAAAACTGCAATTATATATTTAGTGTCTTTTTTATTATGGGCTATCCATATATTGTCTATTAAACATTTCTGCTGTTTGTCTAATTGATAAGTAGGTAGATGTCTAAAAGTCCAATTAGATGGTTCATAAGCTATTAAATTCTGTTGTCCAAATTGGAGTCTTTCTATCTTAACATCATCTATCTTGTTTAAAGGTCTAAAATGAAGATTAGATAGCATTGTCTGTTTATAGATTTCTGCAAAATCTGGGGTTAGAGGTTGAACTCCTTTGCCCTTGTCTCGTAGTGTAGGTCTTATTCTGTAAAATTTAGAAGTTAAACTTTGACCAATAATCTACTTAGTTGATCTGCAATACTATTATCATTTCCTTTTATACGCTCAAAAGTTATAGAATGATAAATTGATATAGTATCTAAAAAATTTAACCATCTTCTTCTACTACTGGTTTTATCATTAATTTTCTGATGGAATTTTACTATAGCTTCACAATCTGTTCTTATTAATATTTCTGGTTTATTTAGAATATATATTCTAAAACTATTTAAATCATATATTACAGCTAAAATTTCAACATCTATACTGGCTTTATTACCTTTTTCTTTGAATTTTCCACACTGATAAGCACATATTTTTTCTTCTTTTTTAGAACTATATTTATTTGGTCTTGATTTTAATACTGCACCCCATCCATCAAAATTCCCATCTGTCTCTATTATTAAATAATCTGATTCTAATGGCATATTAAGATTAGGAATATTTTTTATTTTTTATTTTATTAGTTGTACTAATTTTATGTCTTCAATATTAAAATTTCTTTGTCCTTTAGATCCTGTCTTAGAATATAATGGTACTGCTAATTTTCCTAAATCCTTAATAAATGGTCTTGCATAATTAATTATTCCTAAGAATTTTTGTAAATCTTTTAAATTATTTAATTTATCTGGCATGTCTAAAGCTTTTTTAGCTATATGGGGTTGTAATTTAAATTTTCCTTCTCTTAAAGTAATTCCTAAAAAATTTATATAATTTTTACATAATTCTATTTTCTTTTTACTAATTATTATTCCATTATTAACAAATAACCTAAAAACTGTTTGTAAATGTCCTAAGTGTTCTTTTATATCTTTACTAAATACTAAAATATCATCTACATATACTAAAACAAATCTTTTATATTCCCCAAATATTTGGTCCATTTTTCTTTGGAAAATTGGAGGTGCTGTTTTTAATCCAAATGGCATAACTAACCATTCAAAATGTCCTTCAGGACATGTAAAAGTTGTCCATTCTATACTATCTGGATGCATTTTTATCTGCCAGTATCCTGACTTGCAATCAAATTTACTAAAAATTGTTTTACCTTGAATTCTATTTATTAACTCTGTTTTGTCTGGTAATTTATATCCATCTGTTCTAGTATTATCATTTAGTCTTTTATAATTTGTAACCATTCTGGCTTTTCCTCTAACTATTTCACTATGATTTCTTACCATAAATGCTGCTGATCTATGTTTTGAAGTAGATCTTCTTATTACTCCTAATTCTAATAGCTCTTTAATTTGTATTTTAAAATCTTCTAAATCTTGATTTGTAGCTTCTATTGAGGCTGTTTTTATTATGTATTCTGGATTTATTATGTCTAACTTGCATACTATTTTATTATTCTCCCAATGTTTTAAAGGTTTATCCCCTATTATTTCTATTTGATCTAAAAATTTTACTATATTATCTAAATCTTGTTGATTCTTTATTTGTCCTATTTTTTGAATTCTTGTTTTAAAATTATATAATTCTGTTTCCATTTCTATTAAAACATAGTTTTTATCTAATTTCTCTGTCTCATCTTTTTCATTAAATATATTCTCATATAATATATTACATCCTGTTTTAGTACATTGTATGTTATTTTCACAATTCTCACAACATTTTTCTTTATGTTTTATTTGAGTATTAATTTTATTAGTTAAAACAGAAGTATAAGTAATATTCTTCATAAAAAGTATTCCATCATTTGTTATTAAAGTTCCTCCTTTATTATATAGTATGAAATCTAATCCTAAAATGAAATCTACTCTTATATCTAAATCTCTTACCCATATTTTATCCATCTTATAGGTAGGTTTATAAAATTCTGAACAAGTATTTAAAAAACTAACTTGTGCTTTGTCTATTATGTGTTCCATCCATTTGCATAGCTGCAAGTGGTTTTTCTAAAGTCTTTATTAATTCTGGCGGTATAATTTTCTTATTTAAAATACTTTTAGTACATCCTGAATCTATTAATGCTAAAGTTTCTATTTCATATTTTCCTATTTGAAGTCTTGCTAATACTTTAACAGTATTTATATTTTTATCTTCATTACATATTAAAGTATTACATTCTTCATTCATTAATTCCTGATTATCTAATGGTAGTTCTTTTTCTATATTTTTTCCTTTTTCTAATCTTACTATTCTTTCTTCTAATTCTTTAAGTTTTGCTTCTAATACTAATACTTTTAAATTTATTAAAGGTTCATTTGTATGTATTTCTTTCCTTTTTTGAGTTATTATCCCTAATTGTGTTTCTATACAACTTATACATCCTTCTTTAAAACATTTATTACATTTAGCTCTTTTATATTTACTTGGATACCATTTACACCAATTGCATGGATTACTATCTAATCCTGTATCTTTTTCAAAATTATGTTCACATTCTATTATATTCATAAAATTAATTTGTAAATCATCTATATTTAAATTTTCTATTCCTATTTCATTAATTAATTCTTCTCCTTCTGAATTAGAAGAATCTTCTTCTTTATTATTCTCTTCTATATCAATACTTACTATAGAGTAAATACTTTCATTATCCGACATATATTCATTTACATTTAATAATGCTTCATTAAATTCTTCTACTAGTTGAGCATTTCTAGTTTTTGCATTATATCTTTTAGGACAAGTATTTGCTAAATGTTCTATACTTCCACATGTGAAACATTCTAACTTATTCTAACATGTCTATCTCTATTTAGGTATGGTTTCCTAGCTGAGGATTTTCTAAGAAAGTATCCCTTCTTATATCTCTTATTATATTGTGGTTTGTATTTTTTATACTTTTTTCGTTTGTATTGATCTTTATCGTAACTTTGAGTAGTGTATATTATATCTTTACAGAAATTCATTTCATTTTGTTTTAATTGTTTTTGTATTTGTAAGTTAGTACATTTTTCTTGTAATATTTCCATTATATGTTGTATTCTATGTCCTATTGACCATTTTGCTTGAGGGTTTTGTACTACTCCTTCTCTTTTAGTCCATCTATCTTCTATTTCTCTTCCTAAGGCTCCAGGTAATTTATTAAATAACTTTTTACCTAAATTTTGATCAAAAGCATTTCCACTAATTGTACAATAATAGAAATAATCATTTAAAAATTTCTTTATATAATACCAATTACTTATGCTTAATTGTTCTAGTTTTATTACTGCCTTTCTTTGTAAAGCTACTAATCCACTATTTGGGTCTTCTCCTGTTATTAATGTATGTATTTTGTTTGTAAAATTATATGGGTTTGGTCCTAATGATACTAGATACTGAAATTCTGATGGGAATTCTACTTTATAAGCTTCCCATAAAGCTTTGGTTGATTCTCCTAAAAATGTTTCTAAGTATTTATACATTGTTTCTGCGTCGGTCTCTGTATAATTTTTTATAAAATCTGCTACTACTATTCCTTTCCATAAGTCTATGACTGAATTCCATCTTTGTGGATCATGAGCCGCTATATTTAAAATTTTTCCTTTACTTCCTCCTTCTTGTAATTTTATTGGTTCTTCTATAGGCATTCTTTTTCCTACTGGTTTTACTTCTATTGTTGGGGTATCACCTTGTCTATATACTCTTCTACGTGGTATATTTCCTGTACTATTATCCGCAGTATATGCTTGTTCTGTTGTTCTTTGGAATGGGCTACTAGAGCTTGCTGATTCCATTAATTCTTTTTGACTCATTATAGATTCTAACTCAGATACTTCACTATCATTCTCTTGTATTTCTCTCATTATATTATTAGCTTTTTCTAATTTTTCTTGTAAACTTTTTTCTAGTCTATATCCTTTGTTATCTGTTCTTTGTTCACATATTTTAAAATGAGATATTGCTTGATCTAATTTTAAATCTCCTAATTACATCCTTTACATTTAAATAATTTATTTATATTATTATGACTTATTTCTTTTGCTTTTTCTATAACCAAATCTACTACAAATTCTTCTTCTAATATTATTTCTATATTCATCCCTTCTAAAGGCATTTCTATAACACTTTCTTCTTCAATGTCTTTTTGAGCTTCGTAATTATAGTCTGTAAATCTAATTGAAGGTTCTCCTTTAGAATTTGTATACATTAAATGAGAGTCTGGTGTTAAAGCTTCTTTTTCTTTGAAATCACCTAATTTCCATTCTAATCCTGCATATTCTTCAGGATTTATTTTTATAGGTTTTATTAATTTTATCCCTTTATTTCCCATTACTTCTACGACATCTTTTATTTGTAATTTAAATCTAGTATTACTATTATCTGTCATTTTTCCTAAAAATTCTACACACATTAATAAATTCTTTCCACTATGCATTTCCTCATATCCTTTAGTTTGTATTCCTATTCTAATGTGAGTTCCAAATTCATTTAAATTCATCATAAAATCTGGACTTATATAGAAAATTCCTCCATTATTAGTCATATCTACTTCTGTTAATCCTATAATTGCCTTTTTTATGTCTGACCATCTTTTATCATATATTGTAATTAATGTCTTTGTTCCTAAGTTTTTTCTAGTTAATCCTTTAATTCCTATAACTATTAATCCCATATGCATTAAGTCTTGTTTAACATGTTTTATTTCTTTTACAGATTCAGAATTTATGAGTGGTAAAGATACATAATTTTTTCCTAATACTGATAATTGTTCTTCTCTATAATGTCTGTATAGTTGAGATTTTGAATTTGTATTATATAAAACTTTTGGATTTAATAAGTTTAATTGATTTTGTTGAAAGATTTGTATATCTTTATCTGTATCTATTATTTCATCTAATTGTTGATTATTTTCTTCTTTGTCTTTCTATTTAATATTCGTGACAAAAAATTATTACTTATGCTATTCTGTGTGTAACTTGGTCTTGGTCTTTCTTGTTTTTTATCTCTTGATCTAGTTGGAAAAATGTCCATTTTTTCTGTTTTTTAATTATTTTATCTTTTTGCGGAGTAATTTCTATTTTAGTTAATTTTTCTATTAATTCTTCTACTCCTGTTGTGTTTATATTTTTACCTTCTAATTTTTCTTTAGAGTTTTTATCTATCTTATTATGTAATTGTAATAAAAGTGATATTATTATATTATTTTGTTTTATGATAATTTGATCTGATTTTGAAGGTGGATTAAATTCTTTATAATCTAAGGGAAGGGTTATTCTTTTTTCTATTAATGTTATTGCTTCTTTATATGTTTCTGTTTCTATTAAATCTATCATGAAAGAACTATTTCTTTTATTGTTATTAATTCTGTCTTTATTTCTTGTAGTTTTATAATTAAATTATTACTAACTTCTTCTCTTAATCTATTATTTAATTTTTTAGTTAATTCTATTCCTTGTTCTTTTAAATAATCTAAATTTTCTTCTATTTTATTAAAGTTTTGTTTTTGTCTATTTTGGGTTTCTTTTTGTTCACTTAATATTTTTATAATTTTATTATTATGTTCTTTAATTTTTTCACTAAGGTTTATTATTAAATCTATTAAAGTATTATATTGAGGATCTTCTGTATGTAAACTATGGTCTCCACTCTCGAAATTACACTTAATAATACTTTCTCCTTTTAATCTTTTAAATCTATTTTCTATATTAACCTGTAGATCTAAATATTCTAAATTTTTTAATGAAGCTATTTTTACTATTATTATTTATCCTAAAGTAGTTGGTTTATAATATTCACTAAAAAAATTTATTCTTTGAGTATACTTATCAATATCGCTCATAAGTCCTTGTAGTTCCCACTTTAAAAAAATTATATATTCGTTGTTATTTATATTATATTCAAAATAGAAATTTTTTGGTTTAAAGAATTCGTTTTCGTATATATATATATATGCTTCTATTGCTTTTTGTGCTTTTTGTTAACGTTGTTTTTCTTTAATATCTCTATATAATATCCAATAGTTAAATCTTATACATTTAGCAAAAGGAAGATTTCTCATATATATTTTTTAATTAAAATATTTCTAGATATAAGATGTCTTATTAATTTTTGTTCTAATATCTTGATTAAGAAAAATATATGATCTAATCTATCACTTATTACTTTTTTATCAATTGTTGTTTTTATTTCTCTTAATAATTTATCTGCTTCTAGATATAAACTTAGTAATTCTCTTTTAATTTTTTTATATTCTCTGGTATTTTTATAAGGTCTTCTCATATATTATCCTATAGAATTATAATAATAAGGATTATTTTTAATAGTTTTAATTCTTTCTACTATGTCTTTTATTTCAAAATTTACTTGATTTAATTCTTCACTTATTTGGTTTTGAGATTGTCTAATAGTTTCCCTAAGAGTCTTTACAGAATATTTATATGTATAGGTTAAAGATAGTCTTAAATCTAGGGTAAATAAATGGCTTTCTAAAGATTTTTTATATAGTTTGACTATTTTTAAATGTTGTCTATTATAAAATAAAGTTCTATGATATGCAAAAGTTTTTCTAGAGTAATAATCTTTTTTCATATAATATATTGTCTTTCAGATCTCTCGCTCTGATACCAAATAAATAGAGGGGGCTATTTCAATTTTTTCAATTCGTTTAAGATTATATGTTGTAAATCCTACTCAGTACTCCTTCACTCTCTTGTTCTATTATGTATTTATCATTTTAGTTTCTAGTTTTCTTCCCTTTTATATATATATATATATATATATATATATATATATATATATTTTTTTTTATAGACTCTGTCCAATCATGAATCTATTATTATGTTCATCTCTTTCTCTTAGCTTTTGTTCTTAAAAGCAGTCTTCTTTAACCACACCCTGAATTTGGTCATCTATAGTTCTTTTAAGAACCTTCAGTTTGACCTAACAATGTCATACGAATTTACAGGTTAATCCATCGATACTTTTAAGAGGCTAAGAGACTAACCATATACTAAGTAAAATAGATTCATGATAAAATTCATAAATTCATAAACATTTAATTAACATATCATATTTAATTTACAAAACACACATAATTTACATATATGGGAAGTTTACTAGAAACATAAATATGAAAACTTACATTATTTAGAACAGAGTGAAGTTTCCCTTTCGAGAAACCCAAAAACTTCAAAGCTAACTTTTCAAAGTGTAAAACAAACTGAAAACTAAGAACTTAAATTTTTTTTTTTTTAAGCTAAAATATTTTTGAAGAGGGAGGTTATGCTGGTATAAACTTTTAGAAATTGCTGGTTGTGGATTTTTTTCGCTCTGCCTTCTTCGTCTGATAATGTCTTCTTATATACACATTTCTGGACTTCAAACTCCGGACTTCAAAATGAAAAAGAATCTTATCTTTTCCGCCGGGTGCGCATTGGGCCCCATCGCACGTGAAATGATTTCTTCTTTTTTGCATTATTATCCGTCCTTTGTCTGATACTTTGTCTAATACTTATCCCTTATTTAGTACCTATCTGTAAAGTAAAGATGCGTCCCAACAGTTTTTCCACACATGTGTGGTAGTGAGTAAAGTGGGACTCACATTTTTTGACAAAAGAGGCATTCCTCTTTAGAAATAACAAGAGTATATTACTATATATGGATAGCCCATAATAAAAAAGACACTAAATATATAATTGCAGTTTTAATTGATAAGTAGGTAGATGTCTAAAAGTCCAATTATATATATATATATATATATATATATATATATATATATATATATATATATATATATAAAATAAAACTTGCAAAACAGTGTAAACAACTTAGTTCGTCAAAGATAATGTGATAACAAACTCAATTACTTATAATGAAAGTAATATAGTTTCTGTGAGAGATTCTCTAACCGACAATCATCACCATGAGAATAAACAATGGTACAACGTCTTACATCACGTTGCAAGAGGACCGCTCTATACCTTGCCTTCGGTATACAACATGAACTACTAAGTGGATCCACTAGTCTACGCTAAAAAGTATTAAGAAATCATCTAAAAAGTATGATCCTTTCTCTGTCCATGTTGGCTACATGGTTTATGGAAACTTGAGTTGTTATGAACTCGCGCCCCCATATCGGTGCTCAATACTACTCCCAAAATACTTAGCTCATGTTTTCTTAAAACAACTTCTTCTCTGGTTTGAGGTAATTGCTCAAACTTAGCTTTAAAATCTCTCTTGGAATTCATAGTTCCCTTTTTTCTAAAACTAGCCAAAGGCTCTATGGAAATCTAACTTCCTTTCTTTTCTCTAAATGTGAAAACATTTCTAACTCTTAGGGATAACTTAGTCCCCTTATAGCTTTTTGAGAATTGCAATAACTCTTTACTCTTTGCATTACTTGAAACTTAACTCTTAGGGAATACTTAGTTCCTTTATAACTCTTGAGATTTAACTCAACTCATTGATCTTTGCTCAACTTGTATCTTGAGCCTTAAAACAAAGTTAAAATGTTTGTTTAAGACTCTTGAAAATTTTAAGAACTTACTTTGACTTGCTATTTAACTTTTAGACTTGACTTTTAACTTCTTTGACTTTGATTTTAATTTTCCTTGAATTGGATTATGGATTCAAGGATCATGATCTCATATTTATGGATGATTTTCATGATTTTTAGGTGTACTTTAGAGTGTTAGAATCAACTAAGAAACATAGGTACATCACTTAAGAACTAGTACTAAAAGATGAGGAAAAATGGGGTCTCCAAATGACTTTGGCGCTCTGAGAGGCGCGGGGCGCCAGAGCCTGACGGAAAGACACTGTCCTCAGGCACTCTAGCTGGCGCGGCGCGCCATAGTCTATCCTGAGGGGCTCTGGTTGGTGCGGCAACCCAGGGCCTATTAGACGGGATTTTCGATTTTTCTTCTCCGATTTTTATCTCTAACCCTTCTAAACTCCCATGGATTTTCCCCCAACACTTAGGATCACTAATATTCTCAATACCCAATTGATTAGACTCGTAAAAAAACCCAGAAACACGAATCAAAACAACTAAAAGTATACTTCAACTCAAACAACAAGAATTCAACAATTGTTTATTAAGAACTACGATGTTCATCATTCAATCTACTCTAAATGCACTGAATTAAACATGTTGATGTGTGGGTGAAAAAACCCAACACAGAAAGATCTCATATACCTTATAGGGATCACACCCAACGAATTCCACTCGAACATCTTGGCGTTCTTGACAAATTCTTGGTCTTTTCTCCTTTATCCTTCTTCTCTTTTCTTTTCTCCCAAGCCCTAAGCGTATTGCAATTTTATAAAACTGACTTAAGGCTTAGTTTTACCCCTAATAAACCCTTAAAACAAATTAGGAAATAGTAGGGCAAAAAGACTATTTTGCCCTTACTAAAATTCGGATTGGATTTTCCTCAATCCAACATCCCAACTTCCGATAGTCATATCTCCCTCATATGACACTGAAAATGCCCAAACTTGGCGACGTTGGAAAGATATCTTCTAGGTCTTTCCAACCATATAAATAACTAACCCTAACTCATCCTGAGTTAGAAGTTATGACAGTTTGAAAATGACCAAAAACTCACTTTTTACACTTGAAAAATTTTCAAGATATTTTTCCTGTTCTTTCCCAAAATAACTATTCTTAGTTTCTTTATTTAATCCTAGATATTTCAATTTATGAGATGTTACAATCGGGTGCTCGGGCACCTATAAACTTCGTTACAGAATATATATATCGATGTAGAAATTAAGTGGAATTTGTATAAAATCAACATAAAGCACCCAATGAATAAATGATCAAATTGGCCTAGTGGCTCTTGGGTGGGTGCTTAAGACTATTTTAGTGTTGTTGAACCAGGGATTGAATTTTATTGTTAACATGTATTTTTTATAATTTCACTTACATTCAGAGCACCCACAATGTTTGAATTCTAGATCCAACTTTGCCATTTCAAGCAATTGATAAGATGTTTGACTTGTCCTTACCAAAAGAAACACTAGATCATGATCATGAATTCGAATCCATTACTTAACGGAGAGTCAAAGCATTTAGATGATATGGTCACACTATGCTGGGGGATCGTTGTAACCGGTGTCTCTGAAGATCTTTTAATCGATGTCTCGCGCAACTTTGCTGATTTTATTGAAAAGAAAGGTGTAAAAACTTTCAAACTCTTTGGAGATGGTTACCATGTTATTGAGTTGTTTGAGCCATCTAAGGCTGCAGTCTTATTTGATGCCATTAGGGGTTTAATAACTGCTACTAAAAATTAAAAGTATTGAGTTTGTTTTGTTATATTTCCTTTTGTGCAAATAAGAGAGGAGTGTATAGTATGCGTTCCTTTGTGTGTGAGATTACTTTAAGTTGTTGTATTTTTCTCATTAATAAAAGTTTCTACGGTTGAGTTAGACCTAATATCTATTTCTAATTTTGCAATGTTGCTGACAACCTTCTCTCTAAATTTGTAAGTCTATAATACATAAATGTTCCTTTAATTTGATTTTAGCTGATATCTATTCTTTCCATCTTTGGTGTGCAAAAGTAGACACTTAAATTTGTAGAAAATTGAACAAGTAGACACATGTGTCCTATATGGTGTCTTACGAATATGTTCGAGTCTATCTCGCGTGAATTATCTAGTTAGACGCATGTGCCTAGCTATTTTTTTCAATTTCGATACAAGATTAAGTGTTTACTTAAAGTTGAAGGCATAGATCTCAGCTAACTTCATCTTAAAATGAGATAGGTTGATTGGTACAACATGTAAAGATAAATTTGATAGTGTAAACAATCTATTTATTGACATAGGCTGGTAAGTCAAATGAATTGATTAGAGGTATAATATATTTGCTGACCATTGAGTGAAGGCTGGTAAGTCAAATGAATTGTTTTAACTTCTTTAAAAGATATGAAAATTTTATTACACTATTAAATACAATAGCATGTTTGATAACAAAACTATATCTTTTTTCTTTCATATTAGGAAAGTCACTTATATTTGTTACTCCCTCCGTTTAAAAAAATGATGGCCTAGTTTGACTTAAAACGGAGTTTAAGAAAAGAAAGAAGACTTTTTAATTTTGTGGTTCTAAATTAAAGTTATATCAAATGTACCAAAATGTCCTTTAATCTTGTGTCTTAAACATGCCACGTGGAAAGTTAATGTTCCAAACAAGGAAAGGAGTCATTCTTTTTTAAACAAACTAAAAAGAAAATAGGGTCATTCTTTTTGAAACAGAGGGAATATTTCACTAAAAAGATGGTTTTTCTTTCTTTTATATCTAAAAAGTTACTTATATTTACTATTTCAGTCAAAAGGTTTATTTAAAAAAATGACTTTTTTTTCTAACATTTTAATTTCAGCTTTCCACGTGACTTGTTTAAAATCATAAAAAAAAAACATTTTAATACATTTGACATAACTTTAATTTAGGACCCAAGATTGAAAAGTCATTTTTATTTTCTTAAATTTCTTGTCAAGTTAAACTAGTTATTCTTTTTTAACTCAACTTAGTTTTAACCAAAAACCTCTTATTTGACTTAGTATTAGACTTGTAAAACCTCTTTATCTGCTAAACAAATATTCAAAATTCCCTTTATATGCTAAATAAATCTCTTTATCTATAAAAAAAATGATAAATATTTTATGTAGAGAGGGTTTTGAATATAGATGTTGAAAATAATAGCCCGTCCATAATTTAAAATCCTTCATGATTTCCATTAAACAAAAAATAAATAAAAAATCTTTGTTTTCCACAATTAGAATAAGTATAAAATGAAATAAACTATTAAAAAAACATAATGACAAAATCACAATCTCAGCACCTCATATTTTGTTGTTTGCATGCAATTAATATTGGATCCTAGTAAGACCAGACATATTCATTAGTTCAAAAATATCCTACATGTTAATTCCATTAAAATGTAACTTAACTTAAATTAGGTTTTACATGTTAAAACTTTATTAAAAATTCTAGTTAAGTCTTTATTTATAGAAACAATGTAAGTAAATAATTTTACATTTGTATTATTAATATATATTTGTGTTAGTGTTTCTACTGTTAGATTTTCTATAATATAGTAAATTGATCATTGCTTTGCTATTCCCAAGTTAATTAGCAGACGGATTAAAGATTTTTAAAGATATTATTTATTGTAACTTTAGTGGATTCATTTATTTGTCCTTGTTAAGTGGTGGATGAATCTTTAATTTCTATTATAGTTTTATTAAATGCTAAGTTGGCAACCATTGATTTGTTGCATTGACAGTATTTGCTCTATTGCTTTTTTGTGTTTATGTTTAAAGCTATATATATGGTGATGTTTTTCTATAATATACTTTTATTAACTAATATTTTTCATGAATATGTTCATTTTTTTAACAGACTGGATAATCTAGTGTATATCTAGTTTTTTTCATAAATATGTATCTAGTGTCACATTATCCAACTTACTTCTTCAACGTGTACATTCAATTAATTTAGGCTGACGCGGGTGATGCTCAATTGCAAAAAAGATTTATGCTATTGTTGCGGAGGTATTTTAAGAAACGTAACATCTCTAGGTGTGTGCGCGCGTGTAGTGTTAATTAAGTGCATGTTTAGATTGGCTTAAAAAATAGCTAGTAAGTCAAAAAATAAAAAGTCAAATCGAAATAATTTTTTAAATCAAGAAATAAAAAGTAGGGAGAGACCTACTTTTGATTTTTAGTTTTTTTAAAGTCATTTTTAACTTGTTATAAGTTATTTTTAACCTTGTCAAATACTTTCAAAAGTTAAAAATGACTTAAGAGTAGGTTTAGCCAACTTTTATGTTAATTCAATCAGACTCTAAGTAAAACTATATATATGTGTACAATTCATAATAATAGTTCGACACAATCCTCAACTTCAATTATATAAATTTACTTTGAAGGAGGAACATTATTTTTGTGTAAGATTGTCCCTTTAAAAGAGACTTAAGTGTTTGATTATAAAAAATAAGGATAGTATTATTACATGTTCCTAGGATTACACTGTTTAAGTCTTCTTTGTTAAGAAAAGCTTCGCTCCAAAGTGGGACTTTTCTATACAAACCTTGAATAATCAACCCCAATCATTTTTTTCAAATTCAACTTAACTTCTGTTTAAAGAGAATGTGGTTTCAAAGTTTTAAAAATTGATTCTACTTTGTTAGACCCACAAACTAAAAACTTGTTCAACTAGACAAACTTATGTACTAATAAACATTATCATCATTTCATAATATATACTACTCTCTCTCTCTCTCTTTTGCATGAGAGAGTTGTAGTTGAGTGGTTAATTCGATCCCTTGGAAAACTTTATTCTTGTGTCTCTCAATAACCCACTGCACCACTCTTTTTCTACCTTAGCTTGTGCAATCCTATAGGTTACTCAATGTTTTTGCTCATCATCTTTTGTGCACTTCTCATCTTGTTCAATATCAACAACCTCTCATTTTCGATATATGAATCAATTTTCTTGTATTTTTTATTTGTATCTTCATGTTCCGTTGTTACCTTATTATTTTAATTTCTGTTTTTCTTGGATGTGTTTTATTTGCTTTTCAATAGTATTTGCACGAAGCACATCATTTAAATTTCTTTTCTTCAATTCTGAAACAGAACACATATCTTTATCTCTCTGCAATGAGTAAACCATATTTATAACAATCAAGTTCTTGGCATCTACGTAGAATGAGCCATAATATCCAATTCAATGTGGAGAAAACAGAATTTGTATAATAAATCATATCATCCACTCTAATAGTCATCTTAAAAGTGAGATGTGACACCAACATAATTTGGACTTCATCAGTCAACACTTTTTAGATATTTCATGTATTTAGCTTTGGAAAGAATGTGCCTTATTTGGTGTCTCCGGTCTTAATAGAAAAAGTTAAACCTAAATGCATTATTAAGACTGGAGTCATCAACACAATTATTTCTTCTCAAAGTCAAATGCATGAAATGACTAAAAAAAATGTTCACTGATGAAGTTTAGTCCATGTTGATGTCTCTTCTCACTTATGGACGACTAGTAGCGTGATTGACATGGTTTATTTTGTCAATTCTACTTTATCCACATTGAATTAGATCGATGTTGATTTATGGATAATTTTATGAAGATGCCAAGAATATTACTGCTTATAATAAATATGATTTACTTATTGTAGAGACAGAGATACGTTCTGTTTCATAACTGATAAAAAAGGTCTAAACGTTATTCTTCGTGCAAATGATATTGGAAAGGAAATTGAACATACTCAAGAAATTCAGAAAAGGGATAGAGAGAAAAGGAACATTTGAAGATGCAAGAAAATGATTCGCAAATTAGAATAAGAGGTTGCTAAAATTGAATAAGATGAGAAGTACGCGAAAAACGATGAACAAAAACATAAAGGATTTCATATAATTGCACAAACTGAGGTAGAAAAAGTCAGTAATCAAACTAAGGCAGAGAGAGTAGTACAATGGGATATTGAACGACAATGAAGCTCTCCAAGTGATTGAATCCACCACTCAACTGCTACTGTTTTACGTAAAATAAAGAGAGAAGTAAAACATGAAATGATAATAATGAATAATAGTATGTAAGTATCTCTAGTTGAACATGTTTTAAGTTTTGGGGTCCAGCATAGTAGGATAAATTTTCAAATTTTGCAACCATCTCCTCTTTAAATAGATGTGAATATGAATGTGATAAAAATGATTGGGGCTGATTAACCAAGATTCATATAGAAAAGTGTCACTTTGGTGCGAAGCTTTTCCTATCAAAGGCGACTTTAACAGTTTAGTCCTATAAAAATGTAACAGTAGTATGTAGTTTTGATGATTGACAAAGTATTTTGTTGTTTTACAAAGTAAACTATGTTGTATTGTTTATCATCATCAAAAAGGGTGAGATTGTCTGAAAATAGGTGAACATATAAATAGTTTAGATGATTAATAAACTTAACGTGGTTCACTATTTATTGTCTTATATATACTCAATTAGGTTAACCAAATTCCCACACATGAATGCAGACAACCTATATAGATATGAGAGATTTCAGCATAGAAGAAACTAATAAATTGCATAAATAAAGGAGCGAAAAAAGAAACAACTTAAATAAAGGAGAAAAATAAGGGTAAGAGTAAACTCCAAAGAGGAGTCAAAGTTCCTTATAGGATGAAAACTCCTCTAGTAATCTTGACCATGACATATACGGTAAGTATATATAATGCAAAAAAAATAAATCATGAAGATTTTACTAATATCGAACATGAAGTTCTTTTCAAACAAATTAAAAAATAAAATAACAGATATTATATATGCTTAAAAGGAGGAAATTCATGAGACAACAGATATTGAGGAAGAAGCAATTGCAATCAAAAAGATCATTTATCATTGTGTTTCTATGAGCCTCAATAAGATGATTTTTAAGATTGATACTTTAGGCATTATTCGAGTTCTTTCTGAAATTTGGGAGATTCCGTGACAGATTTCAACTATAATAGGACACATTAAGTATCTAGCTCAGTTATGTCAAGTGAGACTTCAACATGTTTTCAGAAAGGAAATTCATTAGCAAATTAAATTACTAATGTAGCCTTTGAAAGGGTTGGACGACAATGTTTTTTCCACCTTCCGTGAACTTCCAAGCAACGAAAGAAAGATTATTAACTTAGAAAAGCCGTTAATACCTAATTTGAGAATACAACCTAGAGAAATAAAGCAGAATGAGAACATAGAGGAACACAATTTCATTATTACATGATATTAAATAGTAGTATATATCATGAAAATGGGGGTTTCAGAAGATTTTAAACAAGAAGCGATTTGGCTCAATATTCATACACAACTGAAGATTTCTTTTCAATTATTCAAAATTCACTGTTACTTTTTTAGTTATAAAAAAAATGAGTCACGTTATAGAATATCATCAAAAAGAAAAAACCTGAAGAATCAAAGACCAACTCTTTTTTGGATTCCACATAGAAAATGCAGCATCAAGTTTCACCGGAGGAACATATCCAACCAAATCATCTCTCTCCTGAGTAAAAGAAGTTTATTGGTTAGAATTAGACAATAAAGACATCAAAGATTATTTTTTTTTTTTTTGAAAAAATAGCATTGACCTGGCTCTGCTCAGATCTAGAAATGTGATTAGGAAAACAAATGAAGCTCCTCGTCATCCTTGAAAAAGAACTAAGAAGAAATGAAAAAGAAACTATGGTTTCCCTTCCTTGGATCTAGAAGCAAAAAAAAATTAAAAATCTTAAAGATTGATCAGAAGGGAACTCCACAAGGAAACTAAAGAGATCGGGAGCATCTACTTTTCTCTGCTGCTACTTCAACTGAAAAACAACATTAAAGAGTCAACAAATAAGGGAAGAAGAAATGAGATAACATTGGCTACTTACAAGGAATTGAGAGCCAGACCACAAGACTAGGCACCTCTACAAGAACTATCTCAGGCAACCACTACATCACCGGATTAAGTCTCCATCATAGAAAGAAGGAGTCGAAAATTGAGGGAAAGAAATGAAGAAAAAAATACAAAAAAATACATTTGCAAGTTGAGCAAGAATGATACTAGAAAGAACAAGAAAAAGGGGTTAATGACCCACAAGAAATGGGGAAGAAGGTGGAATTCCACAAAGCTCCAAGCAGCAATATGGGGGCAAGGAAGAGGAGCACAAATTTATGATCCCTTACTTTTTAGGGTTTCTTTATAAATACCTAAATGTTCATTTTAATGGGCTGGGCTTTCTCTTTTTGGGCTAATCCTAGTTTTGGATTGGCCCATGCTTGTACATACTTTATTAATAAATAAAAAGAGTTTGATGCTCCAAATTATTTTATTTTTTAAATCAAATGCTTGTAAATTGTATTAAATTGTAAATACAATTTACAAAAGATATTTTATAATAATGCAAGATATTCCTATTGTTATGACCAACTGCAATTGCAATCAATTTTAACATTGTGGTAGTTAATTATTAGTTATCCAAATTAACTATAGATATAAAAATTATATTCAAATCAAGATTTTCAAACCCGTCTTCTAACCAATTAAACTCATATTTAATGCAACATGTATGCAAGAAATTACTATGTATAAATTATATTTAATTCATATCATATTTTGGTCCTCTAACATTTTCTAAACACGATTTTAAGTTTCAAGCTTTTGAAATTACAGTTAATTTAGAATTAATAGTGGTAATTACACCCGAATTTATTAATTTGCATGCACATATAAATATATATTTATAGATATTATTCGGCTTATAACAAAAAAGAATATATTTGAATTTAGACATGTTTGCATGAAAGTTATCCTTTTTCATTATCATGTGAGACACTAAATCGAATCAAATAAAGTTCCTAATTATTTTATGATCCAATAACTTGTGCAGATTCAATATAATTATTGATATTATTCCTCAAAATTTTGAATTAAACCTTCTCATATACAAATGCTCCTTAACTAATTGCAATACAGTGAAAGCAAAGATTCATGTATTTTCTACACAACGAAACAACTTTCTTTCAACATATGTATTCTTTGACAATTGAGAGTTCTTATTACTAGTTTTTTTTTTTAATAATATATTAAATTGTTTAGAGTTTAATTTCTGAGTTAATTGGCAAAGTCCCCCTAATCTATATTCAGATTTTTAGCTACACATACATTTTAACTTTACGGGAGTTGTATCACCTACCTGAACTGTTTATAACAGTAATAATTATCTCCCTAAATGCTTAGTTGACAATGTAAGTGTATTTCACTCTTTGAGAGAGTGAACATCAGAAATAGGGACGGACCCACATGGAGTCCGCCGGGTGCTCGAGCACCCATTAACTTCGTTACAGAATATATATATATATATATATATATATATATATATATATATATATATATATATATATATATATATATTGTAATGACCCGCAATGTCATTTTTTTTAAAGCTTCGATAAAATTATAGTTTTTACCCTCTCGATAGTTGTCGCGAGTCATTTATGATTGATCGATGAAGTTGATTGAAAATTTTAAATTATTTGATAACTACAATTATTAAGTTAGTGGGTATTTATTAAATACTAAATTTTTTAATAGTTAGTGGTTAGTGGGTCAAGTCCATATGCCTTTAGCAATTGACCCATACAATAAAAATAAGTTAGTGCAAACATTTATCTAATTATACAATGGGTCATAATTATATGCCCTAATCAATTAAAAAGAAAAATGGTTCTTAATAAAAAGAACTTCATCGGCGACCGATCAAAGTGCAGCAAGGGAGAAACCGTTGTCGAACAAAACTCTTGTTGCGATACGAAAAAAAAGGGAGACGAAACTTTGGGTATATTCAAGTGAGTTTAAAATTGTGTCTACTTATATTATTGTTGCATACAAGAATTAGTATTAAAATATTATTGGGTTGAACAATTAAGATGTGAATTGTTGCATATTGAGTGAATTCTCTGTGCTTTGCTGAGGATAATAAAAAATTAATTGAGTGACAATCATTGCCAACGATAATGCAATGATCGGCAGTGATAGTAGAATATGAATGAAAGTCATATGGGTTAAAATACTACTTTGACATTAGAGGTTACTGATTTATATTGATTTTGGAATTGCAAGTTTTCCTGGTGATCACATTATGATCCATGTTCTATCGTATTGGAGTGATGTACTTAAATTTTAGGAATATTATATTTTATAAATATCACAAGATTTATATTATTTAGAGAAATTGAAGCATAATTGTAGACAAATAAATTAAAACTATGAATTGACATGTTAATTGATATCAATATTAAGATCTTGATTATGGAATTGGGTAAATTTATGGGTTCGGCTAGCATATGGGTGTTGTTATTTTAAAATCTTATCGTGATTTTATATTTGAATAGATTGCATTTATTTGGAAGTCTAATGGAAGGGGGAGACTCAAGTCCCGAGAGTGATTTTTCGACTATTGGAGGCAAGTGGATTTCTAAACTCTTGCTAAGTGTATAGAATGCGTGTATTTCTTGTGGTATGTGTTCGGGAGTAATGAGATTTGGAAGGGTTGACTTGTCCACCTTGATTAATTTTAATGATAAAAAGGGGTAATAAAAGACAATGTGATTATTTGTTTGTATGTGATGTGTTGAGAATGGTACGAGTACCGGTGTTATAATGGGAAGGCTTATTACTATAGAATGCGGATTATAATCTGAGAATGCCAAAACATATGTGCATTAACTAATATATTATTGATTTGATTTATTATGTGTGATTGTGTTATTTACTGAACTCGTATAATTGTGATAATTGGGTGATTATATGTCATAGCGACATTTGATTTATTGAGATGTTACATCATCTCCTTATTTGATATCATATTGTGCACATGCATTGACATGAGATTGGGTATGAGTAAAGGTCTAACACGTGGAGATCGTCCGTGTTGAGATCGAGTATTGATTATTTGGGCACGTGGAGATCGTCCGTGAGATAGAAAAGTTATGATTATGATTTGGGCACGTGGAGATCGTCCGTGCGAAATTTGTTTGATTATGATAGTGCGTTGAGATCGTCCGCACAGACACGTGGAGATCGTCCATGTCGGTATATGGACCTCGCGAGTCCCCCATGGGTCATGAACTCTCGATGTATTTCTGAGGAGTATCATGTATATACGGTTGAGAGAGAAATTGGTATTCTGAGGCATATCACTTCATGGTGTTATATTGCATTGCATCCCATGACATTCTTCATTCTTGATGATTATGTGTTTTAATGGTGATTGGAAAGTACTTGATATTTTATTACCTCTATTTGACGAACTTGATCTTGTGTGTTGCTGATATTGTTAGTGCCTTTTTGTGAAAGTTGTGATTGTTGAATATTGAGTTTATAGTTGAGGATGTGCAAATTCGTTAAAATGATTTTGATGAGCTGGGTGCTATGAAAACTGTGAACTGTTAGGTTGGGCTGAATTTATGCAGGTTGTAGTTGTGGAGGTTCGGTTGGTGGGAGTACCCGTATTTTATTCCCTTAGCTTGAGTTTAGACGTTTACTTGCTGGGTACCGTGTGTTTTGGTACTCACCCCTTGCTACTATAATTTTTTTTGTAGGTTACTAGCCCGGACCTTGTGATATTTCTCTTCTCTTTGTCTGAGGCTTCTTGGAGATTTGTGAGGTAGCTGTTTGTCGTCTCAGCATACTTTCTTTCTCCTTATTTATGACCTTGTTCTATTCTAGAAACAAGTTCATTTGAGATTTGCATTTCTTGAATCAATTGTATTACTTTAGAGGCTTGTACACGTGACAACCAGATTTTGGGGGTACTTTTGAGTAACTTATAAAATTTCCGCATGTTTATTGTAATGGTCGAGTTTTAGGTTGACTTGTCTTGGTGGGATAAGACGAGTGCCATCACGTCCATTTTTGGGTCGTGACAACATGGTATCAGAGCCCTAGGTTCATAGGTCTCACGTGTGTACAAGTCGAGTCTAAATAGAGTCTCGAGGATCGGTACGGAGACGTCTGTACTTATCTTCGAGAGACTATAGTGACTTTTAGGAAATATCTTCACTTCTTGGATCTCTATTGTGCGTACTTGGTCCCATTTTGATTCTTATCGCTTCACTCCATTCACTCTCATTTATATGATGAATCGTGCATAGTTCCTTTAATGAATCGTTGGCGTGTCGTGTATTGGTTTGATGTTAGATCTGATATTAAAGTGGAAATGATATACTTATGAAACGAATGTGTGATCATATTTGAAAGGATCGATTAAGGTTAGTTACCATACAAAAAAAATATAGTACTTATGTGGTATAAGCAATATGGAATGGTTTGACAATAAGAAGTTAAATGTTTAAAGAGCTGGCTAGATAATGAATAGTGTAACCTTGAAAAAATTACAGTTTGTATAGTGTTCATAACATTAATGTGTTGCTTAGCGAATGATGTTACACCAATTGAGGTATGAATCTCTTTTATGGTTTCATAAATTTAGTGTATACCGAATAAGGTCATGATACGACTATTACAATGGTACTGATAGGTACTTGGTTAGAAGTATGGAGTGTATTACTTTTGTTATCGACTTGCCCTATAAAAGAATACATATAGCTTGGGCTAGATATGAAGCGAATTTGATAATATTTTAAAGCTATTCGATAGGTTGAAATGTGTGGGCTATTTGGGTACAATCTTCTAGATAGGTATGATGTGTTCTAGTGGTGGATCTAACAGAGTTTCAGGATGTGGTACTACTGGTATATGAAAACGAATACATCAACTGCCAAGTGTGAATACTAACTATTTAAGGATTTATCAATTGTATCACATGCTCATATAATAAGATTTGATGTTGCATTCATATTTGAGAAACCAATTAGCTTGTTACTACGACAGAATGAGTTAATCATTAATTATAAGGAAGCTTTTAGTGGTGGATTCTTAGTACGGTATTGATGTGTATAGATTGTGAAGTGTATCCCAAAAATTTTAAATGAGTGGTATTCCATCATAAGCTCCATGAAAGTGGATCGATATTAGGCTGAGAAGCTTAAAGGTAAAGGAAGTCTAAATGAGGATATTTATGTGAAGGTAACTGAGAATTTTAGTAAGGAAACATGTATAAAATTGAGATAGTATTTTAAATTAGATTGGTATAGATGAGTTTGAAATGTCATGTAGATGAAAAGGTTGACTTTGAGATGAGAAAAATGTCTAACGAGCATAACGATAATAAGAATTTGAGGTGAAATCGTAATTAAGATGCAACTATATGATAATGATTGTTGGCTAAACAAATTTTGTATGGTAATAACGATTAGTAAGTATTCGATGTGGTGTATGGAAAGTCTAAGAATATGTAGAGACATTGCTCGAATAAAATTTAAAGCATCTACAGTCTTAATGAAAAAGTGTGGAATATAGTGGAGCATTCAAAAAGAGGTGAGAGTAAGTATATTTATTCTTATTGCAAAGGCTAAAGAGGTATGTTCAAAGGGATTGAGAACTGGATTCAGAGATACATGATTTCATCCGTTTTATGTTGGTCATGGTAATAGTGTCACGGGTTTATCACATTGGTTAAAAAAAAAAAAAAAATCGAATAAGATTTGAGAAATGAGTGTATAGATGTTCAACTTGAGTGTGATGATAAGTTTATTCGTGGTTTTGAGTTTGGTAATGAGTATGATTGAATTTTTAGAGAAAGATATGATAAGATCGATGGAGAGGCGATCAATGATAAGCTAAGATACGTGAATTTATAAAAATCTTAAAGGTATGAACTAATAGTGATGGATATTGAGTTACACAACTGGATTCAAATTCAAGTTTTTCATGGTAAGTTTAGGTTTGTGGTAGTGTGATTGTCGAGGTATGAATTGGTAAGGTGAGAAATGATCAATCGCATTGAGTATGAAGCATTTGGAAGGACTTAAAAATTTCAAGTAGTAAATTTGGTTATATTTGATTGTTATACCCAAGGAGAGTTCCACATGATGTTATGGTTTAGAGGATAAGGTAAATAAAAATGTCATGGGTTGTTGGACAAAGAATAAGACTTGTAAGTGAATCAGAAAAAAAAAAAAAAGGTTTTTGATTATTGAAGAGTTTAAGATATTTTGAATTTTGCACTATGGAAAGAATTTAAGAGAAATGAAAGAATAAGACCTCTCATATACACTCTTGATTCGAAGTTGAAGGATGTATGAGTTTTCATATATAATTACTAATATGGATATTGTTGTGAATTGGCTCGGTCTAGACTTACTAGAGATTTATAAGAAATTGTTATGAAGATTGAGTTTTTATTGGGGTAAAAATAATGAGGTGTGTAAGACTATGTGTTGTTATGTGAAGCTAAATGGTTTAGATTATGATAGGTAACTTATTGATGTTCAACGGTGTCGACCTACAGTTTTACATGATTAATGAGGATTTCGAGCGGATTGAAATTACTTTATTGATGGGCCGAAACAGACTGTTATGATGTGTTGCATAGGCATTTGATTGTGATTAGAGGTAACGAGCTTATTGTATACTGAGTTATTTGAGTGATCAATTTCTTTTAGTGTGATATGAGATATATATTTGTTTTGAATATTAGCTGAAATTTGATATGTGAAGATTGCGTAAAGTGACGTTGGGTGTGCTTAAATTGTTGTACCTCGATGAAAAGTATTATTAAACTTGGAAGTAGTTCTATCATGTGTGACACGTATCATTCACAAAATGCTAAAATGGAAAGAGAGAGCGCCATAGTTTCAAAATTTTGGAGGTGGTAATGTGTTTTTTTTAGGAGACTTTGGTACTAGTGGCGGTTTGAGAGCAAGCTAAATGGCCTGAATGATTATAATATTTTGTTAGTATTAATAATGTTGATACTATTGGAGTACAGTGAGAAGTATGTGGATTCGATAAATTAAGTATGTGTACTATCTACACTGGTTGATTGTAGTTGGCTAAGAATCAAAGAGATGGAGTCGTATGAATGGAATGTTTGATATAGGCGCTTGGAGAGAGTATACTGTGTTATTCGATTTTTTGTTACGTACATTATTATGTGACCCACCTACTTCATTTCAGACATGATTTGAAGTATAATTCGATGTATATGTCCACGTGTGTTTCTACATATATGGGTAAATTTTTAGTGGTGGATCGGGTGTACCGATCCTCTTATGTACTCTTGATAGGGTAGATTTCTTGGACAGAATTGGTCATTTCAGTTATGGTAGAGTTGGTGTTGTTTGGGAAAGTAGAAGTATACCATTGTTTCTTTATGGACGACCTTGCTTATGAGAACTTATAGAAGAGCTTTCGTGAATATTTACAGTTATCCGACAGTGTTATTAAGGGTTCTGCATCTTAGAGTGTACCGCTTGTTGGGTGCTTACTTGATCTTATTCTTCTTTGGGTTAAAAGTTAGTTCCCCCTCGATAAGATATGTGATGGTTTGTGCATTATGAGTATGGTGGTTGGTACAAGCTCACTTTGGGTTGTAGCTAGTATTGATTCAGGAAGTTATCTTGGCTATGTTAGAGAAGATCTGTCTTGGTGGTTGTGTCATGGTTTAGAGGGTTTTGGTTCATAATGGATTCATGTGTTAGAAAATCACTCTTGATTTGTATATCTTCTAAGTTTGATTCGTAAGTTTAGTTCTAAATAGTTGATCTTATTGGAATGTTTTTAACGATTAGCTCACTTGGAGAGATGCACACCGGCTCTAGCAGATCATAACTTAGAATTTTAGTGACATTGGTTATTCTTTCATCTACTTCCTTATGTTCGAGGACGAACATGAATTTTAGTGGTGGATAATGTAATGACCCGCAATGTCATTTTTTTTAAAGCTTCGATAAAATTATAGTTTTTACCCTCTCGATAGTTGTCGCGAGTCATTTATGATTGATCGATGAAGTTGATTGAAAATTTTAAATTATTTGATAACTACAATTATTAAGTTAGTGGGTATTTATTAAATACTAAATTTTTTAATAGTTAGTGGTTAGTGGGTCAAGTCCATATGCCTTTAGCAATTGACCCATACAATAAAAATAAGTTAGTGCAAACATTTATCTAATTATACAATGGGTCATAATTATATGCCCTAATCAATTAAAAAGAAAAATGGTTCTTAATAAAAAGAACTTCATCGGCGACCGATCAAAGTGCAGCAAGGGAGAAACCGTTGTCGAACAAAACTCTTGTTGCGATACGAAAAAAAAGGGAGACGAAACTTTGGGTATATTCAAGTGAGTTTAAAATTGTGTCTACTTATATTATTGTTGCATACAAGAATTAGTATTAAAATATTATTGGGTTGAACAATTAAGATGTGAATTGTTGCATATTGAGTGAATTTCTCTGTGCTTTGCTGAGGATAATAAAAAATTAATTGAGTGACAATCATTGCCAACGATAATGCAATGATCGGCAGTGATAGTAGAATATGAATGAAAGTCATATGGGTTAAAATACTACTTTGACATTAGAGGTTACTGATTTATATTGATTTTGGAATTGCAAGTTTTCCTGGTGATCACATTATGATCCATGTTCCATCGTATTGGAGTGATGTACTTAAATTTTAGGAATATTATATTTTATAAATATCACAAGATTTATATTATTTAGAGAAATTGAAGCATAATTGTAGACAAATAAATTGAAACTATGAATTGACATGTTAATTGATATCAATATTAAGATCTTGATTATGGAATTGGGTAAATTTATGGGTTCGGCTAGCATATGGGTGTTGTTATTTTAAAATCTTATCGTGATTTTATATTTGAATAGATTGCATTTATTTGGAAGTCCAATGGAAGGGGGAGACTCAAGTCCCGAGAGTGATTTTTCGACTATTGGAGGCAAGTGGATTTCTAAACTCTTGCTAAGTGTATGGAATGCGTGTATTTCTTGTGGTATGTGTTCGGGAGTAATGAGATTTGGAAGGGTTGACTTGTCCACCTTGATTAATTTTAATGATAAAAAGGGGTAATAAAAGACAATGTGATTATTTGTTTGTATGTGATGTGTTGAGAATGGTACGAGTACCGGTGTTATAATGGGAAGGCTTATTACTATAGAATGCGGATTATAATCTGAGAATGCCAAAACATATGTGCATTAACTAATATATTATTGATTTGATTTATTATGTGTGATTGTGTTATTTACTGAACTCGTATAATTGTGATAATTGGGTGATTATATGTCATAGCGACATTTGATTTATTGAGATGTTACATCATCTCCTTATTTGATATCATATTGTGCACATGCATTGACATGAGATTGGGTATGAGTAAAGGTCTAACACGTGGAGATCGTCCGTGTTGAGATCGAGTATTGATTATTTGGGCACGTGGAGATCGTCCGTGCGATAGAAAAGTTATGATTATGATTTGGGCACGTGGAGATCGTCCGTGCGAAATTTGTTTGATTATGATAGTGCGTTGAGATCGTCCGCACAGACACGTGGAGATCGTCCGTGTCGGTATATGGACCTCGCGAGTCCCCCATGGGTCATGAACTCTCGATGTATTTCCGAGGAGTATCATGTATATACGGTTGAGAGAGAAATTGGTATTCTGAGGCATATCACTTCATGGTGTCATATTGCATTGCATCCCATGACATTCTTCATTCTTGATGATTATGTGTTTTAATGGTGATTGGAAAGTACTTGATATTTTATTACCTCTATTTGACGAACTTGATCTTGTGTGTTGCTGATATTGTTAGTGCCTTTTTGTGAAAGTTGTGATTGTTGAATATTGAGTTTATAGTTGAGGATGTGCAAATTCGTTAAAATGATTTTGATGAGCTGGGTGCTATGAAAACTGTGAACTGTTAGGTTGGGCTGAATTTATGCAGGTTGTAGTTGTGGAGGTTCGGTTGGTGTGTAAGGAGTACCCGTATTTTATTCCCTTAGCTTGAGTTTAGACGTTTACTTGCTGGGTACCGTGTGTTTTGGTACTCACCCCTTGCTACTACAATTTTTTTTGTAGGTTACTAGCCCGGACCTTGTGATATTTCTCTTCTCTTTGTCTGAGGCTTCTTGGAGATTTGTGAGGTAGCTGTTTGTCGTCTCAGCATACTTTCTTTCTCCTTATTTATGACCTTGTTCTATTCTAGAAACAAGTTCATTTGAGATTTGCATTTCTTGAATCAATTGTATTACTTTAGAGGCTTGTACACGTGACAACTAGATTTTGGGGGTACTTTTGAGTAACTTATAAAATTTCCGCATGTTTATTGTAATGGTCGAGTTTTAGGTTGACTTGTCTTGGTGGGATAAGACGAGTGCCATCACGTCCATTTTTGGGTCGTGACAACATGGTATCAGAGCCCTAGGTTCATAGGTCTCACGTGTGTACAAGTCGAGTCTAAATAGAGTATCGAGGATCGGTACGGAGACGTCTGTACTTATCTTCGAGAGACTATAGTGACTTTTAGGAAATATCTTCACTTCTTGGATCTCTATTGTGCGTACTTGGTCCCATTTTGATTCTTATCGCTTCACTCCATTCACTCTCATTTATATGATGAATCGTGCATAGTTCCTTTAATGAATCGTTGGCGTGTCGTGTATTGGTTTGATGTTAGATCTGATATTAAAGTGGAAATGATATACTTATGAAACGAATGTGTGATCATATTTGAAAGGATCGATTAAGGTTAGTTACCATATAAAAAAATATAGTACTTATGTGGTATAAGCAATATGGAATGGTTTGACAATAAGAAGTTAAATGTTTAAAGAGCTGGCTAGATAATGAATAGTGTAACCTTGAAAAAATTACAGTTTGTATAGTGTTCATAACATTAATGTGTTGCTTAGCGAATGATGTTACACCAATTGAGGTATGAATCTCTTTTGTGGTTTCATAAATTTAGTGTATACCGAATAAGGTCATGATACGACTATTACAATGGTACTGATAGGTACTTGGTTAGAAGTATGGAGTGTATTACTTTTGTTATCGACTTGCCCTATAAAAGAATACATATAGCTTGGGCTAGATATGAAGCGAATTTGATAATATTTTAAAGCTATTCGATAGGTTAAAATGTGTGGGCTATTTGGGTACAATCTTCTAGATAGGTATGATGTGTTCTAGTGGTGGATCTAACAGAGTTTCAGGATGTGGTACTACTGGTATATGAAAACGAATACATCAACTGCCAAGTGTGAATACTAACTATTTAAGGATTTATCAATTGTATCACATGCTCATATAATAAGATTTGATGCTGCATTCATATTTGAGAAACCAATTAGCTTGTTACTATGACAGAATGAGTTAAGCATTAATTATAAGGAAGCTTTTAGTGGTGGATTCTTAGTACGGTATTGATGTGTTTAGATTGTGAACTGTATCCCAAAAATTTTAAATGAGTGGTATTCCATCATAAGCTCCATGAAAGTGGATCGATATTAGGCTGAGAAGCTTAAAGGTAAAGGAAGTCTAAATGAGGATATTTGTGTGAAGGTAACTGAGAATTTTAGTAAGGAAACATGTATAAAATTGAGATAGTATTTTAAATTAGATTGGTATAGATGAGTTTGAAATGTCATGTAGATGAAAAGGTTGACTTTGAGATGAGAAAAATGTCTAACGAGCATAACGATAATAAGAATTTGAGGTGAAATCGTAATTAAGATGCAACTATATGATAATGATTGTTGGCTAAACAAATTTTGTATGGTAATAACGATTAGCAAGTATTCGATGTGGTGTATGGAAAGTCTAAGAATATGTAGAGACATTGCTCGAATAAAATTTAAAGCATCTACAGTCTTAATGAAAAAGTGTGGAATATAGTGGAGCATTCAAAAAGAGGTGAGAGTAAGTATATTTATTCTTATTGCAAAGGCTAAAGAGGTATGTTCAAAGGGATTGAGAACTGGATTCAGAGATACATGATTTCATCCGTTTTATGTTGGTCATGGTAATAGTGTCACGGGTTTATCACATTGGTTAAAAAAAAAAAAAAATCGAATAAGATTTGAGAAATGAGTGTATAGATGTTCAACTTGAGTGTGATGATAAGTTTATTCGTGGTTTTGAGTTTGGTAATGAGTATGATTGAATTTTTAGAGAAAGATATGATAAGATCGATGGAGAGGCGATCAATGATAAGCTAAGATACGTGAATTTATAAAAATCTTAAAGGTATGAACTAATAGTGATGGATATTGAGTTACACAACTGGATTCAAATTCAAGTTTTTCATGGTAAGTTTAGGTTTGTGGTAGTGTGATTGTCGAGGTATGAATTGGTAAGGTGAGAAATGATCAATCGCATTGAGTATGAAGCATTTGGAAGGACTTAAAAATTTCAAGTAGTAAATTTGGTTATATTTGATTGTTATACCCAAGGAGAGTTCCACATGATGTTATGGTTTAGAGGATAAGGTAAATAAAAATGTCATGGGTTGTTGGACAAAGAATAAGACTTGTAAGTGAATTAGAAAAAAAAAAAAAAAAAGGTTTTTGATTATTGAAGAGTTCAAGATATTTTGAATTTTGCACTATGGAAAGAATTTAAGAGAAATGAAAGAATAAGACCTCTCATATACACTCTTGATTCGAAGTTGAAGGATGTATGAGTTTTCATATATAATTACTAATATGGATATTGTTGTGAATTGGCTCGGTCTAGACTTACTAGAGATTTATAAGAAATTGTTATGAAGATTGAGTTTTTATTGGGGTAAAAATAATGAGGTGTGTAAGACTATGTGTTGTTATGTGAAGCTAAATGGTTTAGATTATGATAGGTAACTTATTGATGTTCAACGGTGTCGACCTACAGTTTTACATGATTAATGAGGATTTCGAGCGGATTGAAATTACTTTATTGATGGGCCGAAACAGACTGTTATGATGTGTTGCATAGGCATTTGATTGTGATTAGAGGTAACGAGCTTATTGTATACTGAGTTATTTGAGTGATCAATTTCTTTTAGTGTGATATGAGATATATATTTGTTTTGAATATTAGCTGAAATTTGATATGTGAAGATTGCGTAAAGTGACGTTGGGTGTGCTTAAATTGTTGTACCTCGATGAAAAGTATTATTAAACTTGGAAGTAGTTCTATCATGTGTGACACGTATCATTCACAAAATGCTAAAATGGAAAGAGAGAGCGCCATAGTTTCAAAATTTTGGAGGTGGTAATGTGTTTTTTTTAGGAGACTTTGGTACTAGTGGCGGTTTGAGAGCAAGCTAAATGGCCTGAATGATTATAATATTTTGTTAGTATTAATAATGTTGATACTATTGGAGTACAGTGAGAAGTATGTGGATTCGATAAATTAAGTATGTGTACTATCTACACTGGTTGATTGTAGTTGGCTAAGAATCAAAGAGATGGAGTCGTATGAATGGAATGTTTGATATAGGCGCTTGGAGAGAGTATACTGTGTTATTCGATTTTTTGTTACGTACATTATTATGTGACCCACCTACTTCATTTCAGACATGATTTGAAGTATAATTCGATGTATATGTACACGTGTGTTTCTACATATATGGGTAAATTTTTAGTGGTGGATCGGGTGTACCGATCCTCTTATGTACTCTTGATAGGGTAGATTTCTTGGACAGAATTGGTCATTTCAGTTATGGTAGAGTTGGTGTTGTTTGGGAAAGTAGAAGTATACCATTGTTTCTTTATGGACGACCTTGCTTATGAGAACTCATAGAAGAGCTTTCGTGAATATTTACAGTTATCCGACAGTGTTATTAAGGGTTCTGCATCTTAGAGTGTACCGCTTGTTGGGTGCTTACTTGATCTTATTCTTCTTTGGGTTAAAAGTTAGTTCCCCCTCGATAAGATATGTGATGGTTTGTGCATTATGAGTATGGTGGTTGGTACAAGCTCACTTTGGGTTGTAGCTAGTATTGATTCAGGAGGTTATCTTGGCTATGTTAGAGAAGATCTGTCTTGGTGGTTGTGTCATGGTTTAGAGGGTTTTGGTTCATAATGGATTCATGTGTTAGAAAATCACTCTTGATTTGTATATCTTCTAAGTTTGATTCGTAAGTTTAGTTCTAAATAGTTGATCTTATTGGAATGTTTTTAACGATTATCTCACTTGGAGAGATGCACACCGGCTCTAGCAGATCATAACTTAGAATTTTAGTGACATTGGTTATTCTTTCATCTACTTCCTTATGTTCGAGGACGAACATGAATTTTAGTGGTGGATAATGTAATGACCCGCAATGTCATTTTTTTTAAAGCTTCGATAAAATTATAGTTTTTACCCTCTCGATAGTTGTCGCGAGTCATTTATGATTGATCGGTGAAGTTGATTGAAAATTTTAAATTATTTGATAACTACAATTATTAAGTTAGTGGGTATTTATTAAATACTAAATTTTTAATAGCTAGTGGTTAGTGGGTAAGTCCATATGCCTTTAGCAATTGACCCATACAATAAAAATAAGTTAGTGCAAACATTTATCTAATTATACAATGGGTCATAATTATATGCCCTAATCAATTAAAAAGAAAAATGGTTCTTAATAAAAAGAACTTCATCGGCGACCGATCAAAGTGCAGCAAGGGAGAAACCGTTGTCGAACAAAACTCTTGTTGCGATACGAAAAAAAAGGGAGACGAAACTTTGGGTATATTCAAGTGAGTTTAAAATTGTGTCTACTTATATTATTGTTGCATACAAGAATTAGTATTAAAATATTATTGGGTTGAACAATTAAGATGTGAATTGTTGCATATTGAGTGAATTCTCTGTGCTTTGCTGAGGATAATAAAAAATTAATTGAGTGACAATCATTGCCAACGATAATGCAATGATCGGCAGTGATAGTAGAATATGAATGAAAGTCATATGGGTTAAAATACTACTTTGACATTAGAGGTTACTGATTTATATTAATTTTGGAATTGCAAGTTTTCCTGGTGATCACATTATGATCCATGTTCCATCGTATTGGAGTGATGTACTTAAATTTTAGGAATATTATATTTTATAAATATCACAAGATTTATATTATTTAGAGAAATTGAAGCATAATTGTAGACAAATAAATTGAAACTATGAATTGACATGTTAATTGATATCAATATTAAGATCTTGATTATGGAATTGGGTAAATTTATGGGTTCGGCTAGCATATGGGTGTTGTTATTTTAAAATCTTATCGTGATTTTATATTTGAATAGATTGCATTTATTTGGAAGTCCAATGGAAGGGGGAGACTCAAGTCCCGAGAGTGATTTTTCGACTATTGGAGGCAAGTGGATTTCTAAACTCTTGCTAAGTGTATGGAATGCGTGTATTTCTTGTGGTATGTGTTCGGGAGTAATGAGATTTGGAAGGGTTGACTTGTCCACCTTGATTAATTTTAATGATAAAAAGGGGTAATAAAAGACAATGTGATTATTTGTTTGTATGTGATGTGTTGAGAATCGTACGAGTACCGGTGTTATAATGGGAAGGCTTATTACTATAGAATGCGGATTATAATCTGAGAATGCCAAAACATATGTGCATTAACTAATATATTATTGATTTGACTTATTATGTGTGATTGTGTTATTTACTGAACTCGTATAATTGTGATAATTGGGTGATTATATGTCATCGACATTTGATTTATTGAGATGTTACATCATCTCCTTATTTGATATCATATTGTGCACATGCATTGACATGAGATTGGGTATGAGTAAAGGTCTAACACGTGGAGATCGTCCGTGTTGAGATCGAGTATTGATTATTTGGGCACGTGGAGATCGTCCGTGCGATAGAAAAGTTATGATTATGATTTGGGCACGTGGAGATCGTCCGTGCGAAATTTGTTTGATTATGATAGTGCATTGAGATCGTCCACACAGACACGTGGAGATCGTCCGTGTCGGTATATGGACCTCGCGAGTCCCCCATGGGTCATGAACTCTCGATGTATTTCCGAGGAGTATCATGTATATACGGTTGAGAGAGAAATTGGTATTCTGAGGCATATCACTTCATGGTGTCATATTGCATTGCATCCCATGACATTCTTCATTCTTGATGATTATGTGTTTTAATGGTGATTGGAAAGTACTTGATATTTTATTACCTCTATTTGACGAACTTGATCTTGTGTGTTGCTGATATTGTTAGTGCCTTTTTGTGAAAGTTGTGATTGTTGAATATTGAGTTTATAGTTGAGGATGTGCAAATTCGTTAAAATGATTTTGATGAGCTGGGTGCTATGAAAACTGTGAACTGTTAGGTTGGGCTGAATTTATGCAGGTTGTAGTTGTGGAGGTTCGGTTGGTGTGTAAGGAGTACCCGTATTTTATTCCCTTAGCTTGAGTTTAGACGTTTACTTGCTGGGTACCGTGTGTTTTGGTACTCACCCCTTGCTACTACAATTTTTTTGTAGGTTACTAGCCCGGACCTTGTGATATTTCTCTTCTCTTTGTCTGAGGCTTCTTGGAGATTTGTGAGGTAGCTGTTTGTCGTCTCAGCATACTTTCTTTCTCCTTATTTATGACCTTGTTCTATTCTAGAAACAAGTTCATTTGAGATTTGCATTTCTTGAATCAATTGTATTACTTTAGAGGCTTGTACACGTGACAACCAGATTTTGGGGGTACTTTTGAGTAACTTATAAAATTTCCGCATGTTTATTGTAATGGTCGAGTTTTAGGTTGACTTGTCTTGGTGGGATAAGACGAGTGCCATCACGTCCATTTTTGGGTCGTGACATGGAACCATTACGAAAACAAGTAATGACAATGGTTATGGATTTATAATTAAGGTCTGAAGTAAAAAATATATCGTTGATGTTGAAGAGTATCCATTTAATAATTTTGAGAAAAAAGATGAGCTCATTTTGTTCCAATTTACATGTTTTTTCCATTTGATGATAAATAATTAGGATGAAACAGTTTATCATCGGAGTACAATATCATGATGAAGTTTGTCTTGACATGCAGCTATGTTTATAGAGTTCAAATTTTGAATTCTCAATTAAGATGAAACATTTTATGTATCGACTTGAAAGCGTTGGAGGACGGCTTCAATTAAATAAAAATGTATTATACTTGATGAAACAATTTATTATCGGAATACTACTGCAGGCTCACATGCAATTTAATAGATCTAGCATATGCAGGAATTAGTTAATTAAGGTACTTACTAACTTTACATTTCCTTTAGAAACGTGTCAATTCAAATGTTATTTTTATTAATTCCCTTTATTGTAAGCGAAATTGATAAGTCAGCATTTTAGAGAATTAAAGTTATTATCCTTCTTGATAATTTAGGTAACATTTTTTTGTTTGTCTGTCATATGTTCAAAAAGATGGTTATGATAGGTTAAATTCAACGGTGACCTCCTAAAGTTTACATTAAATTTATTATTTTTTTTAATTTATATCACTAGATAACGTCTAGCAGGTCTTTTCTTTTATTAAAACAAAAATTCTTAGTAAAAATAAGTACAAGTTAGGGGGTCTAGACCCTACCTTGTCAATCCTAATGAAGCAATGAACCTTTTCTAATTAATAGAATTAAAAAAAAAAAGAGTTAGAGAAAACTGGGTACTCTATGATCATCACAAAATTTGTAATACACTTTATGATGATATTACAAATTAGAATACTTGAAAATTGCACAAAAATAAAATTCAAGAAGAAAGTTGACTTATTAAACTCAAACTTACTTTTACAAATGTGTGAATTAAAAAAGATAGATAGCCTATCTAAAGTAGACTTAAGTATTTTTATCTTGTCTTGCAAATTTGTCCGACAAAACTTGATAGTTCATCATTTCTTCTTGGATGTATTGGATCTTGTTGAAACTATTGACACTATCATATGGTTCTGCTTTGTCAGTCACATCGATAGGTGCCTTGGAACAAACTCTCATGTCACTTTACCATCCCAACCGTGTAGCCTTCCATGTGTCTTCTTTTTGTTTTTGTTGCTTCCAGTTCTTTAATGTCAAGGTGAGATATCCCTATCCAAAGCCACATTATGGAAATAACCTTTCTACCTCCACAAATTAGTAGACTAGTGTATGGTCTGCTTATATATATTTCACATAAGTGCTTTTCATAAAATTATTTTTCAACAAAACAGTTTTTTCCTATTTTTCTCTAGAAATCTTGGTCAAATACCTCACTCCTTAATTTTAAAATAAGGACATTTGAAAGGGGAAATAAATATCATTTCATTTCAATTTGTTTGACATATTGTTAATTTTTAACTACTAAATTCAAAAGTTATTTTTTCTTATTTTTATAAACTTCGTGTCAAGTAAAATTTTTGCTAAAAGAAATGAAATGAAAGCCTCCCCAAAACCTTATCAACCTTGAAGTTAGATAGATTGTTTCCATAAAACCCCTTGATTTAAGTAAAATATTTAAATTCATGTATACAAGGAGAATATATTAGTGAAGATAATAGAGAAAAAGTATAGCAGAAACTATATATAAATATAGTTCGGATGGTAAATTAATTAGGTGTTATGGAGAAGCTACCAAATCAAACCTCGAAATACCATGTAAATTATATGTTGACATTAAAACGTGATAAAAAAAAATGTATACTTGCAGAAAGCTTGGGAATTAAGTTTAGTAAGAATGCGCATAGGTCTAGAAATGTGACGGACAAAAGGGATCTTGTCCAGGGGCGGAAGGAAGCTAAAGCGTTGAATGAAAACTTGAGTGGATGGCTTGAATTAAAAAAAAAAAAAATATACTTGCTGAAAGCGTGGGAAGTTAATTATGGCTTTGATCATAAGTGCAATTTGTACTGTAATTAAATATAAATAGTAACTACATGCAATTCTATAATAGATGTAGCATGTGCAGGAAACATTAAATCAAATCCTAAATAATATTTTAAAAGCCATGCACAACCAATAGGCAATATTCAACTAGTATAAATAGCCATCGTTACTAGTACTTGAATTCAATCATCAATTAAACTACGTTATTAATTAGGCCTAACCTTATTAGCTTGTTGACATGGCTTCCAAAAATCAGGCCTCTATTACCCTTTTCTTATCACTTAATCTCCTCTTCTTTGCTCTTGTAAGTGGAGACTGTTCAACTGATATTTTGAAATTTGGGGCATGTGCTAATATACTTACTGATTTGGTGGGTGTAATTATCGGCACTACTCCAACTTCCCCATGCTGCAGTTTGATTGGGGGACTGGTGGACCTAGAGGCCGCGGTTTGCTTGTGCACAGCCATAAAAGCAGATATTCTGGGAATTCATTTGGATATACCACTCTCTCTAAACATCCTTCTCAACGTATGTGGAAAGAATTATCCTAATGGTTTCACTTGTTGATTGAAAAATTATTACCTACTTGTGAACGATCGAATAAGCAAGCTTTGCATATATATAAATGCAGCTTCATCACTTCACTTCACTTACTTACTAGTTATGTCATGTTCATGTATCTTTACCTTTTTGTACATGTCAATTCAATAAATGGATGTTGTTTTTATTCACTTTCTTCGTAACCACAAATTTATTTTATACTTTTTACATAGAACGTTTTTATTTCTCTAGATTCATTTAATCGCAAACAAAAATTGATTTATAGGTATATGACACTTGGACCTAACTCAACCCCAAAAGTTAGCTCATAACTAGAGATTATCCTTCATAGACGACTTTGTACTTGATTATCACTCAAAATCTATTAACACTACTCATTGGAGAAACTTAAGCTAAGAAGAGAAAAAAGAGATTTTATTGAGTGAATGAAGAAAACAGAATGAATGAGTATTGTTACATCACAATGTATTATCACTGTTCGTATCATTTTCCAGCAATACTAACTAACTAATTGTAATATCTATCATTGCTAATGACTAATTTACCCCTTAACTCATTATCATGTTATGCCTATTTCATTACTCCGGTCCCCTCAAGCTGGCAGGTATATGAAATTATTTAGCTTGCCTACTAGGTTCACGTGTCGTGGTCATGGCAATTCCTTGGTTAATACATCTGCTAATTGATTCTTGGTACCTACATGTACTGTCTTGATAAGCCCCTCTTGTATATTCTATCTGATGAAATGACAGTTTATCTCGATATGTTTACTACGCTCATGAAACACCGATTTTTCTACAACTTGTAGTGCACCATTCAATTCTTTCATTAAACCGGTCAACCATACTACCTATGAAACTGCTTTGGCTATGCTGATGTATGTACGCCATAAAAGCAGATATTCTGGGAATTCATTTGGATATACTAATGTTCATGTATCTTTACCTTTTTCGACATGTCAATTCAATAAATGGAATGTTGTTTTTATTCACTTTGTTTGTACCCACAAATTTATTTTATACTTTTTACATAAAACGTTTCACTACAAAAAATTCTCAAATTGCCAACAGATTTTACTAAATAAATATAACATCTCACACACATTTAAGACTATATATCTCAAGTTATAAACATACTTTTAAAAATAAATTACTTAAAGCATATTATTATCAAGTTATAGCATATCAATTAAATCAATTAAAAATATATTTAATTAAAAATAAATTATAAGTAATTATTTAAATAATAATTAATTAATATGTTTAAATATTTTTTTTAATATCTCAGTTACCTTTTTAAAACAAACTCTTAAATACTTACATATTAATATTACAGTTACCTTTTACAGTTTTTAAAATAAATAATAAATTATTATTAATTAAATTCAAATTATAATGTTACCTTTTTAAAACAAAATCTAAATATTAGGGATTTGATTTTTAAGTAAATTCATATTTTACCGTTGTTCAATAACTACCCACCCCCACTACACCCTATACCCGATCACCATCAAAATCTTACCCAACACGCCTAAATCTTCTTCTTCCCAAAATCGTCCCAAATCATCATCTTTCCCAGAAATCAGTAAATCGTATATCACTCATCATCTTTCCTAGAAATCCGTAAATCGTCTATCACTCATCATCTTCCCCATTATGACTGATTCATCCACATTTCCATCACACATCGATTTCGGAAAAATATCATCTTCATAAATTTCTTTACTTTTTGTTAAGTTCATAAAAATGTCGAGGAATGCAGTGGAACATCAAGTAAAAGTAAAAAATTGGTTGAGGAGTCATCATCCGATGACTTTCATGCACCTTCATTCAATATTTTGACACAAATTCAACCACAAAATTCAACCGGAAAACAGACTACCAGTTCTGGTAAATCGAAGACTGGAAAAAAAATAAAGATGCAAAAGAAAGAGGAAAAAAGAGAAAGGGAAAAGAAATTCAAGTATCGTCAGAATCAGATTTCAACTTTGTTGAAAATTTAAGAAATAAAAGTTCAAAAGGTATTGAAATTGGTCGGTCGACAAGAACGTCCTCAAAGAAGGATTCAGAGATACAACGCACAAAGAAACCCAAAAAAGATGTCAAGGTCAGTAAAAAAGACTCTTTTTAAATTTTGGTTAAAATATTATATGTAAATTAGTTTAATTCTTTATTTTATTTGGTATTCGTATAATAATTGAAATTCATATGAGTTTTCTATGAATTGCTATTTTTGTATTGTATAGGTTTTTATTCATTGTTTTATTTGACAATTTTTTTATGTATGAATAGTATATGAGTATGTATTTAATCGTGTATGAAGTAAATTTACAATATTATATGCAACCACTTCTAATTTTTTTTAAAATCTAATATGTATTAATATTGTTTGAATTATGTATGAACTGATGTATTTATTTTGTATGAATTGTGTATGAATTATATTGACTGTTCTTTAGTATGGCAGTGTATATATGATTTTTTATATGAAATTATATATTGTATGAAAGATGTATGAACTGATGTATGTATTTTGTATGATTTGTGTATTAATATTGTGTGATTTCTTTAATGTAGCAGTGTATCTAAGACTTTTTATGAAATTATATATTAAGTTATACTAATTTAGTTTTACCAAATTTTATAGGAGAAGAAGGTACAAACACATTTGTCTTCATGTATCAACATGAATGTGTTTGCTAATCTATTGACCTTCCTCGGTCAAGACAAGTTTCAACAATTTTTTTACAGGAAACACCTTTTGGATTTTTTTATGATTTACACAACATTAAAATACAATGTCAGTTGGTACGCCATATTTTTCTGCTTGAAACTGAAAATGACAGAGATGACATATTTGTCATAAACGTAAATGGTACAGAGTTAAGGTTTGTATTAAAACAATTAGTAGTTGTAACCGGTCTGAAATCTGGACCAATTTCTGATATTGTTTCTGATCCCTCTGTTCCAAATAGGATTATTGCAGAAAATTTCGGGGATATGAACAAAGTCGCCAAGTCAAATTTTTACCACAAGTTTAGATTGGAAAACTTTTGGGAGGAGGATGGCCGTTTAAAAATTGGAATTTTGTACTTCATTTCTTCATTTCTGACTGCTTCACACCCTTCAAAAACAACAATTCCTAAATTATACTTTGATTTAGTTAAGTCTGGCCAGTATGCCACATTTTCATAGGCGAATGAGTGTTTTAATTTAACACTTAAAGCGTGCAGTCAGAAGTTGAAAAAAAGATTCTTCGTCATTTAAGTTCAGCTAGTTTCATATAGCATTACAGGTATGATTTTATGAGTGTTGTCATCCATTTGACAACACAATTTCTAGACATGCTTCAGATCGCACACCGCGTATCCTGAACTGGAAGACAACAAATGACGTTTTTTTTTGACGATTTAAAGAAAACGATTTTCAGAACACATGGAAATCAGGTATTTTTTTATTGAATGTTATTAAAGTAATTATAAATTATTACACATTCTCATATATTTTCTTTGATGCAGCATAAATTCAGAAATATAATTTTTAGTGAAGAACAGTTAAATGTCATGGATGACACCATTTAAAATCAATCTCCCAGTAACCATGATTCGGAAAAGCAAGGAACCTCGAAAAATCATGGCGTTGATTTTGAACAAATATATGCAGAGTTGAAAGCTGAGATTGCAGAGGTAGAAATACAAATTTACAATTAAAATTTTTTTTAGATATTAAACTATACATATCAAAACTTATTACTTTTAATGAACATGTTAAGACTGAGCTGAAAGATCTCAAAATCACTGCTAGTTCCAATCTAATTTTAATGAAATGATATAATAACTCTATATTTATTTTATTGTTTTAATTTTAATTTTTATACACTGATAAGGTTGACAAGCACATGGTTGAAATCAAGACTTACGTCGATAACTCGACTAAGCTGATAATTGAAGATATTAGAATGTCAAGAGGTCAACCAACAACAGATGCACAACAACAGGTATAAATCAATGTATCTTTATGTGTATGAATGTTGTATGATTATTATATGTATTGATTTGTTATGTCTATTGTATTTACATTATGACCAATGTATGTATTTTAAATGAATAACAGAAAACAAATACATACATTTGTCTGAGTAATGTATAGACTTTGTATTAATTATATATGACATTTTTTACATATATGTATGAATAATGTATTTATATTGTATTAATCATGTATGAAAGTGGTTTTCTTAAATATATATGAATACTGTATAAATAATGTATTAAATATGTATAAAAATATCTTTTTTATATATATTTATGAACAATGTTTAATTTTGTGGCATCAATTGTATATGAAATTGATTTTTTTTTATATAGTTATGAACAATGTATAAAAATTTATAGAAATGCATGACAGCACGCTTGTCATACATGTATGAATTCTGTTGATTTAATACATACAAAAAAATTAGATTATATTGACATTGGCTGAAAATTAATATCAGGTTGATGTCACTCATAATACTGCACAATCTGATAAAGATCCAACGGATATGCAATCTGTTTCAATGGACGAACACGTCCACATGTCAAACATTGTTGATATGATATATATATTATTATGAAATTTATTTTGATTTAAATATTTATTTTTACATAACAATCTTTATTTTATGTACATGAAACTCAAAAGTCAACTAGTGATTTTTTCAACGCTGACATACCTGTATCATCAACTTCAAAATCATCAACGTTGGATGATTATTCTGATTTTACTATGACACAAATCATTGCACTCGATCCAATTTTAAATGCTACCACGACTCCGAACGTGCAACCAAGACATAAGAATCCCGGTAAATACGAATCTTCTCCTTATATTAGATTGTCGGAATGCGAAAGCAGTTCAAAAAGAGTACCTACATTCTTCACAATCAAACATTCATTCCAAAATCACAATGGATTTGATGTTCCAGATGACATGATCGAGGAGTTCAACCAATGGGTTATCAAAGATGTTTCAAATAGGCGTGACAGGTATAAATGTCTATAAATAAATTTATTTTATTTAAATTCACAATTTTAAAATTTATACAATTTTTTTTTAAATATTCACAGGAAAGCAGCATATTCAAAGGCTAAAAATACATTTCATCCTCAAATGGAGTTTGGCGTTGTCAAAGTCGCAGAAAAAGATTTTTTTCATATAATGAGTCAACGGGCAGACCTTGGGAGGACAAGGTAAGACATAATTTGATTCAGTAATGAATAATTATTGTACAACACTTGAATAAATTTTATACAGTAAATTTGTATTTGTTAGAATCTATGTTAATTGAGGTATGTATTGTTTTAATTTAATATAGTATGAATTGTGTATACATTGACGTGTATTAAACTATTAATATACATAATCCAGTAAAATGTTTTATACATATATTTCATTAATCTAATATGATATATGTTATTTACTGAAATTGTTATGAAACATGTATATATATTTTTATTTGTTTGTTGTGTGTGTGAATTGGGTATGAAACATGTCTATATATTTTATATATATAATTTGTGTATTCAGTATTGATTGTGTTTTATTTATGTTTTTTTGTTTGTAACAGCATATTAATACAATGATGTATTATCTTCGAAAGAAGGCAAAATATTCCCAGACAGTAACTTCATACAGTATTGTTGACTATTGGTTTATGACGTGGATTGATAATATTGAGAAACAATGGAGACAGTCAGATTGCGACATGAGATGCATTGCCCCGACCACGATGTTGGACAGTGCATTAGAAGATTGAAGTTGCTTGCTAACATTACTTGGGATAAGATTGACGAAGTAATTATCCTTGTCAATATGAGCGAGAAATTCCATTGGTTGCTTGTTGTATTTTGAATCAAACTTAGATGTCTACATGTATACGATTCGATGAGTGGAGGATTTGTTCACACCAAAAAAGTGCAAGAAGTTGCTGATAAACTTGCAACCATGATTTCATTATTATTAGCGAGCATAGATTTTTATGGCAAAAGGCTTGATTTGTATGCGAACAATCTCCCATAATATCAACACGTCTCAATCCGAACCTCTCAGTGTCAAGCATGTGACAGATGTTCCTCAACAAGAAGACAGTTCCAAGTATGTATAGTTGCTATACGATATTCATTTCATTTAAAATTACATCATTATATAGCTATTATGTCTTTTTTCTAATTTCACATTATTTACAATGATTGTGGTCTATACACATCTCTTTTTGGCGAATATATCAGCAAGGGTATTTTTGACGTGTCTGACATTGATATCGATTCAACATATCATCGTCAGAAGTATGCCACATTACTTTGGCATTATGCAAAATCAAAGAATAAAGAGGGCGCAATAAGCGAAAATTGAAGTTACAGGTACAACTGCCAGCAAGTATGGTGGACCTCGAACGCCAAAAGAACAAGTTATGGACACCACCAATTATTCTACTCCAAGACCCCGTAATAGAAAGTAGAAAATTTCATTGCACCTTTACATTATTTTGAATCACATGTTTTTTTGAACTATTGAACTATTTATGTTACTTTTCAGTGTTTTATTATTAATATGAATTACACATTGTTTTATATAAATTATATATGTTACCATTATTTTGGATGAAATAATTAATACATTTATAAACATAAACTTGTATGAATTATGTATGTCATATATTAATCATTGTAAAATAACGTAACATTCATGTATGCATATTGTATGAAATATCTTTAACTTTATATGCCATAATATATTATGTATGAACTTTGTATGAATTATGTATACCATATATTAATCATTGTAAAATAATGTAACATCTATGTATGCATATTGTATGAAATATATTTAACTTTATATGTCATAATATATTAACTTTTGTATATAAAGTGTATAAATTTTATTTTGTATGAAATACATTTTAAATTTGTGTGAAATAGTTTAACAATAATTCACGTACCAAAATATGTTAAAATTAATCTATTCTTATGTATGAACATTGTATGAATTACGAATGTCATATTGTAATTTGATATATATATATATAGAATAGAAACGAATGGTAGTATGCTTCACTGAATATTTGTACTTTTTTAAATGTGTATAACTTTTGTGTAAATTTCGCATGCACTATGCAATATATATATAAACATGGTATGGATACTGTATGAATATTGTATACTGTATATCACATTTGAAAAAATTGTGTTTTATTGTTATTTATATTTGGCCATTTTTTACGAAACCAAAATTTATAAATGTCAATGATAACAACTGCACTCAATAAAACAAAACGTGTGTCTAACATTCGAAACAACATAAAAACAGATGTAACAGTAAGAAATCATTATTTTTGCAAAGGATAATTTGAACATGTCTTTCTATTGCGTTCAACTTGATGGCACCTATTACAGGTTATTTTTGACCTCTTGAATTTCACATCAGCAAACCCTTCCAGTGTTCAAATTTTGGTCTTCTCGCTGATCTTTTTGGACCAGGTGACATCATTTTAGGCTCTGAAATATAACTTGGTATATCCCATGTACTCTCGCATGTATGTGATAGGCTCGACAGGAATGGCATAAGCATCTCTGAAATTCTTCAGGCTATAAAAAGCAGAACAGAAATCTGCTTCATGCAATTTTCTGTATCTGAGAACTGCAATTACATGACCACATGGTATCTCATAATGTTGAAATCTTCCGCAACTACACATCTTTGTGTTCAAGTTTACTATGTACTTCTTTGCTCCTTCGGCTACAACATGCAGATCAACAGTTGAAGGTATCACCTAATTAAAAGTTTAAAATTATTAATATACATGCCATTAAATATTGGGAAGTAAAATACAATTATTATTATTCAATAGAGTAAACACATACCCTCATATTGCAAGACAAATCAATACTTTTCTGTAGATAAAGATCATATTTTTTTGTTAGATCAGATGTTGTCTTATCAGCCTCTTCATTGTGCTTGTGAATCCACCTCTGAATTGTTACCCTCATAAATTCAAGAAGTGAAATTACCGGTAACCTTCTTGCTAACCTGTTAACATTATTCAATGACTCGACGATGTTTGAAGTCATGGTCCATGTGCGCTTACAATTCGAGTAAGCTCTTGAGCATTTGCTATAACCAATATCAAACAAGTATGGTCGTATGCGCGTATCTATCTGGTCTATTCTTCCCATAATCGTCTCAAACTATTGTTTTGTATAAGCCTTTGCCAATGTAAAAAATAAAATCTTCAAATCTTCAGTATTTCTATTGAAATTCTTCAACACATTGACTGACAGATGTCATATACAGGCATAATGTTCGGATTCAGGATATACAGTAGCAGTCCCTTTCCATATGCTTTCATTTCGATCCGACATAAAACACATGTTTTGTCTAACTCCATACGCTTCTTTAAACTATTCAAAGAACCAAGTCCATGAAACATCATTTTTGGAATCCACTATCGCATACGCCAACGGAAGTATATGACCTGATTTATTTTTTAAAAAAAATATCACACAAATTAGAAATATAATTTATAATATATTTTATTATATGTTATAATCGGAAAATTAAATGGGATAAAAAAATACCTCCCGGATCCATTGTGCTCGCAGTTAACATTGTACCACCATATGAACATTTTAATCCTGCCCCATCAACAACTATAATTGGCTTACAATACTCCCAGTCTATAATACAAGCTTCTAATGCAACAAATGCGTATAAGAATTTATCACCTTCTTTCCTTTTTATTTTCAAAACATATCCAGGATATGTTTGCTTCAAAATATGGAAATAACCTGAAATTTTTACAATTATATGATGCGATAGTTTAAAATATCATATGTATAACTTAATGGATACACAAAGAACACTTAATTGACACAAAAATGATTCATACATTTTTATACCTTAAGGATACATACAAAAAGGATACAAAATTTATACATAAAGAATATAAGAAACAGAACAGTTCAGCTCATTAGGAAAACATAATATATGGTCATTTTTTCCATTTAAACCGTTAAAAAAAATCATATTTTATATCAAAATTTCCTGGTAATCTGGCATACGATTCGGCTGGATCTTCGCACACCAATTTTATTGCTTTTTCTCAAGCTCTCCATGATGTATGTATGTCAATGAAACGCTATGCAATTTCAACATATCATAAGCTGTAATCTTTAGAGTGTATACCGTAGATGGATCAGTATACTTCTCCATTATCAAGACAGCTACAACGTCCGTTATCCCTGATATCTTGCATACACTCTATCTCTAACAGAACAAGTGTGTTGATCATTATACTTCCTAACTTTGAATAAATTTGATTTATTCAAACTAGATGCCCTCATCATCCAAGGACATGTATCAGAAATACAATTCAGGTGATAACTGTTTCAAAATTAAGAAAATATACATTTAAATTTTATACAGTAAAACAAATTAAATAAAAAATATATAACTTAAAACAGTGATGTGCACTTACTTAGGTGCATTACAATGCGCTACACGAAAACTGAATTTTTCGACAAGTCCAACATGTCTCATAACCTCTTTAAGTGTTTCCCTATTATTGTAAATTTGATTCTCAGCTACAAATAGGTTGAAATGGTCACATATTACATCATTATCTCCTTCACTATTCTCATCGACAACTCCGTCTAAATTCATTCCGACCAAACAGATAGAATTGTTGGAGTATAAATCAACGTTAGTCTGTGTTAAACTAACTCTATGACCTTCATTATACATCTCACAATCTTTCAAAGAGATGCACAATGGATATTTTGTAAAGAAATCCAAATTCACCTTCTTTTGATCTAGAAAAACCTTTACCCCAACATCATTATGAATATTAATAGGTGGACACATATCGCTAACAATATATTTTATCTCAATAAAATTTATATTTTGTTCTATATTAAGTTGAGTTATTATAACATTAACTAAACCACTATAAAGAATAGACGCAACATATATGATGCACTCCATCAATCGACATATTTACCTGTTTCATTACATTAAAATAACATTTAGTGCAACATAATATGTAAATGCAAAATAATTCATACACACTTCATACACATTTAATATACAATGCAATGACATATAAACTACTTAAATTAAACAAAAAGAGCACATTTTTCATACAAAATTCATGCAGAAATATATACTCTAATTTCAACAATAAACATATACTCTAAGTTCAACAAAAAACAAAATTTCATACACAATTAATACAGCTTTCATATAAGTTTCATACACTATTAATAAAAGTTTCATACTTCACCGATCCACAGAATTATATCTAATTACTTTTTGACTAGTTACTAAACAGACTGTAGCATCAAATACAAGTTTCATATAAGTTTCATACACTATTAATACAATTTTCATACTTCACCGGTCCACAGAATTATATCTAATTAATTTTTGACTAGTTACTAAACAGATTGTACCATCAAATTCATTTCTTCTATTTTGTTCATAAATCAAGAATTAAGCGAATCTTCAATTTTAATACAACTCAAACACATATACATTTACATGTTTTTTTTCAGATATGGTATACGTACCATAACACTATTTCATCCAAAAAAAAAAGACAAACAATATTTCACATCTTACAATAATTAAAAAAATCGAACAATGTTCTCCATGTTAAAAACCAACAAATCATAATTAAAACCAATAATTCATAATTAAAACCATCAATCATAATTAAATCAACCTGATGAATTTTACTTTCCGCCATGTTTAATTAATATCGACATAATGTTCTCCATCACAACAAATCAATTTGTTTTCAACGCCAAAATTTATTCAATTACTAAAAAAATGATCTGAAATATTGTGCAAATCTGAAATAATCGTGAAAATGGGGGGGGGGGGGAAGCTTGTACGTTAATGCCAATATGTTAGAGATTTTTAAGGAATTAAATCAAAATTTAATCTCATTTAAACTATTTGGAGAGATTTAAGGCAACTAACTAATCTGCATATTTTTTAAAACTTCTTAAAACATGCTAATCAATTAACACCAATTAATAATTATATTTAATTTTATTAATAAAGGATGCCATTTTCCATTATTAGTTTGTCCGTTTTTTTTTCTTTAATTTTTTAAAAACAAATCTTTTTAATAATTTAAAATTAACATTATATTTTTTAATAATATGATATAGCTTGAGATATTAAATGTTATACACTGAAATACAAACTCTAATGCTATAACTTGAGAATATTACTATAGAAAATGTTATATACCTAATTTACACTTTTACTAACAACTTAAGTTGGTTAGTATTCTACTAACAAATTATCAACATATTTCTAACTGAATTATATGTGAAAACTTACCAACGAAATTCTAACAGATTACCAACATAAATCTTACTAACTAAGTATTTTAGTTGGTAAATACAGCTGGAAAAAATAGCGCCAAATTTAGCCACATTCTATCAATGGATTACCAACAGAAATATTACTAACTCACACCTTTTGCTGGTAATATTACCAACGAAGTATATATCGGTTCGTAAATATGACAAAAAATTATTTATATAATTTATTAACATATTACCAATGAATTACTAACATTATTTATATAATTTATTAACATATTACCAATGAATTACTAACCAAAAAATTACCAATGACAAGATTGTGTTGCTAAACTTATCAATCAAATATAAATGTGTTGGTAAATTAGTAACGAATAAATTTGTTGGTAAACTTTCCAACCAATATCAAATTAGTTGGAAATTTTACCGACGAATAAAGACTGTAGTTAGTAAATTACTAACATCATCAAAATAGTTGGTAATAAACCAACCGATCATTAATCCATTGGTAAAATTTACCAACAAATTAATTATTAGTTGGTAATATTACATATGAATTTTTAGTTGAATAGTAACTATTACCAACTCTGATAAAATTGATTGGCAAATTATTAATTATTAACTTACATTTTAATAGTTAGTACATTTACCAATTGGAGTTAAATATTTTGATAAATCAACGTTTAGTATTGAGGTTTTCATATTTAGTTTGTGTCATTAAGCGTTTAAATTTTAAATTTTAATCAAAACATGACTTTGTTCAATATTTTTGGTAAACGTGCTCAGATTAGAACTCTGTGGTGTCACTAGCTTTGAAAGGTCATTTTTATCTAATGGGAATGTTGATTCAAGTTTTGAGGCTTTCAATTTTAGTTTGTGTCGTTAGGTGTTTTAAATTTTATGTTTAAGCCAAAATTTGACTTTGGTCAATATTTTTGGGAACGTGCTCAGATGAGAATTTCGTCTGCGTAATTAACTTCAAAGATCATTTTTATCTACTAGGATGGTTGGTTTGGATTTTGAGGCTTTCATTTTACTGTTAACAGTCAGGTGTTTAACATATAAATTTTGACAAAAATTTAACTTTAGTCCATATATTTGATAACGTATCCAAATAAGAATTTCGTCAGTGCAATTAGATGTGAAAAGTCATTTTTAATGTAATAAGATAAAGGTTTCGGGTTTTGAGGCTTCTGTTTTTAGTTTATGACTTAATGTTGTTAGACATTTAACTTTTAAGTTTTGACCAAAATTTCACTTTAGTCAATATTTTTGGTAATCGTGCTCGAATTCAAATTTTGTCACCGTAATTACCCATATCAGTTCAGTTTTGATCTCACAGGATGGTTAGTTTGAGTTTTGAGACTTTTATTTTCAATTTATGTTGTTAAACGTTTTAACTTTTAACTTTTGACTAAAATTTGAATTAGGTCAATTTTATTTGGAAACATGCTCAAATTTGCATTTCGTCAACGCAGTTAGCTCTGAAAAGTCATTGTTTTCGCTTTATAGGATGATTGGTTTGGATTTTGAGGTTTCTTTATTCAATTTGTACCGTTTGGTGATTTAACTTTTAAATTTTGGCCAAAAATTAATTTTGCTTAGTATTTTAAAAATGCGCCTTGATAAAAATTATGTCAGCGCGATTAGCTTCATAAGGTCATTTTTATATATAATAAAATGGTTGTTTCAGGTTTTGAGGCTTCCATTTTCAGTTTGTGTTGTTAGGCGTTTTAACTTTTATGTTCTGGCCAAAATTTAGATTTGGTCAATATTTTTGGTAAACGTGCTCAATTTTAAATTTTTTGATATAATGATATGTGTCATATTAAGATTAATTTAACTTGTTATCTTAAAATTTGCATTGTTTCATTCAAATATGATTTATAAAATTGATTAATATTTTTGGATTTATATTTGTGTTCTTAGATTTTTAAATGAATTAAATTAATAAATATTTTACTATTGTATAATATTTTGAACATATTTTCAATCAATTACTAACCTAACATTGTACTTGAATAATATATTACCAATAAACTAACAAACAATTAGTAAATTTATTTAAAAAGTAAATAATCATACTAACGTATTTAAAATTTATTGCCAATAAGGGTTGTGGTGTAGTGGTAAGTACTCCTCCAATGTTGATACCGAACACCGGATGGGAAACCAATTTTTTTTTTTTAAAAAAAGTATTTAAAATTTATTGGTAAATTACCAACACAATTTTTTTGTTACTAAAATTACCAACCAATTACCAATATATGAATCGAATAATGAAGAAAAAATTTACTAACTCCTTTTCAATTCTTTAGTAAAGGTACTAATGATATACTAACCAAAACTTAGTTGGTAAATTTACCAACGGAAATTTCAAGTCCATGTTTAAAAATTTTGTAACAACATCTTTGGTGTTTACTAACTGATTTTTGGTTAGTAAGTTTACCAGCAAATTAAAATCGGTTGGTAATATTTACCGACGAGTTTTTTAGCAACGGATTATTATTAGTTGATATTTGGTTGGTAACTCAATTTTCCAACCAATTTGATCAATTTACCAACAAATTTTTTTATTGGTAATTGAGTTTTCTTTTGTAGTGTTTTCATTTATCTAGATTCATTTAATCCCAAATAAAAATTGATTTAAAGATATATGACACTTGGACCTAACTCAACCCCAAAAGCTAGCTCATAAGGAGAAATTTGTCCAAGTCCATATTGATAGACGACTCTATACTTGATTATCACTCAAACTCCATTAGCACTACTCATTGGAGAAACTTAAGCTAAGAAGAGAAAAGAGAGATTTTATTGAGTGAATGAAGAAAACAGAATGAATGAGTATTGTTACATCAAAATGTATTATCACTGTTCGTATCATTTTCCAGAAATACTAACTAACTAATTGTAATATCTATCATTGCTAATGACTTCTTTACCCCTTAATTAACTCATTATCATGTTATGCTTATTTCATTACTCCACCTCCCTCAAGCTGGCAGGTATATGAAAATATTCAGCTTGCCTACTAGGTTCTCATGTTGTGGTCATGGAAATCCCTTGGTTAATAGATCTGCTAATTGATTCTTGGTACCTACATGTACTGTCTTGGTAAGTCCCTCTTGTATATTCTACCTGATGAAATAACAGTCTATCTCGATGTGTTTAGTAATCTCATGAAACACCGATTTTCTGCAACTTGTAGTGCACCATTCAATTCCTTCAATAAACCAGTCAACCATACTACCTATGAAACTGCTTTGGCCATGTTGATGTATGTACACAACTTATTGTCACATCCCGCCAAGTCTTAGTAAGATTTTGCATCCGAATAGGGGCGGAAAAGTCTAGAGTTTTGGAGAAGTTAGTAGAAGATTCTAGAAGCCCCTAGATCTTTCAAGAAGGCCTTGGAGAGTTCTAGAAGAAGAACTAGATAGATATTTCTAGAGAGGGACCAAAGTGTAAATAAGTATGGACTTGTAAAGTAATTTTTATTTACACTTTGGCCCCATAAGAAGTAGTTTAAATAGGGGGCTCTCATTTGTAAATCATCCAAGAAAGTTGTAAGCAATCGTCCAAGCAATATAAAACCTTCTTCCAAATCTTTCTAAGTCTTCCTCTAATTCTATTAGCGATCTTAGTTTTAAAGACTCACTTGAGCTTACAAGATTGTGAAAGATTTGTGAGTAAGTTGTCAACTGCCGCACGGATCTTTAGCAAATATTCTAAGTCCATGATAACGTGGTATCAGAGAAAAGGTTGTACTAAGGGAATGTCTAACAGATGAGAAGTAAATGTTTCTAGCACCACCAACGTCAGGTTGGATGATGGGGAGGAGTGGATCGCAAGGGTTCAAACGGTGAGGCTGGTCATGGAGATATTAAGTCGGCTTTTTAACGTGGCTGATGGAAAGTTCAAAACCCTTGAAGACTTCACTCTCGAAGAGATCGAATCCATCCATAAAGAGTTGGAGGGACGCCAGCGAGCTGAGTTTGAGATGAAAGAGTTTATCACTTCCTTGGATGGTGGCGTTGAGCACGATTGAGACCATGAAGGCCGAGATAAAAGCACTCAAGGAAGGCGTGGGAGTTGGAAGATCGTCGTCATATGACCGATATAGGGAGGCCAAATTCGAGGCTTCCAAACCACATTTGTTGAAAAACGTTCGTGACGCGGAAGAGGTGGAGAATTTTCTATGACACTTGGAGGATTACTTCAAGTGCAACAAGCTATAGAGCGACGAGAGTAAGATCAAAATTGTCGTGTTGTATCATTCGGAGATGGCCATGTTGTGGTAGAGGCGTAAAGAGTCAGAAATAGGGAAGGGGCGTTGCACCATCAACACTTGGGAGCGATTCCAACAGGATTTCAAGAAAGCGTTTTCCCTTACAACATCATCTATGAGGTGAACAAAAATTAAGGGAGCTAAAGCAAAAGGGAAGTATACTCACATATGTGCAGGAGTTCACAACCCTCACACTTTAAATTCCTAACCTCACGGATAAAGATATGTTGTTCTACTTCATGGATGGGTTTCAAATTATGCCAGGACAGAGTTGGAACACCGACAGGTCAAGACTATCGACGAAGCCATCACGCAGGCTGAAGCTTTTGACATACTTTAGGCACGAGAAGCCCAACAGAAGATGAGACGCAGTCATGACCATGGTTGGGGAGATCATGGCAAAGACGAGGAGCAACGACCACATCCTAAGAAACATGATACCTTGAAGTTTGATGGTAAGAAGTTTGGACGTCATGGCGACACAGAGAGAAATATAGAGGTTGCCAAAAGAGGTGGTTTCTACATATGTGGTGGTTCTCATGATTATGCGAGGTTCCCATAACTGAAGAGACTTGGTGCTATCCTGCGAGAGCGGAAAGAGAAAGATGCACAAAAGAAAGGACAAGGTGTAGAGACGACGCAATTGGGCTTGATAGGACTATGCAGAGCTATCACCAAGAAACCAGGGAAACCGAGAGAATACAGCGCGCAGTATGTCGACATCACGATCAATGGAAAGTTTGATTATGCCATGGTCAACACGGGTGCAGAGTCAACATAATGACCAAGAAGGCAGTGACAAGGTTGGGGCTATGTTACAGTCCAAGTAACGCCCAACTCAGGACGATTAATGCACCACCGACTCCCGTGAGTGGAGTCGCGCATGAAGTAAGCATCAAAATAGGCGAGTGGCAAAGTAAGATCAACTTTATAGTCTTTCATTTAGATCTCTTTGACATAATTCTTGGACAAGAGTTCTTCCAACTTTGCCACGCTATGGGAGATCCTTACCTCGAACGACTTCTGGTCATGGAGCAAGGAGGAACATGCATGGTTCCCCCTGATTAAGGCACCAAAGACGGAAGGAAAAGTGCAACTAACATCCATGCAACTCAAGAGAAGCCTTAAGAAGAAAGAGACAACATTTGTAGCTTTATGAAGTAACTTTTATTTGCACATTATTCCTTTAAGGAGTAGTATAAATAGGGGGATCTCATTTGTAAATCATCCAAGAAAGTTGTAAGCAATCGTCTAAGCAATATAAAATGTTCTTCCAAATCTTTCGATGTATTCTTTAATTCTCTTAGCGATCTTAGTTTTAAAGGCTTATTTGAGTTTACAAGATCGTGAAAGATTTGTGAGTAAGTTTTCACGTGCCGCATGGAACTTTAGCGAATAATCTAAGTCAGTGATAACGTGGTATCAGAGCAAAGACTTGTACTAAGCGAATGGCTAATTGAGAGATTTAAATACCGCTAGCACCACCAACGTTAGGCTGGATGGTGGGGAGGAGTGGATCACAAGGGTTGAAACGGTGAGGCAGGTCGTGCAGATATTAGGTCGGTGTTTTAACATGGTTGATGGCAAATTCAAAACCCTTGAAGACTTCACCCTTGAGGAGACCGAATCCATCCGTAACTAGTTGGAGGGACGCCAGCGGGCTGATTTTGAGATGAAAGAGGTTATCACTTCCTTGGAGTGTCGGCATATGGAGGCGTTGAGCACGATGACAATGAAAGCCAAGATAAAAGCACTCAAGGAAGGCGTGGGAGTTAGAACATCGTCGTCGTTCTACCGAGATAGGGTGACCAAGGTTGAGGCTCCCAAACCACCTATGTTTAAGGGCTCCCGTGACGCACAATAGATGGATATTTTTCTATGGCACTTGGAGAATTACTTCAAGTTTAACAAGCTAAAGAGCGACGAGAGTATGATCAACATCGTCATATTGTATCTTTTGGAGATGTTCATGCTGTGGTGGAGGCGTAAAGAGTCGGAAATAGGGAAGGGTGTTGCACCATACACATGAACAGTTGTGAGCAATTCCAAGAGGAGTTCAAGAAGGCGTTCTTCCTTAACAACGTCATCTATGAGGTGAAGCACAAGTTTAGGGAGCTGAAGCAAACTGGTAGTATACGCGTGTATGTGTAGGAGTTCATAACCCTCAAGCTTCAAATTCCTAACCTCACGGATGAAGATATATTATTCCACTTTATGGATGAGTTTCCAAATAGGGTCAGGATGGAGTTGGAATGCCGACAAGTCATGTCTATAGATGAAGCCATCACGCAGGCTAAAGATTTGATAGACTTCAGGCATAAAAAGCCTGACAGAGCCAGAAGAGAGCAGATGAGAGGTAGTCATAACCATGGTGGGTGAGATCGTGGCAAAGACGAGGAGCAGCGACCACATCTTAAGAACCATGATACCTTTAAGTCTGATCGTAAGAAGTCTGGACGTCATGGCATGACGTCACATGGAGAAAAATAGAGAGGTTGCCAAAAGAGGTGATTACTACATATGTGGTGGGCCGCATAGCTATATGAGGTGCCCATAATTGAAGAGTCTTGGTGCTATCTTGCGGGTGCGGAAAGAGAAAGATTTACAAGAGCAAGGACAATGTGTAGAGATAACCAATTGGGATTTATAAGACTATGTGAGCTATCACGAAGCAATGAGGGAAACTGAGAGAATATGGCGCGCAGTATGTCCACCGTGCATGAAGAAGGTTTCAAGAGGTAATAATGTCGTGATGCCCAAGAAGCCGCCGAGGCGCTTGCCTTCTAGGAAGAAGGTAGATCGTGAGGCCGAGTTAGAAGCGATAAAGAAGCAATTGAAGAAGTTGCGTGAGGGAATTGATCGAGTCAATGGATTGTTACTCGCGCATACGAGAAGACAAGACTTGCTTGCCAATGCAGCGATTATGCGACGTGGCTGCCGCATCAATAGGTGGGCGAGAGTGTCATTTCCCTCCAATTCTCAGTAAGATTTTTCATCCGGATAGGGGAAGAAAAGTCTAGAGTTTTGGAGAATTTTGTAGAAAACTCTAGAAGCCCCTAGATCTTTCAAGAAGGCTCTGGAGAGTTCTAGAAAAAGAACAAGATATTTTCTAGGAAAGCCTTAGAATTTTATAGAAAGTGTAAAGATTTTGTCACTACCCGAGCCTACACCTGGACGTTGCGGGCACTCAAGAACCATTGATGGTTCCCAAGTGAACCCTCATTCTAGCTGATTACAAGCGGAAGACTAACTTAAGCATATAAATCTTGAAACGTGAAATAAAATTCATAAACTCAACTTTTGAAACTTTAACTCAAATAAACAACTCTGAATAAAGTAATATATTCAACTCGCCATAAATAGGCAACTTTAGTCTTTAAAATATTTAATAAAATAAATTATTAATATAGACTCCTCAACTATACTGTCTATCTATGAAACCTCTAACTGACAAGGATGGAAGTCGAGACAAGACCCACGACATCCTAACTAGATTGAAAGGTAAATGAAATTCTCCGGAAGCAAGAAAGCTCACCATAGCTAACTCAAACTCTCGGATGTATCAACGAAACTCCTGTTGATGATCCTTTGTGTCTCGGATGTATAACTCAAACTCAAATTATTTACTTTTATACTCACTTGCTTGAGTCTTAAAAGAAGTTACTAGAAGTTATGGAAGACTCCTCAAAAGGACTTTCTTAGAACGTTTGAAAGCATTCTCAAAACATAACTTTCAACTCTACCTTGAATTTGAATTATGAATTCAAGTTATGATTATGTTAGGACTGATTTTTGATGAACTAGCTTAGATTAGTTAGAATAAAAAAGGAGTGAAGGTGCACTTTAAACAAACTCAAACAGAGCTACCGGAGGCAAAATGGACTTGGAAGACGACCCTGGGGCTATGGTTAGCGTGGATACCCAACCCTTGACGGACAGATATGGGTTTGGGGCGCTCTGCCAGGCTCGCCGTGCCAGAATTTCTGAGCACTTTTGCTCGTTTTCTCACCCTAAATCGCCTATTCAAACGATTTCTTCTTCCAATCTCTTGGATTCAATTACTTAACTTAATTACACCCTAATATACTTCAACAATATTATAATTACTCAATTTGATATCAAGAAATCATCAAACTCCAACACAACGTGATTTGGGACGAACTTCAAAAACACATTTCAAGAACTCTAATGATTAAACTTTAAGCATGAAATTTCGCTGAAAAAAAATATATGATTGTCCTGTGGGTGAAATAAAACAACACTATAGAAGCTTACAGACCTCTTAGGGACTAGACCCATGGCGATAATCCGCAACTAAACTCAAGAACGTCGACGAACGTCTTCATCCTTGCCTCTTTTCTCCTCTTTTCTTTTCTTGCCTCTTCTTGAACTCTCAACTAAGACCCTAGGTGTGTATTAGGATTATAAAACTAAACCTAAAAGGATTAGACCCCTAAAATATGACTAAAAATGAGTTAAATCTGATTGGATAAGGAAAGGACCAAAATACCCCTCACTATTTTCGGCTAACTGGACAACCTAACTTTAAAAGGTCATAGCTCACTCATCCGAACTCAAAATTTAGCAAACTTGGCAGCTTTAGAAATATAATTCAAAGATATTTACAATGGTATCTTGTAGCACATCTAACTCATCATGTACTGGGAATATGGTCATTTGAAGGTGACTCTCAAAACTCATACTTAGCTTAACTTGAAAAATTTCAGATTTTTCTATTTCCAATTTAATTCTTATTGGAATTCTTGTTGATAAATCTAGTGACCTGACCTTAGTACTTAAGAAAATTTTAATTTCTTGGTGAAATCTTACTTACTACGATTAACGGTTCGAGTCTTAGTTTTAAAAATATTCTGGGGTGTTACAGATTTCTAGAAAGGGACCAAAATATAAATAAGTAGGGACTTGTATTTAGCCCCCTAGTAAGTAGTATAAATAGGGGGCTCTCATTTGTAAATCATCCAAGAAAGTTGTAAGCAATCTTCCAAGCAATATAAATTCTTCTTCCAAATCTTTCTAAGTCTTCCTTTCATTGTCTTAGCGATCTTAGTTTTAAAGGCTTACTTGAGCTTACAATATCGTCAAAGGTTTGTGAGTAAGTTGTCAAGTGTCGCACGAAGCTTTAGCAAATACTCTAAGTCTATGACATTATGCTGAGCTTCTTGATACTGCACTTTGTTTCTTTTATTTCCAAGAAATCAATGAGCTTCCATGTTTAACTAAGAACTCTAAAACTGATTTTCTAGTATTAGGACAAGAGAACCGTCTGTATCACAAAAAAGTGTTAATGAATTGGAGACTTGGCTACTCAATAAGATCCTCAGAGCTTGTTCTCTTGAATATTCATGACCCTTACTTCTACATCCCAATGTGATTTTCTAGGTAGTTCTAAGAACTACAAGTGTTTGTACAACGTAGGTTATATGAGACCTTGTTATTGTCAAATACAACAGTTTTCGAATCATTCTTTAGTATTTAGTCTTATTTTCTAGCATATCATCATATTTTTTCTGCATTAATTCTTCAAAATCCTATGTAGTTAGATTTGTATTAACCTCCCAGGTCTCCATGTAGGTTTTACAAATCCAATTCTCAGATCTGAGATAATCTCAAGAGCATATTTCCTTTGATTCACTAGGATTCCCTTGGAAGATCTATTGAACTTCATTCCAAGAAAAACTTCAATGTTCCTGAATCCTTGCTCTTGAAGGCTTTATGTAGGGATGCCTTAGTTTCCTCAATAACAAATATAATATTACTGGCTGATACTAGCATATCATTTACATAGACCGAAGTGATGATAATATCACTTCCTTTCTTCTTTATAAACAGTGAGTGATCCAAGAAATTTTGAGTGAATTGTAGGCTTGAGACAATTTCAAATTTCATTGTCTGCTAGCTTGTTTTAACCCATATGAGGATTTAACAAGTCTACAAACTATTATGCTAGACTCCCCCTGACATGGTAATCCCCAAGGAAGCTGCATATAAACCTCATCATGGAGATCACTCTTAAGAAATGTATTGTACACATCCAACTAGTGAACATGCCAATTATGTTGTGCAACTGGTTATAAAATTAAACAACTCTCACAACGGCAATTTTGACCACTGGTGAGAGAATGTTTCATGGTAATCAAAACCCTTCTGATGGTTGTAGACTTATTCCATCAACCTGGCCTTGAACCTCTCCACCTCACCGAAAGCTCTCAGTGCTACCTTATAAACTCATCTACACCCAATAGCAGCCTTATTTGGGGGGGGGGGTAAAGGAACTAGGTCGCAAGTGTGATTAAGCTCAAGAGCTTTGTAAATTAGAATTCATGGTTTCAACCCATCTACTATACTGAACAGCCTCTTGATAGGACATTGGTTCCTGTATATTAGATAAGGAGTTGAGATATACTTGATCAGTAGGAGAAATAGATTATGAAAAACGTATATATGCATTGCTTGTATAGGAAACATTAGTAGCAGACTATTTAGTAATGTAATCAACATGCTAAAGAGGATCCTTTATTACTCTGTGTGATTTTCTTGGCTGCGAAGGATCTGGTACCAAAGGGCTAGGAGGATATGTATTAGGAGGGTCATCCATACGAAAAATGTCACTAGATGATAAAGGTTCAGTAGACCAGGAAAATTAATCATCATGTCATCCATATTAATATAAAATTTCTCCCTTGCAAGGTCAAACAATATGTAGCCCTTGGTGGTTGTAGAATAACCCATGAACACCGAGAGCACTGATCTTGAAGCAAATTTGTCCACTCTAGGAAAGACACTGCCATAACACAAACATTCAAAAGTTTTGAGATGACTAAGAATAGATTTCATACCAAAGAACAACTCATAAGGAGATTTGTCACCAAGGACTACTGAGGGCAATCTATTAATTACATAAGTTGCAGTTAGAATTCAATGACCCCAAAATCTTAAAGGGATATGCCATTGAAATTTGAGGAATTGAGCTACTTCAAGCAAATTTAGATCTTCCTCTCAGCTACACCATTTTGTTGAGGGATATGGACACAACTTCTCTGGTGAAAAATACCAAGTTCCTTGAGGAGAGGCTGCATATCAGCATTCACAAATTCAACACCATTATATTGAGTGTGGATCAACTTGAAAAATTGCCTTAATACTATTATACATTACAGCAAATTCGATTATCAAGGACAAATTTTTTTATCATTCATAAATTAAATTTCGTCACTAAAAATCTTGTGAGACGAAAATTAATTCGTCACCCAGTCGTCATTAAATTTGTGTCTCTAAAAGTATACAAAGACGATTTAGTTCTTCTTTACTAAAAGTATTATTTTAACTACGAAAAGTAAAATCGTTCCTAAATTCTTAAACATTTGTGACAAATTTATTTGTCGTAAAAAGTATTCTTTTTGTAGTTAATAGTATGCTTTGTCACTAAAAATGTTATTACTACCGACAAAATTATATCGTCGCTAATTAATTTACTTCAATCAGTGACTAAATCAATTGTCTCTAATATTATATGTGTTTCTTAGTTGAACAAAATCTAATTTCGTCACTAATGACTATTTTATATACAAAAATCATTTTGCTCTTAACTAGAAATAAATTTATCATTATAAAACTGATTCATTTTCCTATGATATACATGTTTATCCATGTATCTCGCAGATCTATTTTTTTTAACCCTTGGCCAAGAGCTCGCACATTATGCTTTCTTGGGAAATTGAACTCACAACCTCGAGTTTGGAAGTGAAAAGTGTTTACCATCTTACCAACTCTCTTTTGTCTCTCGCTTTTATTTTATTTTTTACTTCATTCACTTTTTTTAATTTAAATTTTATAAAAATAATATGTTATATGATTAATTATACTCATACACAAATGCATGAAATTTACTATCCACAATTAATTCAAATGTAGATTATATTTTAATAAAACTGTATATTTCTTTTAAAATATCTTTAAATACATGCAGTTTGATTCTGTCATTTTATTTACTTATTTTTACAAATTTAAAAATTATTCAGTACAATTATAAATTTATATAAAATTAAACTTTTGATTTTATTAAAAAAGTTGAATTATCGGTTCAATTTGATTAGTAAATCAATTATTTGGGGGAAAAAAACATTGATACCAATTACTATAATACTTCATCATAATATGTTTGAAATCCTAGGTGGTTCATTTCTTTTATTTTTAACTTCACTTTTCACACTGATGAAAAACGTTAATAGAAATTCATGAAATATTTTGCAACTTTGAAAAGTTTAAGTTTGTAAGTCGATGTTATCTTTTTATAGTTGATCTACGTATGTATGTGGAATTACTATTATATATGTACATATTTATAGACAAAAACAAATAGATCAACTTAGTCTATGTAGTTCATCAAACACAAATCAATAGACACACACACAAAAAAAAAAGACTTGAGAAATTATTATTTTTATCGTCTTTATCAATGAAAGTGTATCTAATAACTTTTGTCACTAAATGCAAATAATTAGTGACAAATTTGATGTCGTAGCTAATAATTGCGTAGCTATATATCATATTTAGAACCATTACGAAAACAAGTAATGACAATGGTTAATATGGATTTATAATTAAGGTATGAAGTGAAAAATATATCGTTGATGTTAAAGAATATCCATCTAATAATTTTAAGGAAAAAAATGAGCTCCTTTGTTCCAATTTATATGTTTTTTCCACTTGATAATAAATAATTAGGATGAAAAAGTTTATCATCGGAGTACAATATCATGATGAAGTTTGTCTTGACATGCAGCTATGTTTATAGAGTTCAAATTTTGAGTTCTCAATTAAGATGAAGCATTTTATGTATTGACTTGAAAGCGTTGGAAGATGGCCTTCAATTAAATAAAAATGTATTATACTTGATGAAAGCGTGGGGATTAAGTTTATATATGGCTTTGAGCCTTTGATAACTGGAATTCCTTATTAGATACTAGCAATATTTTAAGGCAATAACTACTAAAAAATTACATCAAATCCTTAACATTTTTAGTACCCCGCAAGCCATGCACTACCTTTACGTTTCCTTTAGAAACGTTTCAATTCAAATGTTATTTTTATTAATTCCCTTTATTGTAAGCAAAATTGATAAGTCGCATTTTAGAAAATTAAAGTTATTATCCTTCTTGATAATTTATGTGACATTTTTTTGGTTGTCTGCCATATGTTCAAAAAGATGGTTATGTGACTTTTTGTGGGAAAATGATGACAGTTATATGGATGTAATCATCATATTTATATAGGGATTAAAAATAGGCTAAATCTATCGGTGGTTTTCTAAAGTTGACACTAAATCTCGCTTTTTTTTGAGTTTATATCACTAGACAATGTCCGAAAGATTTTTTTTATCAGTCTAGTCCCTACTTTGTCAATCCTAATGAGGCAACGAACCTTTTCTAATTAATAAGAATGAAAAAAATATGAGCTAGAGAAACTAGGTATTCTATGATCATCACCGAATTTGTAATACACTCTATGATGATATTACAAATTATATTACTTGAAAAATGCACAAAAATAAAATTCAAGAAGAAAGTTGAGTTATCAACCTCAATAATTTTACAAATGCGTGAATTAAAATATAGATACTTCCACTTCTTTGATGGTGAGATATCCCTATCCCAAGCCACTTTATCAAAGAATATGTCCAACATATTTTCTTCCTCCTCATCATCAAAAGAATCATCACCCAAATCACTATCATAACCCCTAGTTGGACTAAATTTTGATGCTAAGGCCTCTTGTTCATTCTTCTTTGCAATTATACTTTTTAGGTACAAATTTCAAAGCTTGTGGACTTAATTTTGTATTCAAAAGAGGAGGTGAAATATGCTCTTCTTCATCAACCAAATCAGTCCATCTAGGAGTACTCATCTCACTTTGTTTTTCTTTCGAGACCTCATGAGCTGAGGTGTTCGATGTGACCATGGGTGACTTGAGCTGAATTGGGTCTAAGCAACAAGGCAGTCTCAAATTCTTGAATAATCTTAGCTACTTTATGATTAGAGATATATAATGTAGGATTCATAACACTATTTTTTTTTGGTTTGCATGCTACATACTCCAATTGGCATGATAATTGATTGTTTATTATTAACAAATAGGCTCGAACCAAAGTTTGCTTCTTAGTGGGATTAGAAACAACTAACTCTAATTCTTTCTCCACCTCGAGTGCTTCAAAAGGATTTGTACAAACAATGTCCTTCGGTTCATTAGATTGCACTACTAGATTAGTAGTTAGTTGTGCTTATTTTCAAGACGTGGAGATTTACATTAACTTGTTGAGGAACCAATACATATAGAAATTGATTTTTGGGCAATTGTGTTCCGATTTGCATTTGCATTCTCATCAACTACAAAAAGAAACTGTCAGAAAGCGACGGACGGCGTCGCTCCGCAAAGCGACTCCAATTGCTACACTGTCCGTCGCTTTTAAAAAAATATAGTTTTAAAATTATTATTCAAAAAGTGACGGATGAAATATCTTAGTCCGTCGCTTTTTTTCGTGGATTTTTATATAAGTAGTGACGGAGTACGTCGCTTTTTATTTAAAATAATTATTTATAAATTAAAATCTAACCACGCCGTCCGTCACTTTTAATTAATTTTAATTGATTAAGTTTTTTAAAAGAGCAAGGGACAAAATCTTTAAGTCCATCGCTTTTTGGTCAAAATGATTAGTCAAACATTTAAGAAAAGCGAAGGACAACGTCTCTTAGTCCGTCACTTTTTGGTCTACTATTTTAAAAAAAGTGACGGACAAAGAGACGTTGCCCTTCGCTTTTGTTAAAATGTCTTTGAGACCAGATGCGAAATTTCCCTATTTTTCCTTCTCCTTCCTTCTCTCTTCCTTATCTCTAAGATTTCTGTCGCTGCCAACGACATTGTTGCCGCCGCTGATGACGACTCCTGCTGCTCCATTGTCTTTTTCTCCTTTAATTTAAGGTTAGGGTTTCATGAAATTATTTTTAAATTTATTCAATTTAAGTTAGATTTGATTTGTCAATTAGTGTATTGAATTTGTGTTTTATTGATTGTTAGTTTGAATGATTGATTGTTAGTTGGTGAATGATTTAGGATTTTTTTGTTTTAGTACTAGTTTGGTAGATTGTTAGTTAGTTAGTAAATGATTTAGGATTTTTTTTAGTGTTACTACTAGTTTGATTGATTGTTAGTTAGCAAATGATTTAGGGTTTTTTTTATTTTAGTACTTGTGAATTGAGATTTTTTTTTTAATTTGATTGTTTGTTAGTTAGTGAAGTGTTAATTTGAAGTTAGATGAATCGAAACTAGATTTAGAATTTTGAACTTGAAATTTGAACATAACAAACTATTCTTGAGTTTGAAGTCTATGTATAACTAATTTTACAAATTGGATATATGATGAATTTTGAACTTGAAATTTGAAGATAACAAATTATTCTTGAGTTTGAATTTTATGTATAACTAATTTTAGAAATTAGATATATGATGAATTTGATTAGAACTTGAAGTAGTTGAACTTAATTAGAACTTAAATATAACTAATTTTTCTTGGCTTAAACTTTTATATATAACTAATTTTAGAGATTATTTGAACTTGAATTTAATTAGAACTTGAACTTGAACTTAGAATTTCAATATAACTAATCCTTGGATTAGAAGTTTATATATAACTAGGTTAAGCAATTAGTTTGAACTTGAATTTTGTTATATATTGAACTTGAACTTAGAACTCGAATATAACTAGCTAAGTTTTGAGTTTGAAGTTTATGTATAATTAATTTTACAACTTTATAAGGTTGTGAGCGTTAGAAATTTTGAATTACTGTAGGATTTTAGAACTTTAAGTTGTGAACTTTAGAGAACTTGAAATATTTTTTTTGTAACATTTTAGAACTTTAGGTTGTAAAACGTTAGTAATCTTGAATTTTTGTAGAATTTTAGAACTTTAACTTGTGAATTTAGAGAACTTGATTTTTTGTGAAATTTTAGAACTTTAAGTTGTAAACTTTAGCGAACTTGAATTTTTGTAGGTTTTTAGAGATTTAGGTTGTGACTTTAGAAATTTTGAATTATTGTAAGATTTTAGAATTTAAATATGTGAACTTTAGAGAACTTAAATTTTTATAGGATTTTAAATTTGTGAACTCCTAATGATCAACTAGATCAACGAGGCGCTGGGTGCTGATCCTGGTTACCTGCGTTTGCATCGTAAGATGATGCAGGACAAGTCGCATCAGTACATTGAATGTACGAGTATGCGAGTTGAAATGCTAAACAACAACTTAAAGCTTGAAAGGATTAAGAATAACTTACCTTAGCTCTGCTCAACTCGAGAAGTACTCAACTCAATATGTGTATAAAATAATTTAAAACACATGTGATATGTATAAATCTTGTAAAACAGTAAATCAACTTAGTCCATCAAAGATGCATGCAATTGCAAACTCAACTTTACTTATATATGAAAGTAATATAGTTCTGTGGGAGTTTCACTAACCGATACATCTCGCCCACACTGCCAGACCGGTCTTATACTTTGCCGTCGCGTTGAACATCCTCAATCTAGTGGATCCACTGGTTGAACTTACGTGATCATCTAAAAAGTATGACCCATTAATACCCATGATGAATATATGGTTTACATGGAGACTTGAGTTAATATGAACTCTCGTCCCCACATCGGTGCTCAATACTACTCCCAAAATATACTTTAGCTCATACTTTTAAAATAGCTTCCTTCCTCTAGGTTGAGATAATTTGCTCAACCCTTTTTAGCTTTAAAAAGCCCTCTTGAAATCAATGTTCCCTTTTCTTGTTCAAAGCTCTGTTGGAAACTTAGTTTCTTCTTAACTTAAATATAAAAACGTTTATAAACTTTTTAGGGAATACTTAGTTCTCTTATATCTCTTGAGGAATGAATTCAACTCTTTACTCTTTACTTGACTTGAAACTTTTGATCTTAATCAACTCTTTAGGGAATACTTAAATGTGTTATATCGTCCTTGAAGGAAAGACTTCAACTCTTACTCTTTCTTTAACTCGAAGCTTCAGCCTTAAAACAAATTTAAAACGTAAAAATAAGGCTCTTGGAAACTTTAAGAAACTTTTCTTAACTTACTTCATAGCTTTAGACTTGACTTCTTAACTTCCTTGAGTTTGATCCTAACTTTCTTTGAAATGAATTATGGATTCAAGGTTCATGATTCATGTTTATGGATGATTTCATGATGTTTAGATGTACCTTAGATTGTTGGAATCAGCTAAAAAAAGTGGATACATCACTTAGAAACTAGTACGAAAAGATCGGGAAAGAATGGGGTCTCTAGGCGTCCTTGGCGCTCTGAGAGGCATGGAGTGCCAGAGCCTGACGATTAGGCTTTGTCTTGAGGTGCTCTCGCTAGCACGGCATGCCAGAGCCTGTCACACAGAGAATGTCCTGAGGGGCTCTGGTAGGTGTGGCGCCCCAAGGTCTCACAGACGAGATTTTTGACTTTTCTTCTCCATTTTTCATCTCTAAACCTTCTAAACTTCCATGGATCTCACCCAAATCACTTAGGATCATTAATAAGCTCAATACCCAACAGATTAGACCCAAAAAAATAACCCGTAAACACGAATCTAATCAACTATAACATGCTACAACTCAACCAACTAGAATTTAACCATTTGTTCTTCAATAATTTCAATGTTCATCATTCAATCTATTCAAACTTCGCTGAATTAAACAATGTTCATCATCCCAAGCCCTAAGCGTATTTCAACTTTATAAAACTAACTTTAGGCTTAGTTTTACCCCTAATAAACTCTTAAAACAAATTAGAAAATAGTAAGGTGAAATGACCACTTTACCCGTACTAAAATCCGGATTGGACTTTCCTCCATCCAACAACCCAACTTTCGATAGGTATATATCCCTCTACGACCTTGAAAATGCGCAAAATTGGCAGCATTGGAAAGATCTCTTCAAGAGAATTCCAACCATATAAAGAACTGACCCTAACTCATCCTGAGCTCGAAGTTCTGACAGTTTGAAAATGACCAAAACTCACTTTTACACTTCGGAAATTTTCTGTTATTTCCAAAAATAACTATTGTTAGTTTCTGTGTTTAATCCTAGCTAGTTCGGGTTACGGGATGTTACATATAGGATTTTAGAACTTTATAAGGTTTTGAGCGCTAGAAATCTTAAATTATTGTAGGATTTTAGAAATTTAAGTTGTGAACTTTAAAGAACCTGAATTTTTTGAGGATTTTAGAACTTTACGTTGTAAAACGTTAGTAATCTTGAATTATTGCGGAATTTTAGAACTTAAATTGTGAATTTTAGAACTAATTGACCTTAAAACTTGAAGGTTATATATAATTAAGTGAATTTGTGATTTTAAGACTAGTTTGAATTTGAAATTATAACTTGAATTTACTATAAATTGAACTTAATTAGGAATATGAACTTGAAATGTTGTTGATTGTTAAATCCAAAAAGTTGAATTATATTTGTATAGCATAAGTACCAACACTAGTTGATCCTATTGATGACAAAATTGATTTTCTTGCAAGATTGATTTATGTCCAATCGCCCACTATGTGAAGTGTAGCGACCCTTTTCGAGAGATACTACAACTTGAAAAGAAACCTAATTTAATACTTGCGACATTTAAAAGAGATTAACGAATGACATACTCATATCAATCTAGTTGAGGGATTAGGTTCCTAACGCATAATTTAGTTAAGGATGTTTACCTTGCCCATTTAAACCTTTATTTGAGGTCAAAATTGATATGACATGGAATTTTAACTTATGACGAAAAACACTCCAAAAATATGTTAAGCAAATAACCGACGAGCTTTTCTTGCAATGTTATCCTGACACTTAAGGATGAAATAACATGAATATTACTAACTCTCGACTACTGAAATCCGTCGGTTCATGCTTTACCCAAGCTTTCAAAACATATAGTAAATTAGTATATTACAAGACTTGGGGGTTTACACACATCAAAAAGATAAAAAGGTATAGCCATACTTATATTACAACCCATGGTGACATGATCAAATCAGCCCTCAAAATTTCATGTAAATATACAACACGTAGATCATGTACTAGTCCCAAGATTTATACAAAATATATATGCCTCTATGCAAGTGTGATCTTCCTTAAGGCTTTCAAAATCTCCATCTTCAATGGTCAACTTCAAGTGTCCTCTCGAACATTCCCTATGATAGAACCAACTATCGGTAAGCATATAGCTTAGTGGTGTAAAACTATAGATCCAGAGCACTAAGATTCACCAAGTTATCATTCTCAAGACAAGGGCAGCACAATTGAAAAAGAATCAGTAAATCGAGTAAACAATATACAAAGAGTATCAAGTTGGATATTTAAAGACCCAAATGTCAATAATGTTCATAGCACCATTTTCCAAGAGGTTCAATAACAAGAATCGCCAATATATACATCATGTCGTAACACCAAGCACGAGCAAGTATCAAGGAGGGTCGATGCCCTGTATCTAGAAGGGTCAAAGCCCAATAATCAAGAGAATCAAAAATCATATTAAAAATGGTCTAGTTCGTACTTAAAATGGAAAATTCTCATATTTAAGACGAACTAAAAATCCAGAGTCAAGATTGCAAATGATCCAAATCAAGAGGCATGTCAATATTGACAAAGTCAAAACCACAAGAAGGACAAGGTCCTAACAAGAGCACCAAGCGATCAAATAATCCGTACAAGTGGGCGAGCTACTCAAGAGACTTTAATGTCTTAAATAACAACAACACGATAGTGTAAAGTGACAAGAGGTAACCAAGGTACAAAGATAAACTTTCAGATATACCAGCAGGTAAAAATAGTACAAGTACAAGTTGATACACAAACCTCAGTTCTTTAGACAAGAAAAAGTTCAACACCACTTTAACAGTTTAAATCGTAGACCAATCAACGTATGAAGATCCTCAACTTGCTCACGAGTATATACAACCTTAAAAATACAATTAAATAACTTCTTTAATTCCTAGTATATTAATAATGTCGAATTAAAACAAGATTATCATCACAAGTATGCTTAGCCTTTACAAATACGACTATGCTCCCAGAACAGTGATTTTGTCCAGCCTAATATCTCAAATCGAAACTATGATTTGAAAAGGAAAACGGGAAAACTGGACTTTATAAACTTCATGAAAGATGTAGATAATCTTTTAAGCTAGAAAATAATCAAGAATCACCGCAAAATACGCTTTGTACAAAAAGATCTAATCAAAACACTGACAGTTGAACATACAGGATTTCCAATTCCAGAATCTGAACAGAACATGTCCTATGTTACGTCCCATATTTCGAATCCATAACAGCAAAATTAGAGTTTTACATAAACACAAGAGTTGTAGATATAAAAATTATATTTCCAAATCAGATCTATTCACTGTCAACTAAGTTCTATACTACGAGATATGCATAAAACACCAATCACTATCCAGCTCAAAAGTTGATTTCGTCACTTACCAAAATGAAGTGTGTATCTTAAATTCTAGCCAAAAGGACCAAGATTTTCTTCAAATTATGTGAGTAATATGGTTAGAGGAGGTTCTAAATGTTTCTTAGAGTGAAAGGACACGAATTCTATTATAGAGGAAGTGTGGAATTAAATATTATAAAAGTGATGTTTATCACTTACCCACTAGATATAGCCAAAAGTCAAAGTTGGCTGCCCAAAAGTATACATACCTATATGTATATACTTCACCTCTCTTTCAAGTTATAAATAATTCCAGTTATAATATTACTTATATAACCTAATACAATTTCTTAAATTATGATCACAATTATGTTAAGCAAGTTTGCAAATATCCCAAAATTTTAAGTTCCCAAAATGTGAATAAAACATATTGTAGTAATTAAGCAACGATAAATCGACATGCGACTCTTGGTTAATATTTAGGGGTGTTACATGAAGGGAGTCCACATTATTCCTTTATGTTGCCACCGGAGCAATTTAACAAGTTAAATGATTACAAAACTCATATGGCTCAACCATGGATTGAACCAATTTAAGGAATAATATTCAATTGCAATCGATTACTTTTTACTCTTTCAAGAAAACTGTCATTTCTCTGTTTTCATATTTGATTTACGTGTTTCTGAGACCGAATATATTTCTGGATCAAAGATATATACCCTTACCCACCCCAACCCCAAATGTCAAAAAAATTGTAAAAAATGCGACGGACAGCGTTGTTTAGTTCGTCGCTTTTCTGGGTTTTAATTTTTTGAAAAAGCAAGCGCTTTTCTGAAATTTGCAAAAATTAAATTTTTTAGAAAAATGACGGACATGGACCTTTTGTTTGTCGCTTTTCTAGGATTTTCAAAAATCAAATTTCACAAAAAGCGACAAACTGCGTCGCATTATGGAAATAAAAAAAAAGAAAATTAAAATAAGCGACGGAGTCCATCCTTACCCTTATCGACGTAGTCCGTCACTTTTAGAAAAGAATCCAGATAAAAAGCGACGGAAGTTATTGCATCACAGGTGCCGTCTCTTTTGGCCAAAAAGCGACGGACGGCAAAACTTTTGTCCATTCTTTTTGGAAATTTTTAATAGTGATAACGACCAGAAATTTCAACTTGCGAATCAACAACTCACTAAATTCTACTTAGACACCTTAGCTGAGTTTTGTTAATTTTAGATACCTTAGATAGGGTATCGTTGTTTTATTTTTGACATTTTAAACTATCACCCACATATACAACTGTATGTAATACACTCGCTGATTACGTGTCAAAGTGACGAATCAAATAAAGACATGTGGTATAGATATAGAAATAAATTTCAAATAATGACTTCTGAGTAGAAAAAAATGGCCACAGATTTGATGACATGTGACATTCTAAACTTAAACAATAATTTTTTATAAAGAAAAACTCATGTCGCCATATTGCCCAACCCATTCATCTTCTTCACCCCACCCAACCCAGTTTTCCTGTCCACCCTCCCCCACCCCAACCCCAACTGTTCCTCATCCCCCACCAACCACCAGATATTCCTCCACCCCTACGCACCCCAAACCCAACCGCTCCTCCACAGGCGACCAGATTTTCCTCTACACCACAACCACCCAATCGCTCCTCCACCCCACCAGCCACAAGATAGTCCTCTCCACACCCACCCAATCAAGACCTCGACCCTTTTTTTTGCACATATCAAATTTTCAAGAAACACTTTCAAAAGAATTTAATTATTTTAAAAAATTATATTACAAAAGTACGATTGTTTCTTTATCTAAAAATTAGTTACTCCCTCCATTTCAAAAAGAATGTCCCTATTTTCTTTTTAGTTTGTTTAAAAAAGAATGACCCCTTTCCTTTTTTTGCAACACTTTAACTTTAACTTTCCACGTGTCATGTTTAAGACCACAAGATTAAAGGGCATTTTGGTACATTTGACATAACTTTAATTTGGAACCACAAGATTAAAAAGTCTTCTTTCTTTTCTTAAATTTTGTTCCAAGTCAAACTAGACCAATCTTTTTAAAACGGAGGGAGTATTAAATTACAATGAACGTTTTTTTGTCTTAATTGTTTTTGCGATTCTTGTATGTGAAAATGATTCAATACATGAAAAGAAATATGATTATTATTTCGTAATGTTGAAATTGAAACTTTTAGAAAATCTTGTGGGCTGAAACTTACTTTGTTATTTGTGGCATCATTAAATCAATTTTACCATAGAAAAAAAATTCAGTTTGAAAAATGGTAGCTTGAAAATTGAAAAGAAGAAAGAGAATTTCTTTTTTAAAACAAAGTATTGAAACAAGGCTTTCATGGGAAGTAAGTGTGTATCACACTCACTATCTCAATTCTCATGTAGGATAAAAGTGCCAAATTGGTATAGCGAGAACCGACAAATGGTGTCTAAAATGAACAAAGTTCAATTAAAGTGTCTAAGTAAAATTTGGTGTCAACATTAAGGGGCCAGTAATGGAAATAAAACCAAATTATAAAATTAAAAACACATTAAACAAGAGATGACTCAGCCTTAGGTTCCGAGGACATGACTTTAGATAGGAGGATAGTATTCGTATAGAGGTTAGAAGGTATAGTGTACGTCTTGCTTGGGCTGGTCGTTGTTTTTCATTGTACAAGTGATATTATTGTTGTTTAGTGTGTTTCGATTATCACACTATTATATTGTTGTTTTGAGTCTTTTCGGTACACTTTGCACAACTTACATTTTACTTGCTATGTATAGTTTCTTCACAAACTCCTTCTTTGTACATGAATTTGTTGCAGAGCTAGTGTCTTATGGAAATAACCTTTCTACCTCCATAAATTAGTGGACTAGTGTATGGTCTGCTTATTGTATTTCACAAAAGTACTTTTCATAAAATTATTTTTTCAACAAAACAGTTTTTTGCTATTTTTCTTTAGAAATCTTGGTCAAATACCTCACTCCTTAATTTTAAAATAAGGACTTTTGAAAGGGGAAATAAATATCATTTCATTTCAATTTGTTTGACATATTGTTAATTTTTAACTATTAAATTCAAAAGTTATTTTTTCTTATTTTTATAAACTTCGTGTCAAGTAAAATTTAAGCTAAAAGAAATGAAATGAAAGTCTCCCCAAAACCTTATCAACCTTGAAGTTAGATAGATTGTTTTCATAAAACCCCTTGATTTAAGTAAAATATTTTAATTCATGTATACAAGGAGAATATATTAGTGAAGATAATAGAGAAAAAGTATAGCAGAAACTATATATAAATATAGTTCGGATGTAAATTAATTAGGTATTATGGAGAAGCTAGCAAATCAAACCTCGAAATACCATGTAAATTATATGTTGACATTAAAACGTGATAAAAAAAAAATATGTATACTTGCAGAAAGCTTGGGAATTAAGTTTAGTAAGAATGCGCACAGGTCTAGAAAAGTGACGGACAAAAGGGATCTTGTCCAGGGGCGGAAGGAAGCTAAAGCGTTGAATGAAAACTTGAGTGGATGGCTTGAATTAAAAAAAAAAAAATATACTTGCTGAAAGCGTGGGAAGTTAATTATGGCTTTGATCATAAGTGCAATTTGTACTGTAATTAAATATAAATAGTAACTACATGCAATTCTATAATAGATGTAGCAAATTAAATTATAACATCACTGTTAAACTTGAACAAAAAAATCCTAGTGACATGGGAGAAATCATCCACTATAGTCCAAAATTGTTTATTCCCATCAAATGTCTGTACATAGTATGGTCCCCTAACATCTAAGTGCGACAATTCAAACACCTTATTAGAAGTACTAGTCGAATGAGAAATAGAATGTCTAGTGTGCTTAGCTAAAGGACAATCATTACAATCAAGTACAACTTATTTATTGTTATCGCATTAGATGTTACTTTGAGTGTGGGTCATACCTATATTTAAATGTCTTTTTTTTTAAATATAATTTTACTATATATGAACTTAAAGATCACAAGTTCACATGAACTCGGGAACACCCCTAAGTACACCCTTGTGTACTTGGCTCTAGTGGTTAATATATTCCATGTACTTTAAATAAGAAAAAGATAGTAGAGACCACAATCCTGATCAAAAGCTATAATATTATTTTTTTCTTTTTTTATACACTCAATTATGGGTGTGCACTATTTGGATTAAACTGAAAAATCAAATTGAATCTAACCGAATTCTAATTTAGATTGATTTTTTGGATTCTTGGTTTGGTTTTGGATTTATAATTTACTTTGTTTGATTTTTTGGTTTGATTTCGAATTTAGAAAGATGAAAACCGAAAAACCAAAAAGATCGAATTATATATATATATATATATATATATATATATATATATATATATATATATATATATATATAGAATTAAGTTGGAGTTAACTACTTTTGTCTCATTTTAGTTATTTTTATTATGATTTAGTTTATTTTCTTATGTTTGGACATCTATAGTTGATATAGTTTTAAGTATTGTGTTTTACGTTTTAGTTGTGATTTATATTAAAAAAGTATATTTAAGAAATTCAATATTTTGTTGTGTTTCTAATTATTGACAGAACTGATTAACCAAACCGGAAAAATCAAACCAAAAAGAGAAAAACCAAATCAAACCAAGTTTATTTTGATTTGGATTGGGTTACACTTCTTCAAAACCAAAAACCAAAAACCAAAACCAAATAATATAAAATCGAACCCAAAAACCGAATGCACACCCTTGTTCAACTATAAAATGGAATGTAATGACCCGCAATGTCATTTTTTTTAAAGCTTCGATAAAATTATAGTTTTTACCCTCTCGATAGTTGTCGCGAGTCATTTATGATTGATCGGTGAAGTTGATTGAAAATTTTAAATTATTTGATAACTACAATTATTAAGTTAGTGGGTATTTATTAAATACTAAATTTTTAATAGCTAGTGGTTAGTGGGTCAAGTCCATATGCCTTTAGCAATTGACCCATACAATAAAAATAAGTTAGTGCAAACATTTATCTAATTATACAATGGGTCATAATTATATGCCCTAATCAATTAAAAAGAAAAATGGTTCTTAATAAAAAGAACTTCATCGGCGACCGATCAAAGTGCAGCAAGGGAGAAACCGTTGTCGAACAAAACTCTTGTTGCGATACAAAAAAAAAGGGAGACGAAACTTTGGGTATATTCAAGTGAGTTTAAAATTGTGTCTACTTATATTATTGTTGCATACAAGAATTAGTATTAAAATATTATTGGGTTGAACAATTAAGATGTGAATTGTTGCATATTGAGTGAATTCTCTGTGCTTTGCTGAGGATAATAAAAAATTAATTGAGTGACAATCATTGCCAACGATAATGCAATGATCGGCAGTGATAGTAGAATATGAATGAAAGTCATATGGGTTAAAATACTACTTTGACATTAGAGGTTACTGATTTATATTGATTTTGGAATTGCAAGTTTTCCTGGTGATCACATTATGATCCATGTTCCATCGTATTGGAGTGATGTACTTAAATTTTAGGAATATTATATTTTATAAATATCACAAGATTTATATTATTTAGAGAAATTGAAGCATAATTGTAGACAAATAAATTGAAACTATGAATTGACATGTTAATTGATATCAATATTAAGATCTTGATTATGGAATTGGGTAAATTTATGGGTTCGGCTAGCATATGGGTGTTGTTATTTTAAAATCTTATCGTGATTTTATATTTGAATAGATTGCATTTATTTGGAAGTCCAATGGAAGGGGGAGACTCAAGTCCCGAGAGTGATTTTTCGACTATTGGAGGCAAGTGGATTTCTAAACTCTTGCTAAGTGTATGGAATGCGTGTATTTCTTGTGGTATGTGTTCGGGAGTAATGAGATTTGGAAGGGTTGGCTTGTCCACCTTGATTAATTTTAATGATAAAAAGGGGTAATAAAAGACAATGTGATTATTTGTTTGTATGTGATGTGTTGAGAATGGTACGAGTACCGGTGTTATAATGGGAAGGCTTATTACTATAGAATGCGGATTATAATCTGAGAATGCCAAAACATATGTGCATTAACTAATATATTATTGATTTGATTTATTATGTGTGATTGTGTTATTTACTGAACTCGTATAATTGTGATAATTGGGTGATTATATGTCATAGCGACATTTGATTTATTGAGATGTTACATCATCTCCTTATTTGATATCATATTGTGCACATGCATTGACATGAGATTGGGTATGAGTAAAGGTCTAACACGTGGAGATCGTCCGTGTTGAGATCGAGTATTGATTATTTGGGCACGTGGAGATCGTCCGTGCGATAGAAAAGTTATGATTATGATTTGGGCACGTGGAGATCGTCCGTGCGAAATTTGTTTGATTATGATAGTGCGTTGAGATCGTCCGCACAGACACGTGGAGATCGTCCGTGTCGGTATATGGACCTCGCGAGTCCCCCATGGGTCATGAACTCTCGATGTATTTCCGAGGAGTATCATGTATATACGGTTGAGAGAGAAATTGGTATTCTGAGGCATATCACTTCATGGTGTCATATTGCATTGCATCCCATGACATTCTTCATTCTTGATGATTATGTGTTTTAATGGTGATTGGAAAGTACTTGATATTTTATTACCTCTATTTGACGAACTTGATCTTGTGTGTTGCTGATATTGTTAGTGCCTTTTTGTGAAAGTTGTGATTGTTGAATATTGAGTTTATAGTTGAGGATGTGCAAATTCGTTAAAATGATTTTGATGAGCTGGGTGCTATGAAAACTGTGAACTGTTAGGTTGGGCTGAATTTATGCAGGTTGTAGTTGTGGAGGTTCGGTTGGTGTGTAAGGAGTACCCGTATTTTATTCCCTTAGCTTGAGTTTAGACGTTTACTTGCTGGGTACCGTGTGTTTTGGTACTCACCCCTTGCTACTACAATTTTTTTGTAGGTTACTAGCCCGGACCTTGTGATATTTCTCTTCTCTTTGTCTGAGGCTTCTTGGAGATTTGTGAGGTAGCTGTTTGTCGTCTCAGCATACTTTCTTTCTCCTTATTTATGACCTTGTTCTATTCTAGAAACAAGTTCATTTGAGATTTGCATTTCTTGAATCAATTGTATTACTTTAGAGGCTTGTACACGTGACAACCAGATTTTGGGGGTACTTTTGAGTAACTTATAAAATTTCCGCATGTTTATTGTAATGGTCGAGTTTTAGGTTGACTTGTCTTGGTGGGATAAGACGAGTGCCATCACGTCCATTTTTGGGTCGTGACAACATGGTATCAGAGCCCTAGGTTCATAGGTCTCACGTGTGTACAAGTCGAGTCTAAATAGAGTCTCGAGGATCGGTACGGAGACGTCTGTACTTATCTTCGAGAGACTATAGTGACTTTTAGGAAATATCTTCACTTCTTGGATCTCTATTGTGCGTACTTGGTCCCATTTTGATTCTTATCGCTTCACTCCATTCACTCTCATTTATATGATGAATCGTGCATAGTTCCTTTAATGAATCGTTGGCGTGTCGTGTATTGGTTTGATGTTAGATCTGATATTAAAGTGGAAATGATATACTTATGAAACGAATGTGTGATCATATTTGAAAGGATCGATTAAGGTTAGTTACCATACAAAAAAAAATATAGTACTTATGTGGTATAAGCAATATGGAATGGTTTGACAATAAGAAGTTAAATGTTTAAAGAGCTGGCTAGATAATGAATAGTGTAACCTTGAAAAAATTACAGTTTGTATAGTGTTCATAACATTAATGTGTTGCTTAGCGAATGATGTTACACCAATTGAGGTATGAATCTCTTTTGTGGTTTCATAATTTAGTGTATACCGAATAAGGTCATGATACGACTATTACAATGGTACTGATAGGTACTTGGTTAGAAGTATGGAGTGTATTACTTTTGTTATCGACTTGCCCTATAAAAGAATACATATAGCTTGGGCTAGATATGAAGCGAATTTGATAATATTTTAAAGCTATTCGATAGGTTGAAATGTGTGGGCTATTTGGGTACAATCTTCTAGATAGGTATGATGTGTTCTAGTGGTGGATCTAACAGAGTTTCAGGATGTGGTACTACTGGTATATGAAAACGAATACATCAACTGCCAAGTGTGAATACTAACTATTTAAGGATTTATCAATTGTATCACATGCTCATATAATAAGATTTGATGTTGCATTCATATTTGAGAAACCAATTAGCTTGTTACTACGACAGAATGAGTTAAGCATTAATTATAAGGAAGCTTTTAGTGGTGGATTCTTAGTACGGTATTGATGTGTTTAGATTGTGAAGTGTATCCCAAAAATTTTAAATGAGTGGTATTCCATCATAAGCTCCATGAAAGTGGATCGATATTAGGCTGAGAAGCTTAAAGGTAAAGGAAGTCTAAATGAGGATATTTATGTGAAGGTAACTGAGAATTTTAGTAAGGAAACATGTATAAAATTGAGATAGTATTTTAAATTAGATTGGTATAGATGAGTTTGAAATGTCATGTAGATGAAAAGGTTGACTTTGAGATGAGAAAAATGTCTAACGAGCATAACGATAATAAGAATTTGAGGTGAAATCGTAATTAAGATGCAACTATATGATAATGATTGTTGGCTAAACAAATTTTGTATGGTAATAACGATTAGTAAGTATTCGATGTGGTGTATGGAAAGTCTAAGAATATGTAGAGACATTGCTCGAATAAAATTTAAAGCATCTACAGTCTTAATGAAAAAGTGTGGAATATAGTGGAGCATTCAAAAAGAGGTGAGAGTAAGTATATTTATTCTTATTGCAAAGGCTAAAGAGGTATGTTCAAAGGGATTGAGAACTGGATTCAGAGATACATGATTTCATCCGTTTTATGTTGGTCATGGTAATAGTGTCACGGGTTTATCACATTGGTTAAAAAAAAAAAATCGAATAAGATTTGAGAAATGAGTGTATAGATGTTCAACTTGAGTGTGATGATAAGTTTATTCGTGGTTTTGAGTTTGGTAATGAGTATGATTGAATTTTTAGAGAAAGATATGATAAGATCGATGGAGAGGCGATCAATGATAAGCTAAGATACGTGAATTTATAAAAATCTTAAAGGTATGAACTAATAGTGATGGATATTGAGTTACACAACTGGATTCAAATTCAAGTTTTTCATGGTAAGTTTAGGTTTGTGGTAGTGTGATTGTCGAGGTATGAATTGGTAAGGTGAGAAATGATCAATCGCATTGAGTATGAAGCATTTGGAAGGACTTAAAAATTTCAAGTAGTAAATTTGGTTATATTTGATTGTTATACCCAAGGAGAGTTCCACATGATCTTATGGTTTAGAGGATAAGGTAAATAAAAATGTCATGGGTTGTTGGACAAAGAATAAGACTTGTAAGTGAATTAGAAAAAAAAAAAAAAAAAGGTTTTTGATTATTGAAGAGTTTAAGATATTTTGAATTTTGCACTATGGAAAGAATTTAAGAGAAATGAAAGAATAAGACCTCTCATATACACTCTTGATTCGAAGTTGAAGGATGTATGAGTTTTCATATATAATTACTAATATGGATATTGTTGTGAATTGGCTCGGTCTAGACTTACTAGAGATTTATAAGAAATTGTTATGAAGATTGAGTTTTTATTGGGGTAAAAATAATGAGGTGTGTAAGACTATGTGTTGTTATGTGAAGCTAAATGGTTTAGATTATGATAGGTAACTTATTGATGTTCAACGGTGTCGACCTACAGTTTTACATGATTAATGAGGATTTCGAGCGGATTGAAATTACTTTATTGATGGGCCGAAACAGACTGTTATGATGTGTTGCATAGGCATTTGATTGTGATTAGAGGTAACGAGCTTATTGTATACTGAGTTATTTGAGTGATCAATTTCTTTTAGTGTGATATGAGATATATATTTGTTTTGAATATTAGCTGAAATTTGATATGTGAAGATTGCGTAAAGTGACGTTGGGTGTGCTTAAATTGTTGTACCTCGATGAAAAGTATTATTAAACTTGGAAGTAGTTCTATCATGTGTGACACGTATCATTCACAAAATGCTAAAATGGAAAGAGAGAGCGCCATAGTTTCAAAATTTTGGAGGTGGTAATGTGTTTTTTTTAGGAGACTTTGGTACTAGTGGCGGTTTGAGAGCAAGCTAAATGGCCTGAATGATTATAATATTTTGTTAGTATTAATAATGTTGATACTATTGGAGTACAGTGAGAAGTATGAAGATTCGATAAATTAAGTATGTGTACTATCTACACTGGTTGATTGTAGTTGGCTAAGAATCAGAGAGATGGAGTCGTATGAATGGAATGTTTGATATAGGCGCTTGGAGAGAGTATACTGTGTTATTCGATTTTTTGTTACGTACATTATTATGTGACCCACCTACTTCATTTCAGACATGATTTGAAGTATAATTCGATGTATATGTACACGTGTGTTTCTACATATATGGGTAAATTTTTAGTGGTGGATCGGGTGTACCGATCCTCTTATGTACTCTTGATAGGGTAGATTTCTTGGACAGAATTGGTCATTTCAGTTATGGTAGAGTTGGTGTTGTTTGGGAAAGTAGAAGTATACCATTGTTTCTTTATGGATGACCTTGCTTATGAGAACTTATAGAAGAGCTTTCGTGAATATTTACAGTTATCCGACAGTGTTATTAAGGGTTCTGCATCTTAGAGTGTACCGCTTGTTGGGTGCTTACTTGATCTTATTCTTCTTTGGGTTAAAAGTTAGTTCCCCCTCGATAAGATATGTGATGGTTTGTGCATTATGAGTATGGTGGTTGGTACAAGCTCACTTTGGGTTGTAGCTAGTATTGATTCAGGAAGTTATCTTGGCTATGTTAGAGAAGATCTGTCTTGGTGGTTGTGTCATGGTTTAGAGGGTTTTGGTTCATAATGGATTCATGTGTTAGAAAATCACTCTTGATTTGTATATCTTCTAAGTTTGATTCGTAAGTTTAGTTCTAAATAGTTGATCTTATTGGAATGTTTTTAACGATTAGCTCACTTGGAGAGATGCACACCGGCTCTAGCAGATCATAACTTAGAATTTTAGTGACATTGGTTATTCTTTCATCTACTTCCTTATGTTCGAGGACGAACATGAATTTTAGTGGTGGATAATGTAATGACCCGCAATGTCATTTTTTTTAAAGCTTCGATAAAATTATAGTTTTTACCCTCTCGATAGTTGTCGCGAGTCATTTATGATTGATCGATGAAGTTGATTGAAAATTTTAAATTATTTGATAACTACAATTATTAAGTTAGTGGGTATTTATTAAATACTAAATTTTTTAATAGTTAGTGGTTAGTGGGTCAAGTCCATATGCCTTTAGCAATTGACCCATACAATAAAAATAAGTTAGTGCAAACATTTATCTAATTATACAATGGGTCATAATTATATGCCCTAATCAATTAAAAAGAAAAATGGTTCTTAATAAAAAGAACTTCATCGGCGACCGATCAAAGTGCAGCAAGGGAGAAACCGTTGTCGAACAAAACTCTTGTTGCGATACGAAAAAAAAGGGAGACGAAACTTTGGGTATATTCAAGTGAGTTTAAAATTGTGTCTACTTATATTATTGTTGCATACAAGAATTAGTATTAAAATATTATTGGGTTGAACTATTAAGATGTGAATTATTGCATATTGAGTGAATTTCTCTGTGCTTTGCTGAGGATAATAAAAAATTAATTGAGTGACAATCATTGCCAACGATAATGCAATGATCGGCAGTGATAGTAGAATATGAATGAAAGTCATATGGGTTAAAATACTACTTTGACATTAGAGGTTACTGATTTATATTGATTTTGGAATTGCAAGTTTTCCTGGTGATCACATTATGATCCATGTTCCATCGTATTGGAGTGATGTACTTAAATTTTAGGAATATTATATTTTATAAATATCACAGGATTTATATTATTTAGAGAAATTGAAGCATAACTGTAGACAAATAAATTGAAACTATGAATTGACATGTTAATTGATATCAATATTAAGATCTTGATTATGGAATTGGGTAAATTTATGGGTTCGGCTAGCATATGGGTGTTGTTATTTTAAAATCTTATCGTGATTTTATATTTGAATAGATTTCATTTATTTGGAAGTCCAATGGAAGGGGGAGACTCAAGTCCCGAGAGTGATTTTTCGACTATTGGAGGCAAGTGGATTTCTAAACTCTTGCTAAGTGTATGGAATGCGTGTATTTCTTGTGGTATGTGTTCGGGAGTAATGAGATTTGGAAGGGTTGACTTGTCCACCTTGATTAATTTTAATGATAAAAAGGGGTAATAAAAGACAATGTGATTATTTGTTTGTATGTGATGTGTTGAGAATGGTACGAGTACCGGTGTTATAATGGGAAGGCTTATTACTATAGAATGCGGATTATAATCTGAGAATGCCAAAACATATGTGCATTAACTAATATATTATTGATTTGATTTATTATGTGTGATTGTGTTATTTACTGAACTCGTATAATTGTGATAATTGGGTGATTATATGTCATAGCGACATTTGATTTATTGAGATGTTACATCATCTCCTTATTTGATATCATATTGTGCACATGCATTGACATGAGATTGGGTATGAGTAAAGGTCTAACACGTGGAGATCGTCCGTGTTGAGATCGAGTATTGATTATTTGGGCACGTGGAGATCGTCCGTGCGATAGAAAAGTTATGATTATGATTTGGGCACGTGGAGATCGTCCGTGCGAAATTTGTTTGATTATGATAGTGCGTTGAGATCGTCCGCACAGACACGTGGAGATCGTCCGTGTCGGTATATGGACCTCGCGAGTCCCCCATGGGTCATGAACTCTCGATGTATTTCCGAGGAGTATCATGTATATACGGTTGAGAGAGAAATTGGTATTCTGAGGCATATCACTTCATGGTGTCATATTGCATTGCATCCCATGACATTCTTCATTCTTGATGATTATGTGTTTTAATGGTGATTGGAAAGTACTTGATATTTTATTACCTCTATTTGACGAACTTGATCTTGTGTGTTGCTGATATTGTTAGTGCCTTTTTGTGAAAGTTGTGATTGTTGAATATTGAGTTTATAGTTGAGGATGTGCAAATTCGTTAAAATGATTTTGATGAGCTGGGTGCTATGAAAACTGTGAACTGTTAGGTTGGGCTGAATTTATGCAGGTTGTAGTTGTGGAGGTTCGGTTGGTGGGAGTACCCGTATTTTATTCCCTTAGCTTGAGTTTAGACGTTTACTTGCTGGGTACCGTGTGTTTTGGTACTCACCCCTTGCTACTATAATTTTTTTTGTAGGTTACTAGCCCGGACCTTGTGATATTTCTCTTCTCTTTGTCTGAGGCTTCTTGGAGATTTGTGAGGTAGCTGTTTGTCGTCTCAGCATACTTTCTTTCTCCTTATTTATGACCTTGTTCTATTCTAGAAACAAGTTCATTTGAGATTTGCATTTCTTGAATCAATTGTATTACTTTAGAGGCTTGTACACGTGACAACCAGATTTTGGGGGTACTTTTGAGTAACTTATAAAATTTCCGCATGTTTATTGTAATGGTCGAGTTTTAGGTTGACTTGTCTTGGTGGGATAAGACGAGTGCCATCACGTCCATTTTTGGGTCGTGACAACATGGTATCAGAGCCCTAGGTTCATAGGTCTCACGTGTGTACAAGTCGAGTCTAAATAGAGTCTCGAGGATCGGTACGGAGACGTCTGTACTTATCTTCGAGAGACTATAGTGACTTTTAGGAAATATCTTCACTTCTTGGATCTCTATTGTGCGTACTTGGTCCCATTTTGATTCTTATCGCTTCACTCCATTCACTCTCATTTATATGATGAATCATGCATAGTTCCTTTAATGAATCGTTGGCGTGTCGTGTATTGGTTTGATGTTAGATCTGATATTAAAGTGGAAATGATATACTTATGAAACGAATGTGTGATCATATTTGAAAGGATCGATTAAGGTTAGTTACCATACAAAAAAAATATAGTACTTATGTGGTATAAGCAATATGGAATGGTTTGACAATAAGAAGTTAAATGTTTAAAGAGCTGGCTAGATAATGAATAGTGTAACCTTGAAAAAATTACAGTTTGTATAGTGTTCATAACATTAATGTGTTGCTTAGCGAATGATGTTACACCAATTGAGGTATGAATCTCTTTTATGGTTTCATAAATTTAGTGTATACCGAATAAGGTCATGATACGACTATTACAATGGTACTGATAGGTACTTGGTTAGAAGTATGGAGTGTATTACTTTTGTTATCGACTTGCCCTATAAAAGAATACATATAGCTTGGGCTAGATATGAAGCGAATTTGATAATATTTTAAAGCTATTCGATAGGTTGAAATGTGTGGGCTATTTGGGTACAATCTTCTAGATAGGTATGATGTGTTCTAGTGGTGGATCTAACAGAGTTTCAGGATGTGGTACTACTGGTATATGAAAACGAATACATCAACTGCCAAGTGTGAATACTAACTATTTAAGGATTTATCAATTGTATCACATGCTCATATAATAAGATTTGATGTTGCATTCATATTTGAGAAACCAATTAGCTTGTTACTACGACAGAATGAGTTAAGCATTAATTATAAGGAAGCTTTTAGTGGTGGATTCTTAGTACGGTATTGATGTGTATAGATTGTGAAGTGTATCCCAAAAATTTTAAATGAGTGGTATTCCATCATAAGCTCCATGAAAGTGGATCGATATTAGGCTGAGAAGCTTAAAGGTAAAGGAAGTCTAAATGAGGATATTTATGTGAAGGTAACTGAGAATTTTAGTAAGGAAACATGTATAAAATTGAGATAGTATTTTAAATTAGATTGGTATAGATGAGTTTGAAATGTCATGTAGATGAAAAGGTTGACTTTGAGATGAGAAAAATGTCTAACGAGCATAACGATAATAAGAATTTGAGGTGAAATCGTAATTAAGATGCAACTATATGATAATGATTGTTGGCTAAACAAATTTTTTATGGTGGATTCTTAGTACGGTATTGTTGACATACCTAAAAACGTCATTCAAAACAAAATAACCCTTGTCCTGTGGAGCAAGGAAAAATGTCTTGGGAGAATTTCCTTTTTAACTTATCCCTTCCGGTTAAGCATCCAGTATATTTATTGAGCAATGCATTATTGTTTGGTAATTGTTATGTACCAGACACATTTATTATAAATTTGAATTTACATATCATAAATAAAAAAAATATGATACGTAAATTCAAATTTATAATAAATGTGCCTGTTACATAACAATTACCAAACAATAATGTATCGATCTCAAACTTAAAATCTTATGGGCAACACTTACTTATTTAATGTATCTAGTAGAAACACAACATTTATCAATTTAAATAGAAAGGATCTTCACGATCTCAAAGAAAATAAGATACATAAATAAAACGAGAAATTACATATATGCACACCTTTTATTTCCATAATTTTCATTATTCCCTACTAGTTTTAAAATTTTCCAAAATCCCATATTTTACTCTCTAACCCCCAAGGATACATAGATCATATCTCCCAAAACCAACGTTTATTCCTTCCTTATTTCATTCCACAAATCTCTCTCTATTAAGTTACACAATCTTAAAAGTTATTTTCTCATTCAAATTTAAAATATGATATTTTGCTATTTGATATATACTATTGAATTACCGAATTAAAAATAAAAACTTAGTATCTGATGAAATTTAATTTAACCTCGAAAAGATGAATTCTCACTATTTTTTTAAAGATATAACAGCAAAATATATATGTTACCAAAAAAATATATACTAACTCACTAATACATATCCTAAATTAGAAACATATCTACGTGAAATAAATAATTATGTGATGATAAACTTCTACAATGTAAATTACAAAAAAGTAATAGTAGTAGCTTTTATTTAGTAATGATTAGTATAATATTTGTAATTTTTTCATAGTTAGTTAATTATTTTGTCGTTGAATTTTTTTTTCAAAAATATATATATTTTAATGTTTCTACTATTGGAAAACGTCAAAAAAAAAGGAAGCAAAAAGTTGAATCTGCCATAGCATGATCATCACTATCAAAGATACAAATTTAATGTATCTCGTTTATTTTGAGTCTTAAATTAGTCTTTGTTAGTGTTATCATTGATCTGATACATCAGTGCTACAACAACTTTTGTTTTATGCAATGTATAATGTTCATATTTAAGGTATTGAAAACTTAAGAATATTTTAAATTAGTTAACCCTAATGTTGTTGAAAATTTGATTAGTGTTTATCACGTTCATTCCACTTAACCCTTGATATGTTAGATACGTTCCTTTTCTTCCTCCGCCTCTTAGTCTCTAAATTCAATATCAAGAATTTAAATACCTAACTTGAAAACTTAAGAATATTTTAAATTAGTTAACCCTAAACCCTAAAATATAAATAAAATAAATTTAACACATTATTTTTCAAATTTAACAAGCAAACCTAATTCAAAAATCCTTAAACTCGTTAATTCCTACACCATTAACACAAAATCATTTTGGCCAGTTTATGAGAATTTGTTAAAAGATATATATTTATTATTTTTGTCTTTATTGAGTGAATTTTTGAGATTTTTTTAGAATTTTAAAATAAGTCAGTTGTTCGAAACTTAAGAGAATTGTTGGGACAATTCATATATATCCTTCATTTAATGAGGTTCTTAACTATTTTACATTTTATAGGAGAATAGTTTGAAAATGATCTAAAGAACAATAGTGGAAAGTAGCATTTCAATAATATTTTTCTTAAAAAATATTTCATATCCCAATAATTTACTTAACATGATAGAGGGAGTATTAAGTTGAAAAAACTTCATAATTACATATTTTTACCTTATTAACTAATTATCGTCCCTATAGTTTGAGATAATTACATACTGTTTCACTAATTAATAGTTTCATATCAGATTTCAAATTAGATACACTAGATATATGTATTTTTTCTATCAAATACATTGCAGGTAGGAAATCAGGCAGGTGAGAGAGTCAGAGACATGGCAATATACTTGGATATTTACAACTAATTTCAAACCTCATTTGACAGAAATACATGTATATTGGGACCAAATTTTTGCACGACTGATAACTTCTTTTTTTAAAAAAAAACCACGAAAAGGCACATAATTATATTCTTATCTAGTGAGAGCGACGTTGTTTATGTAATTCAGGTTAATAATGCCAAAAGTAAAAATAATCAGATAATATAACATTCAATAAATTTTGTCAATAAAATAAAACAGAAAATTACATTTAATTAACTTTTTCCTCTTTTATAAGTGGTAAAAAAAAAGTTTATAAAAATAATTTTACGACAAAAAGAACAAAAAAGTAACCAAAAAAAAGGAAGAAAAATAAAAATAAAAAATATGGGTCATGCTATTCCTACGAGAGTCTTTCACATGTTTTCTCATCCTAGTCGGATATTTTTTTCATTTCACTTAACCCACGGAAATGGAATACACCTTCACATTTTTTCTGCCTTTGCATCCTGAAATTTTTCCTTTATAATCTCCCAAAATGGTCTAATGGTTTCTCCTCCCTGAAACTTTTGTTGAGTTTCTCTCTATCCATTTTATAATTTTTTATTTTGAAATTCAATATCTCTCTCATTTTTTAGATTTTGCTAACATGGACAAAACTAAAGAAAATAGAGAAAATTAAAGGAAAGTGAAGTTGAATTTAGGGCGTTCATTGAATGGTAATTTGGGTGTTAACTCTGAAAAAATTGAAGATATTGAACCGTTCATCGTTAATAACTAATGGAAATTCTTCTTTGTTGTTTTCAGGTGGATTACAAGGAAGTGTTGCTTCAAGTTTGACTGAGCTTGAAACCCAACGACCTAATCGATGTATAGAAATTTTCTTCCTTTTAATTCTTCCGTTGAAACACTCTTTATTTACTCAACTAAAAAGAATTGTGTAAGTTCACGAAAAATTGTATCGATTAGCTTTTTCAAGCTTCTCGAAACTACTAATGAGAAATAATGAATGTTGTTAGGGAAAAGTGCTAAAAAAGTTGGGGAGAAGCTGAGAATATTCTTGTACAAGATGCCTTCTGTTTTCTATGACGGACCAAATGAAAAGAAGACGAAAAGATACTTGTTATACTCGTTTACGAAGAGAGGAGATTTGAAGATAGTCTGTGCTTGTCATGCTAGTTTTCTTACCGCAACTGAATTTGTCAAACATGGTGGTGGAGGAGACGTTGACGTTGAAAACCCCTTAAAGCATATAAGCATAATTCTTGACTACTGAAGAGTGGACTAATGCTTTAATATGGTTGTTATGTGATCTTTCCTTTTGTTTTTTTGTACTGAAAAAGTTCAATGGCTATTGCCCAAAAAGGCATTAGCTTTGATATCGTTGTTATTTGATCTTTCGTTTTATTTCCTAAAAAGGCATTAGCTTTGATATTGTTGTTATTTGATATTCGTTTTATTGCCTAAAAAGGCATTAGCTTTGATATTGTTGTTATTTGATCTTTCGTTTTATTGTTAGTCCCTTCCATCAACGATTTATTAAGGTTGTGTTTTGGTCATTCTGCTTGTTTTTTTGGCTATGCGGTGCTTATTGAGCTTCAATTAAAAGCAACTAACAGCTATTAAAGGGTTTCTAAGTTATTTTTTGCTACATTTTTAAAATAGGTATTGAAACACATTATATTAGTTGTTTTGTTTATGTGCTAGGATTTGGTATCTACTGCTTTAAGCTTTTCTAATTTTAATTTTTCGAGTTAGAATTTCTATTTCTTGTTAAATCTGACAATTATGTGTTAACGAGAGGATGGTAAGCCTGTGCAAGTCGGACCTTATGGAAAATGAGTTATTAAAAAAATAATTATAATTTAATTTATATAATTGATTCAAATAGAATTTGTCATAGTTTGTAATTTCGAGTTCATGACAACGGATTGATGAGTGCTCTATGTTTCATAAATAAAATGAAGGATTAAAATTTTATTTGTAGCGTTTTCTCTTATTTTCTACGTGATTTTGGATGTAGTAAAAGAGTTTTTGAAATAATATGAACTTATTATCATAACTTGATGGTCTAAACTATTTATAGTTTTCCCTAATTTTCTGTATATATTGTTAGGAAATTCTTCTATCACAAATTCAAAGCACGAATTTCACTATGTAACTAATATGGTTATGTATAATAAGTTTTTTTTTAAAAAAAAATAATAATTTGCGCAATTTTGGGCCAGTAAACTAAACAATTCATTAAATTCCAACTCATTTTTCCAAAACAATTTACTTGTTTATCGACATGTGAGAGAGGAGATGAGTAACGTGTGAAGTGAATATTACCAACCTATATCATCTATCTCACCTCATCTAAACATTATAAAAATATCATTGATAATACTTTGAAAAATTCTCATAGACAAAGTGAACAGTGATTCAATCAGAAATCTTAATTTTAAACTTATGCAATCTCCAAGTACACGATCTCATAGCCAAATCTGAAGTATAGCTTGAATCACTAAAAAAATACAACATTAAAAAGCTAAATTTTGGATTTTTCTTTATGTGTGTTAGGGTTTATTGTTAACTGCTTTAGAATTTTCTAAGTTAATCTATCAATTATATAGTAATACATACATTATTAGTTACGTTATTTTGGGTTGCTATTTTTGATGTACGAATATATGGATGACTTTTCTAGGTTTTTGAGCCCCAATTTTATTTAGGGTTTACGGGTAAATTTACAAGTGCGGTTTAGGTTTTAGGGATAAATTGATTGACATTTTGATCCTCTTCTTTAATTGTGATGTGAATTTCATAATTTCTTGATCCCTCATTCGAAAAATAAATGTAATTATGAATGTGTATGGCAATTTTATGGAGTTTTAGGCCTCCATGGCCGAAATAGATTCTCCACAGCCTCAAGCCGTGAAAGAGAGACCAGAAAAAACCTAGTTATGCATCTATTTCTAATTCATCAACTTGCACTCAAAAATCTGATGGAAAACTTCCACTAAAATTAAAACATGTGACATTCGTTCATGGGGAACCAACAATGAGTTTCTATTTTTCGGATTTGGAATCGTATATCCAAGAAGAGAACTTGCAATATGCTCTTGTTGCTAAGTTCTCTTATGGGAGACCTGATATGATTGATCTCAGAAAGGTTTTTACACGACTCTTCGAAATCAAATAAGATTGCAATTTGGGACTACTGGATCATCGTCATGTTCTGGTGAATTATCGAACCGAGAAAACTTTGTGGAGGTGTATTCTAGGGCAGTATCATTCATCACATTAAAAGAAAAGTGCGTGAGTAATCAATAACAATGTCGAACTTAGCGTTGGACACCATGGTTTAATCCAAAAGAAGAGACACCAATTGCTTTGCTCGTCAAGCCCTGTTTTCACTAGCATCAGCCGTTGGTACACCCATACAAGTTGATAAGGCAACAACTAGTAAGTCAAGGCCTAGTGCAGCTAGGGTAAAGGTGGAGGTTAATCTATTATCATCTCTTCCGGATAGAGTTAGAATGTTTTTTAAAGATGAAAAGACAGGTGTCATTAAGGAAGTGTTGCAAAAAACTGTCTATGAAAAATTGCACTCGTACTGCACAACATGTAAACATCAAGGTCACATGGAGGAAGAATGTAGACTGACTATGGAGATTGAAGGTGGACTGGTCGATGAAACAAAAATTAACGGAGAAAAGTTTGAAGGAGATTTGCGATCAATTTTAGATGAGAAAAAGAAAGTTTTTTCTCTTCAACAAACTGGAAAAGAGGTAACATTACCAAATTCTTCTAACATCAATTCGGGAAAAACAGTGTGGATAAACTTAACAAGGAGAAACACGCTACAACAACAAGTCAAGAAAGAGTTAATGCACCAGGTCTTGTGCTTCTTACAACAACATCTGGAAATAAAAAAGATACAAAAGCTATGTTACTTGGAACGCTGACTAGTAAGATAAACGAGCAACTTGGTGCGGCTGCAACGGGTTCTTCCACTCCTGTACATATTGACATTGAGGCACAAAATAATGCAAATAATAACTCTAGGGAGTTTATCGTTACATCACAAGTTGCTACACGGAAGTTATCGTCTAGATTTGTGAACGATGGAGAGTTGGGTTCGCCTAATGCAGTTAAGGTTATTAAATCACGGCAAGAAGAAGCCAAACAAGGCACCATTACCGCAGAACAACCCAGTAATCAATGGACTTTGATCTCACATAAAAAATTGTTGCCTTTAAGTCCTCAAATAATCACATGTTCCCCCAAAACAATTCTACACAAGTTGAGCTTGATAGAAGTAATAGTGCCGTTGAATGTACTCAGTTTGATGTGTTGCGAGATGAGAATTTTGAACAATACGAAGGGCTACATGGTACGACTGAATTATCTGCTGAATCTGGGAATACTTAAGACTTGGAAAAGCCGATTGAGCAAACGGGGAAGTTGAAAGAACATTGCCATGATGATCGTACTGGTCAACAAGCTCTTGTGACACATGAAAAAAGAGTCCATTGTAACGGAGGATACAGGTGGAAAAGAAATCAATCCAAAAACACCTGCCATGTTTATTTCGAATCAAGAGATAGCTACAACCGATTTGAATAAAGAGGAAAAACAAAATGAAACAAGTGCTTCGAGATGGGAAGATTTAGTTGAGGTAGAGAATCATACTCCTTCATCTAATAGGAGTAAGTAAAGCCCTCAAGCACTCGAATTTTTGCCTACAAGTAAGATAAATGCATCTATGGCAGTCTTAGATACTTTTTCTAATTTGAGTGCTACAAAAGTAATCTTGGATGATAAGGATTTCCTTCCTGACTTGGTTGTGACATATCTGATGGGGATATGAAGATGATATGTTGGATATATTCTTTGATAAGGTGGATAAGGATGGTGATCTTTCACCTAAACAACAAAGAAGTGGAAGCAGCAAATGCAAAAAGAAGACAAATGGAAGACAACATAGTTGGGATGGTACGGTGAGTGGGGAATTTGTTCCAAGGCACTTACCGATGCGCCAGGCAAAGCAAAATCATATAACAGTGACAACAACTTTATCAATATCCAACAAATCAACAAGAAGTGATGAACTATCAATCATTTTTTGAAAAATTTGAAGAAGAAGATAAGAAGAAAATACTTCAGATTACTTTTGACGGGCAAACAATCTTTTTTAGTTCATACATATATCAAATGAAGTTTGAGTTGGATAACTCATCTTTATTCTTGGCTTTTATATTCATGCATTACTTAAGCATCATCATTTGTAATATCATCATAGTGAGAATTATAAACTTGGTGATAATCATAGAATACCTAGTTTTCTCTAGTTCTTATTTTCTCCATGCTTGTTAATTAGTACATACTTGTTATCTCATTAGGAATAGTAAGGTAAGGCCTAGCCCCCTTGCTTGGACTTATCCCTATATATTTTTATTTTCAATAAAAGGCCGCTAGACGCTCTGACCAGTGGTAAATTTGTTTTAACAAAAAAAAGGCAATTTTAAAGTGCAAACCCAACAATCCGGTCATGAATCACTTTCTAATAATTTTGTTTTTTGAGTATCCTAAATTTGTTTATGATGAAACCTACCTTTAATGTCAAGAGATATGTAAAACAAGAACAATTCATATTTAGGGTCGAAGCAGAATTGATAATCAAATCGATAATTTGGTTATTGGGTCAATGGTTCGGGTAAATGAGTTAACGGTTCGAGTTTAAGTTTACTATAAAATTCTTATGGGCTTATCGATTCAGGTTTCAGTTTGATCATATTTCTTATCGGGTGCCTAATAACCCGATAAGAAGTTCAACTAACTACATTTATATCACTTAAGGTCTTATGCACTCTTAGCATTTAGGGTTTACACTTCAGTCTTCAGACTCTTTACAGTGACTTTATAGTTGACACTCAAATTTCAGAATCATATTCCAAAGCTAGCTGCGACATCACCCACTGATTTATTGTCACTGCTCTCAAGCCGGCGAGATATGCCTGCGATATTGCAATACTACAATATGCAATTAAAAAGTTTTTCTTAGTAACGGTCTCATAATCATTAGTGATCTTTGGTAGTAGTGTTGTAATGATTTCTCTTTAGTTCATATCGAAATTGGCTTGGTTGTTATGCGGAATTCTTTTGCGTTTTACCAATTTGAGCAATATTGACATCTCCGTTCATATTAATATGGAGTTTTATTAAGTGTTTTATGTAGTAATGGACTAAAAGGGAAGAAATCATCAGTATCACTTGGCTGCTATGAACTGTTAATTAGTGATTAGTCCATAAGTAACTCCCAATTAAAGTTGTGTGAATTCTTAATAATTAACCCGATAACCAAACCGATAACGATCACTAACCGATAGATAAACCGATATCTTAACGGTTCCAAAGCGAATTAGCACGATAACAAATTGATGAACGATAAGTAAAATTGATAAATTCCAAAACCGAATCAAACAACCGATACGTAACCCTGAATTCAACAGAAACAAAAAACAACTCTTACCCACTGAAATAAGAAATTTTTTAAAAAAAATAATGAGATTTAAGTAAATTAACATGTGATTGGAATGCGTCAAAAAATTTCTCGTGAAAGGGGCTATCAAGTAAGAACTCCTTTTACTAGACTAACAAAGACTCAGTTAAACCCACCAGATGTAATAGTATTTTTGTATCCCCTCCGGCCCTAAGTACTTCAAATGATTAGGGCGCTCTGTCGCTATCTTGTAATGACACATATTATCTACTATTAATATAATATCTTTGTTTATAAAAAATAAATAAAAGGTAATTGGGCGAACTAAAATATTGACAAACTTAAAGGCAATAAAACGTAATGATAGGCTATCATAGGTAACCTGAGTATAGGGATGGGATTTTCATTGTCATTGTTCCACATAAAGGAAAGGACCATATTCCTTCCCTTCTAATTTTTTTTTCTCAAAGATATGAATTGGTTGGGGTCTACCTAACCCTCCACCATTGAGTGACAAGGCACAACAACGAAGAGTGATGTTTTATGTCAATATATGATGTATTATGTAAACTTCTGAATGATCAAACAAATGAGGGTGACATTAAAGTGGTAAAAACTTAAGTTGTTCATTTTAGTAGTTGATGGTGACAGAAAAAATGTCATTTATCTACTTTTTGTTGCATTTCAAAAATGCTATTGAAATATTGGTATTCGTTTTCAATCTAAGATTTTTCTTCTTTTTATGAAGAAAATTGTGCGTCGAATGTGTGTCTTTCTTACGTCTACACCTTGTATAACTTGTTTTTAATACACTTTACTTTGGTCTAGGTCTCGGACACTCTTTTCTTTTGCTTGGCGAGCCTATGATCGCCACCTCATACAATTCCTTATATCACCTCTATCTTTCTCATCATTGCTCACTAACAACTCCCTTTATGCATTCTTTTTGGCTTTCACTTTTCCTTGATTCGCTCTACTCCGCCATCAATTCAATCACTTTACTCCACCAACAATTCTCTTTGTTGTCTCTACCAACTTTACTCGACAAGACTCCAACACTTTTCTAGCTACTTTCCTGATGCAACTAGTTTCCACTACTATTAATTACTGTCCGCACTATTTTCCCCAAACCCATCTTCCACAATTTATTTTCCATTAATTAAGTTATGACAGTATTTAAATCATCCCACTTAATCTTTCATATATCATAAATGGCCCTCTTCTTCTCTGGATCCTAAACTCTAAATCCATACCAAGAATTTAAGTTAGATGACCTAACTTGAAAATTTAAGTCAAAACTTTTAAATCAGTTATCTCCAAACCCTAAAATATAAATAGAATAACTTTAACACATTATTTTCAAATCTAATTAGCAAGCAATTTATACCCAAACGGCCAACGTAGAAACCCTTAAACTCGTCAACTTCGACTCCATTAACCCAAACCATTCTTGCCAATTTATAGGAAATTGTTAAACGAAACATATTTATTTTTTCTCTGTATAAAGTGAATTAATTGAGAATTTTTTATTATTTAAAATAAGTGAATTATTCAAAGTTTGATTGTTGAGACTTTTTTCATATCTAATTTAGCATTCTTTTAGTGACGATCTTAACCACTTAAATTATTAATCAATATTAAATTATTAACAATTTAGAAAATTAGTTTGCATTACCATATAAAGTTGATTACATAATATTATGTCAAAACTAGCAACAAAATACAATACAACAGGTGACAACCATTCAAACAGTGTGTTATTGGCAAACTGTTGGTTGACCACCATCAGTTTGAGGTGGATGCTAATCACCATCAATTACAATCTCTACCTAGCATAATTCTCTTAAAATAATTGAAAATATGGTACAGTGCTACACGAATTAGATATGGGAAAGACATCACCAAAAATATGGAATGGTGCTATAAAAATCGATTATGAGAGAGTATCACCAGAATGATACGTAGTTACCCAACCTTTGCTGATATATATTGTTGGCCAGACCGGCGACATGTATAGTAATAGTCACCCGTTGACAACGAAAGCTCATTGATTCTTTAGAAAGATTGAAAAGGCTATGATATCATATGAACAAGATAAAAACCTTGAATAATGGAAGATAAAAAATGGAGTTGAAGGGTTAAAATGGAACAAGGTTGAGTTGGAGTGTCAAAATAAAATTGGGCAACTTGCACATATAGCAAACAAAAAATTCATATTTGTATTCTATAGCAAAGTTTGCATAATTGCGCTCCATAGCAAACATATAACTGTATAATTCGCTATACATATACAATTGTATAATTCGTTTGCCTAAATTGTATAATTTGTTAGCCTCGCTATACATAGACAATTGTATGATTCGCTGGCCTAAATTGTACAATTCACTGGCCTATTTCTCTGCAATTGTATAATTCGTTGGCCTATTTCACTGCAATTGTATAATGCGCAATTGTATAATTCGCTGCCTATTTCGCTGCAATATCTGTATAAAATTTGCTTTGCATACAATTGAATCGAAGTAAAATGTTTGTATATTGTATAATTATAAGTGTATAGGAAGAATATATATGTTTTTCTCTCGCTTTATACAAAAATATAAACACAATTTATACACTTTTGTTTTATAAATAACCTTGTCAAAATTTTGGAAAGCGAGGTGAGTTATGAAGAATTGTATGGAATTGTTGTTGGACAAACGATTTCTTTTGTGAATCTTCAAGTTCATCGAATATCTTTTCGATTTTGATTCAAGTCTGTCGAAAATTTTGAGATTCAAAATTCTTCTCCTGATCATTGAAGATCTTTTTCGTTTTGATTCGGGAAAATGCACAAGTACCCCCTCAACCTATGCCCGAAATCCCAGAGACACACTTATACTATACTAAGGTCCTATTACCCCCTGAACTTATTTTATAAGTAATTTTCTACCCTTTTCGGCCTACGTGGCACTTGTTTGAAAAAAAAAGTCAACCAGCGTTGGGCCCACAAGATAGTGCCACGTATGTGATACATTTAGTTCAGGGGGGTAATAGGACCTTAGTTTTGTTAAGGTGTGTCTCTAGGATTTTGGTCATAGTCTAAGGGGGTACTTGTCCCTATTTTAAACTTGAATGAGAAAATAACTTTTAAGATTATGTTACTTAAAATATAGAGAGATTTGTGGAATGAAATAAGGAAGGAATAAACATTGGTTTTGGGATATATAAGTTATGTATCCTTGGGGGTTAGGGAGTAAAATATGGGAGTTCGAAATTTTTTAAAACTAGTAGGGAATAATGAAAATTATGAAAAGAAAAGGTGTGTATATATGTAATTTATCCAAAAAAAAATAATCAATGTTTTCATTGATTCTTGAATACCAAAATAATGATTTTATTCCCACGAGTTTCTGTCATTTTTAAATTTTCGTTCTTCTTTTCTTGAAATTATTAACTGTATTAGGCTTAATTAAAGCTTTTTTTCTAGTTTGCTTGTTATCTATATTTTTAAGTTATTCCTTCTTCTTTTTTGGATCACTAATGTGATGATATTGTATCAACGCGTATAATAATATTATCGACGCATATAATAATAACTTAAAATATATGTATAGGTAGATACTGAACAATTGGTCAATGTGCTTATTTCTTTTAAAAAATATTATGAAATAGAATACGATGAAATAAGGTCATTAAAAACTTTGCTAATGACAGTTCAATGTTATAAGCCTATTGAGGATATTAAGTTAAGTGTTGGTGTTCATAATATAATCCAGGTGTGAAAGTGGAAAAAAAATGAAGAGGTTTTTTATTTCCGTGGGTGTAAGTTTTAATGACGAAATAGCTCCTTGTCACATGATTTAAGAAGGGACTTGGTAAATTGATCCAAAAATACAATTTAGCTAGAGTCTAAATAAGAAGTAACCAACTGAAAATGATATCAGTCCGTTGTAATTATCTACTGAGAAACAGAATGGAACTTGACACGTGTCTGAAAAATCACTACATGAAAATTGCAAAATGTTTTCACTTTCACACTACAGATGTGAAAAATATTATTTATGCATTTCGATGTTGATTTCAAAGTTTTTTTTGGGCAAAATTTATTAAACGTTGTATCATCTGATTGTTTTTTGGGCAAATTGTATTAAATATCATATTATCAGATAATTTAAATCCCTATATTAATGAATTTTTTTATATTTTTTCATAGTTTAAAATAAATGAATTATTTAAAATTTAAGATTATTTGTTAAATTTTTTTCTTCATATTGACTCCAGGAAGTAGTGGCGGAGCCAGAATTTTTAATAAAGGGATTCAATATCTGAGAAAAATATACACAGGAAATAGCGAAAGGGGGTTCAACATCTACTATATGTACTTAAAAAATTACTTTAATCATATTTAAATCACACTGCAGAGAGTAATAAATATATCTATTAACCACTGTGGTTCGGAGTTAACAAGTATACGATTATTTGAGTTATACTTTTCAGTTTAAACAAAAAGTATCAGTGTTTTTATTGATTCTTATGATTTATTCTTACAAGTTTCTGTCATTCTTAATTTTTAGTTCTTTTCTGAAAATTACTAACTGTATTAGGCTTAATTAAAGCTTCTTTTCTGATTTGTTTGTTATCTACATTTTAATTTATTCTTTCTTCTGTTTTGGAGATCACTACTGTTATGATATTGTGTCAACGCGTATAATAATAATTTAAAATATATGTATAGGTAGATATTGAACAATTGGTCATTGTACTTATTACTTTTATAAAATATTATGAAATAGAAGACGATGAAATAAGGTCATTATAAACTTTGTTAATGATCAGTTTAATGTAATAAACTTATTTAGGATATTAATTTATGTGTTAGTGTTCATAATATAATCCAGGTGTGATAGTGGGAAAAACATGAAGATGTTCTTTATTTCTGTGGGTGTAAATATTAATGACGAAATAGCTCCTTGTCACGTGATTTAAGGGACTTGAGAAATTGATCCAAAAATACAATTTATCTAGAGTCTAAATAAGAATTAACCAACTGAAAATGTCACCAATCCGTTGTAATTATAATTATATACTGAGAAAAAAAATAGAACTTGACACATGTATGAAAAACCACTACATTTATGCATTTCGATGTTGATTACAAAGTTCTTTTGGACAAATTTTATTAAACCTTGTATCATCTGATTGTTTTTTGGGCAAATTTTATTAAATGTCATATTACCAGATTATTTTAACTCCCTATATTAATGAATTTTTTTAATTTTTTCATAGTTTAAAATAAATGAATTGTTTAAAATTTAAGATAATTGTTGATTTGTTTTCTTCATATAGACTCCAGGAAGTAATGGCAGAGCCAGAACTTTTAATAAAGAGGCTCAAAATCTGAAAAAATATACACAAGAAGTAGCGAAAGGGGGTTTACATCTACTATATGTACCTAAAAAATTACTATAATCATATTTAAATCACATTGCAGGAAGTAATAAATATATCTATTAACCACAATGGTTTGGAGTTAACAAGTATACGGTCATTTGAGTAATATTTTCAGTTTTTTTAAAAAAAAGTATGAGTGTTTTGATAGATTATTGAATATCAAAATAATGATTTTATTCCTATGAGTTTCTTTATTTTTAATTTTTTGTTCTTTTCTGAAAATTACTAACTATATTAGGTTTAATCAAAGCGTCTTTTCTGATTTGTTTGTTATCTACATCTTTTAAGTTATTCTTTCTTCTGTTTTGGAGATCGCTAATGTTATGATAATATTATCGACGCGTATAATAATAACTTAAAATATATGTATAAGATATTGAACAATTGATCATTTTGCTAATTTCTTTTGAAAATATTATGAAATAGAAGACGATGAAATAAGGTCATTATAAACTTTGCTAATGATCAGTTCAATGTTATAAACTTATTGAGGATATTAAGTTAAGTGTTGGTGTTCATAATATAATCCAGGTGTGATAGTGAAAAAAACGTGAAGATGTTTTTTATTTCTGTGGGTGTAAATATTAAAGACGAAATAGCTCCTTGTCACGTGATTTAAGAAGGAACTTGGGAAATTGATCCAAAAATACAATTTAGCTAGAGTCTAAATAAGAAGTAAATGACTGAAATGACTCATGTCCGTTGTAATTATCTACTGAGAAACAGAATGGAACTTGACACGTGTCTGAAAAATCACTACATGAAAATTTGTGAAAAATATTCACTTTCACACTACAGATGTGAAAAATATTATTTATGCATTTCGCTGTTGATTTCAAAGTTTTTTTGGGAAAAATTTATTAAACGTTATTTCATCTGATTGTCTTTGGGCAAATTTTATTAAATGTCATATTATGAGATTACAATATGTGATGTATTACACTTATTACTACCTTAACACTATGTCACTGCCACATCAGAAACTATATTCTTTTATATTCTTTTTGTTTTGTTTTCTTTATGATTAATATTTTTTTATCTAAATTATATTTTATACTAAATAATTCCAAATTAATTATTAAATTATTTAATAATTATATTTTTTCATCAATAAATCCCTCTCACTTTATTTATTCAGTATTTAAACTCATACCACAATTTTCTTCGTCTTCTGTGCCAAAGAACACCAAACTCATCACCATCATAACCCTACCTCCACAACGGTGTTTCCTCTTCTTTTCTGACAAACTAGTAACCACCCAAAACTTCAAATCAATCATCAACAAACACCAAATGATACCCCTTTTACTTATCCCTTTTTTATTATTTTTTTTAATTTATTTTGCAGGTGTTCTAGCGAGCTCAAAGCTTCCGTCATGATTCTGATAACGTTCCAATGAGTTTCGCACTTTCAGATCTGAACAACTAAAAAACAACCACAATGATCAACACCACTAGATCGACTATCGTCGTTGTGATGCTTTTAGGTTGTGGAGGGTAAGGAGGATTTTCATTTTTATTATTTTTTTAAACTTTAATTTTCCTGACTCATGTGTTACTTTTTTTTTTATTATTTTTGTCATTTCAATTTTAGGAGTGAATAAATTTACTTTTAAGTAATTTAGAATGTATAATAGATCGACATGATAATTCAAGTAAGTAATAGAATTTTCTAGATAAATTCAAAGAGAATCTATGCCTTATCTCAATTCAATTATAATAAAGCGTGAGGAGGGAAAACCTCGTGACTTTGAGTTGTATGGGTGCAAATTTGCATGTGTGGTCCTAGGAGGGAGTGCTGGAGTATGAAGAATCTCATTAAAGTACCCCTATTTAGAAATCGAGCTAGGTTTAGATAAAAACAAAAGTGGAAACTTTGTAAGTTAGAAAAATATTCACTTGAAAAACTTACTAAAATTGTTCTTTCGAACTTGAATCGTATTTTGTGATTTGTTATTTTTTTTTAAAGAAAAAGTCCAATATAACCAAACATTATTAGAAAACTTATAGAAATTCCATTAGCTCAAGAGTTAATTATTTAGATACATTCTAATTTGCAATTCTACAGATTTTATTAGGTTTTGATGCGTTCAGATATATCCACATACATGTATCTCATGATATAAAGTTAGGTGTAATTTATACTAGATACATTGTATCCACTAACCCTAAATCATCTCCAGTAATAGCAGCAATTCAAATATTTGAAAACTTGGACATTTTTGCCTCTGAAGCTCAGTTGTGGTTAATGAAACTGATATGTAGAGCTTAATTGCATGCTCTGGAGTCTTCTATTGTTTTCCCTCCACTTGAGGAGGATACTATGATCATACCAGCAAAACGTTTACTAATTTTGTGGTGCTGATTGAAAAATCAGAAAAAACTTGTGGTTATTCCTATTTATTTTAATTTTGGAAATTTTGACTGATTGTTAATTTGTTGTCTAAAGATATTTTTTGTTATGTAATAATTGTTGAAAAAAATGATTTTAGATCTCAAAAGAAAATATTCATACTTACTTATGTCAAGGTTCATTTAATTATACCTTTTGCTGAATATTTAAACGTTAATTATTCTAACATATTACTGTTGATAATTAAATGTCCTGAATAGTCTTGTTTGACCTTTTTCCTAACCCCTGGCTATTTGTAACACAAATACATTAATTATGAGTCATTTCTTTACTACAATTCTAAATTCAATTGTAAATGTCACTTTATTTCCATTGATTTATTACATTGAAGGTAGATTTTTCTATCCAATATTTTACACGCTATATATGTTTTTTTTTCCTTGTATTTGGCAGTAGAAGATTGATAGACACACTTCAAGTTATGAGAATTTCCTAAAATGTTCATAATAAAATATTTTCCAGTAAGATTTTCAACAATTTTAAGAATATTTCATATACTTTATTTTCTTCCAAAAAATACTACTAAATCGGTAAAATCGATAGGGTCGATATCAACACCGGCCAATGAACAAATTAATAGTCAAGAGACAATGGAGAATCTGATATGTACAAGGGAGCCAAATGACAACTTCAAGCATACTCCATGTAAGTTTTCAACTGGGAGAATAATTGGACTTCTTGTGTTCATGAAGAAGGTATGTGACAATACTATATATTTAAAAATTTAATATTGTGTGTGGAAAATTGAGCCAATAGATTTCTCAAATTTGGAGAAATGAATATTCTGCTAAGGAAAAACTTGACTAAGCAGATGATATATTTGTGTGGTCATTTCTAAAGTGAATCTTGTGGATTGTGACTAATATGTAATAGATTGGATGTTAGATTTGGATGGTACCGAGTATACTTGTGGATTACACACAAGTTGAACAAAAAAATGATTTATATATATTAGGGATTCTAGAAATACTTACGTTCTTAGAATGGAAAAATCTTCTTAGTAAACTCACATATGGAAAATATTGATATTATCTAAGGTGGTATATATGATTTAACATTCGAGTCAATGATCCTTATGGAAATATGATTAAAAATTGAAACCTCTTATTTGAGTAAGATAAAATTTAACAAAATGATTACAATAATTTATCAACAAATGAAAATTCTAAGTCAAAAAATAACTTAGAAACCTTTAAAAATCCAACCCCCAAATTCTAATCAACACATAAATACTGCAATCTTAGGAGAAGAACAAAAATACACATAATTAAAGAGGGATAACATATATATTAACAAAAAAATGTTAGATATAGCAAGAAATAAAAATTATAACTCAGAAAATCTTAAAGCTTACCGTTGATATCAAATCTTAACACATAAAGAAAACAACTTATATTTAGCAAGAAATAAAATTTTTTAGTCGAGCAATAACATAGAAATACTTTAAAAGGTTGAACCCCAAACCCTAATAAATACATTAATATTTTAAAATCTTACGAGAGAGGAATGAAATTACAAATAATCGACTAGATATAATTAAAAAACAACATATTTTACAATATTTAGAGTAGCTGAGATAGATGATATTAGTCTGATGACAGAATGCTTTGTTAAATGCTTATTGTTTGATAGAATGCTTTAGAGATCATTAACTTATAAAATTTTATTGAGTGGCTAAGCAATCATATATGGGTTGCTTTTGATGCATAAATTTGTGTTGAAATTGAACATGCTAAGAAATACATGTTTGTGTGTTTTGAGCATCCAAAATTTTGACTTAATTCTTTTGAACGTCTTGAAATATGTAAATAATACTAGATGTGAAAATTATTATTGTGTCACATTTATGAATATCTTCCTACATATACAAATGGTTTTGTTTGAAAAACAAAGTGATGAAGTTTTTGACATATTAATTTATAAATTTGTATGTTACATACAAAATTTGAAAACTTAATGAAAAGTTATCACTCTATTATGAAATACTTTGAAAGTGTAGAGGTGTTTTGTTAAGGTTGTATTACATAATCGTAAGAAAAGAAAAAAATCTAAGTTTTTTAATTGTATGTTAATAAATGTTGTGATAGTCAATGTGATTTGATTGAATGTAACGTTAGAGTGGGAAAATATATTAATGATTTCTTAAACTTTATTATATTTCTCATTTTCTTGTTGAGATATTGCATCTTGATGCATTATTTTGGAAAGAAATAATTGTTGATACATGAGAGGTGCCACAAATATAGTATCAAATAAATTTAGTATTTTGTTGTACTAGAACTCTAGAAGGGTATAATGATGCAATGTGAATCTAAAAAATTCGCTAGTAATGATGAGTTATTATTGATGACGGTGCCATAACATAAAAGGCAACTAATTAGAGTTAGTTTTCGTACTGGAGTTGATTAGTGATCAGACAAAGTGGTTAAGACAACTATTAGTGTCTATTCCAAATGGAATAAAACTAAAATTTTCTATCGTAAAACTAGATACATGTGTTTAAGACGTAATGTAATAAAAGAACTGTTGTGAGATTAAATAATAAGGACAAGCGCATGGGCTCTTAGCACAAAACCACAATAACGATAAAGATTGAGCGGGTATAATGTGATAGAATAAGACATTTGACTTACAAAAGAATTATCGGTTCATAGAAGTTGTAAACTTCACTAATTGTTTTGTAAGTTTAATCTTATTTACCTATCAAAATAAAAGAAGATAATACAAATTATGTTCCTATAGGCTATAGCATATGTAGGTAATAGGTGTAGTTGTTGGTAATGGGCACTTATTTGAGTGTTGTAGAGGAGTAGTTCTGACTAACACCAAAAAATACTTCCGATTTGAACTTGAAAGTGAGGTTGAAATCTTGATGCAACAACTTTTAGGTTGTGCTTTCATAGAACGTATTTGTGGTTGGTGGTATTGGAAAGTTGGTTTTGAGAACTATGTCGTCAATGCCTTTGGTATAATAGCAAAGGTAGTACAACATGGACATGAGGTGCAAGCACGTCATGAGCTCAAACTCTATTGTGAAAAGGGCTTAGTATTTAAGTAAAGAAGGATGGAACGTGACTTGTTATCCACTGAGCTTTCAAGACAAAACAACAGATTTATCAGTCATAAAAAACAGGTTTCAAAGTTTTGACTATACTATCTTACAATCTAAAAGGAAAAATAACCTAAAACACATCTTATTTTAGCATAATTTTTAAAATTTTCTATGATTTAAAAAAAATCAAAAATCTCTTCTCGAATACATCACTCTCCTTTTGTTGATACATCAGATCCCTCTAATGTACATCACTCCACTGATCTATGTATCCGGATATCTGGTAATGTATCCGGATGTCATATCTCCTCTCTGATACATCCTTCCCCTCGCGGATACTCCCTCACCTATGTATCCAAAAGTCCATTGATGTATCAGGAAGTTTAGTAATGTATTCGAAATCCATAAATTATAAGAGACTTTGTAATTTAAAAAAGAATATGAAAATAATTTAATTAGCTCATAGGTAAATTATGCATATTTAAAACCTTATTGCTTTTCTTGATGTTTGAGCGGAATATCAATACTTTGATATGTTCATTGGACTAGAAGGACTAAAAGGTCGAAATAAAGAAATGTATGTGCATAAGATTACTTTAAGGATGGGGTGATTGTTTTGGTGAAGGGAAGTTAAAAAAGGAAATTCGGCTCGATATTTTTCCTTGCTCCAAAACACAACGGTTATTTTGTTTTAAGTTATGTCTTTAGGTATGTAGAAGAAAAATGAGTTTGATACCGTCTCGCAAAAGATTAATCGAATTGAGGATGTGTAGTTAGAGGCTCCGACCCCTGATCCAAGTTGGATCTCTTTTCTAAATCAATAAGTGTAGTTGTTCTTGTTTTCTCCTAAAATCTTTTACTATCTTCATAATGAATCCAAAACCTACTCATGTCGTTGATCCTCGAAATCTCAATCAAGTTGGCTCACATGTAGAAGAAGTTCAACATGTTGAGTAAAAGGCCAACGACTCTTTGGAAGATGGGAGACATGTTGGTGATGAAAGATAGATTATTGTGGAAACTGAATCTCGTTTCAACGAGGATCAGAACCCAGTAAATACAGAATCCGCTAATTCTGTTGCCCAAGAGGATTCTTGGAAGAAGTCATATGCATCAATCGTCTCTTCACAAAAGAGAAAGGGCCATCCAAATTCTAGGTACCCACAAATACTTCCAGAATGTCTCCTCCGAAGGCTATAAAAAAGCCGGTTGCTGCAGTAGCACAAACTGTAGCTCTTGAAGCATCAAATGCTACTGCCCCAAGTGGTATTAATGTACCTGAAACTAATGATACTAAACATTAATGTATAATTTCTTTGAAACTTGCCTGAAATATACTCATTACTTCAATCTTGTGATGGACACATCTATGTGACAAAAAAATGAAATAGGCATGTTCGTATTTAATTTTTGAGCAAATGAAGGAGCATGATAAGTAGATGTGGTTTGATCTAGTTGTTGTGTTATTTGATCTACTAGCATTCTTATGCTTATTCTGCTTTAGACTTTCTTATTGTTTATGGTCCCAGTAAGAGTACATAGTCATGTGATTTAGTTTAATTTTAATTGTTGGAGCTGAGGGATACTCCATTGGTGTCCGCAATTTGCCTCTAGAATATGTAGAGTATCCCTCAGATGCAAGAATTAAAATTTAAATAAATTAGACGACAATGTACCTTAATGGGACTATAAGCAATGAGAAGGCAGAATGAACATGACAATGCAAGCAGATCGAATAATACAACATCTAGATCAAACTCAAAACACATCTACTTATTGTGCTCCTTTATTTTCTAAAAAAATTAAATACGAACATCCCCATGCCATTTTTTCTGACATATAGACGTGTCCATCACAAGATGGAAGTAATGAGTTTATTTCAGACAGGCTTCAAGATATTATACCTTCATCTTCAGCATAATTAGCTTCAGGTACATCGATTCCACTAGGGGTAGTAGGATTTGATGCTTCAGGAGTTGCAGTTTGTGCTACTGCAACAACCGGCTGCTTTACAGCCTTCGAAAGAGCCATTCTGGAATTATTGGTGGGTGCATAGATTTTGGTTGGCCATTTCTTTGTTTGTGAACTGACAATTGATGCATATGACTTCTTTGGAGCATCTTCTTGGGCAACATAATTAGCTGATTCTGTATTTGTAGGGTGCTAGTCCTCGTTGAAATGTTATTCAGTCTCCACAACAATCTCTCTTTCATCAGCAACTTGTCTCCCATCTTCCAAAGAGTCATTGGCTTTTTCCTCAACATGTTGAACTTCTTTTGCAGGTGAGCCAGCTTGGTCGAATTTGGAGGATCAAACACATGAGTAGGTTTTGTATTCAAAATGAAAATAGTAAAATCTTTTAAGAGGATACAAGAACAAGTATATTTATTGAATTAGAAAAGAGATCAAACCTGGATCGGGGGTCAAACCCTCTGACTGCATATCCTCAGTTCCATTAATCACTTCTGAGATGGTATCAATCTCATTTTCTTTGACATACCTAAAAACGTCATTCAAAACAAAATAACCCTTGTCCTGTGGAGCAAGGAAAAATGTCTTGGGAGAATTTCCTTTTTAACTTATCCCTTCCGGTTAAGCATCCAGTATATTTATTGAGCAATGCATTATTGTTTGGTAATTGTTATGTACCAGACACATTTATTATAAATTTGAATTTACATATCATAAATAAAAAAAATATGATACGTAAATTCAAATTTATAATAAATGTGCCTGTTACATAACAATTACCAAACAATAATGTATCGATCTCAAACTTAAAATCTTATGGGCAACACTTACTTATTTAATGTATCTAGTAGAAACACAACATTTATCAATTTAAATAGAAAGGATCTTCACGATCTCAAAGAAAATAAGATACATAAATAAAACGAGAAATTACATATATGCACACCTTTTATTTCCATAATTTTCATTATTCCCTACTAGTTTTAAAATTTTCCAAAATCCCATATTTTACTCTCTAACCCCCAAGGATACATAGATCATATCTCCCAAAACCAACGTTTATTCCTTCCTTATTTCATTCCACAAATCTCTCTCTATTAAGTTACACAATCTTAAAAGTTATTTTCTCATTCAAATTTAAAATATGATATTTTGCTATTTGATATATACTATTGAATTACCGAATTAAAAATAAAAACTTAGTATCTGATGAAATTTAATTTAACCTCGAAAAGATGAATTCTCACTATTTTTTTAAAGATATAACAGCAAAATATATATGTTACCAAAAAAATATATACTAACTCACTAATACATATCCTAAATTAGAAACATATCTACGTGAAATAAATAATTATGTGATGATAAACTTCTACAATGTAAATTACAAAAAAGTAATAGTAGTAGCTTTTATTTAGTAATGATTAGTATAATATTTGTAATTTTTTCATAGTTAGTTAATTATTTTGTCGTTGAATTTTTTTTTCAAAAATATATATATTTTAATGTTTCTACTATTGGAAAACGTCCAAAAAAAAAGGAAGCAAAAAGTTGAATCTGCCATAGCATGATCATCACTATCAAAGATACAAATTTAATGTATCTCGTTTATTTTGAGTCTTAAATTAGTCTTTGTTAGTGTTATCATTGATCTGATACATCAGTGCTACAACAACTTTTGTTTTATGCAATGTATAATGTTCATATTTAAGGTATTGAAAACTTAAGAATATTTTAAATTAGTTAACCCTAATGTTGTTGAAAATTTGATTAGTGTTTATCACGTTCATTCCACTTAACCCTTGATATGTTAGATACGTTCCTTTTCTTCCTCCGCCTCTTAGTCTCTAAATTCAATATCAAGAATTTAAATACCTAACTTGAAAACTTAAGAATATTTTAAATTAGTTAACCCTAAACCCTAAAATATAAATAAAATAAATTTAACACATTATTTTTCAAATTTAACAAGCAAACCTAATTCAAAAATCCTTAAACTCGTTAATTCCTACACCATTAACACAAAATCATTTTGGCCAGTTTATGAGAATTTGTTAAAAGATATATATTTATTATTTTTGTCTTTATTGAGTGAATTTTTGAGATTTTTTTAGAATTTTAAAATAAGTCAGTTGTTCGAAACTTAAGAGAATTGTTGGGACAATTCATATATATCCTTCATTTAATGAGGTTCTTAACTATTTTACATTTTATAGGAGAATAGTTTGAAAATGATCTAAAGAACAATAGTGGAAAGTAGCATTTCAATAATATTTTTCTTAAAAAATATTTCATATCCCAATAATTTACTTAACATGATAGAGGGAGTATTAAGTTGAAAAAACTTCATAATTACATATTTTTACCTTATTAACTAATTATCGTCCCTATAGTTTGAGATAATTACATACTGTTTCACTAATTAATAGTTTCATATCAGATTTCAAATTAGATACACTAGATATATGTATTTTTTCTATCAAATACATTGCAGGTAGGAAATCAGGCAGGTGAGAGAGTCAGAGACATGGCAATATACTTGGATATTTACAACTAATTTCAAACCTCATTTGACAGAAATACATGTATATTGGGACCAAATTTTTGCACGACTGATAACTTCTTTTTTTAAAAAAAAACCACGAAAAGGCACATAATTATATTCTTATCTAGTGAGAGCGACGTTGTTTATGTAATTCAGGTTAATAATGCCAAAAGTAAAAATAATCAGATAATATAACATTCAATAAATTTTGTCAATAAAATAAAACAGAAAATTACATTTAATTAACTTTTTCCTCTTTTATAAGTGGTAAAAAAAAAGTTTATAAAAATAATTTTACGACAAAAAGAACAAAAAAGTAACCAAAAAAAAGGAAGAAAAATAAAAAATAAAAAATATGGGTCATGCTATTCCTACGAGAGTCTTTCACATGTTTTCTCATCCTAGTCGGATATTTTTTTCATTTCACTTAACCCACGGAAATGGAATACACCTTCACATTTTTTCTGCCTTTGCATCCTGAAATTTTTCCTTTATAATCTCCCAAAATGGTCTAATGGTTTCTCCTCCCTGAAACTTTTGTTGAGTTTCTCTCTATCCATTTTATAATTTTTTAGTTTGAAATTCAATATCTCTCTCATTTTTTAGATTTTGCTAACATGGACAAAACTGAAGAAAATAGAGAAAATTAAAGGAAAGTGAAGTTGAATTTAGGGCGTTCATTGAATGGTAATTTGGGTGTTAACTCTGAAAAAATTGAAGATATTGAACCGTTCATCGTTAATAACTAATGGAAATTCTTCTTTGTTGTTTTCAGGTGGATTACAAGGAAGTGTTGCTTCAAGTTTGACTGAGCTTGAAACCCAACAACCACCTAATCGATGTATAGAAATTTTCTTCCTTTTAATTCTTTCGTTGAAACACTCTTTATTTACTCAACTAAAAAGAATTGTGTAAGTTCACGAAAAATTGTATCGATTAGCTTTTTCAAGCTTCTCGAAACTACTAATGAGAAATAATGAATGTTGTCAGGGAAAAGTGCTAAAGAAGTTGGGGAGAAGCTGAGAATATTCTTGTACAAGATGCCTTCTGTTTTCTATGACGGACCAAATGGAAAGAAGACGAAAAGATACTTGTTATACTCGTTTACGAAGAGAGAAGATTTGAAGATAGTCTGTGCTTGTCATGCTAGTTTTCTTACCGCAACTGAATTTGTCAAACATGGTGGTGGAGGTGACGTTGACGTTGAAAACCCCTTAAAGCATATAAGCATAATTCTTGACTACTGAAGAGTGGACTAATGCTTTAATATGGTTGTTATGTGATCTTTCCTTTTGTTTTTTTGTACTGAAAAAGTTCAATGGCTATTGCCCAAAAAGGCATTAGCTTTGATATCGTTGTTATTTGATCTTTCGTTTTATTTCCTAAAAAGGCATTAGCTTTGATATTGTTGTTATTTGATCTTTCGTTTTATTGCCTAAAAAGGCATTAGCTTTGATATTGTTGTTATTTGATCTTTCGTTTTATTGTTAGTCCCTTCCATCAACGATTTATTAAGGTTATGTTTTGGTCATTCTGCTTGTTTTTTTGGCTATGCGGTGCTTATTGAGCTTCAATTAGAAGCAACTAACAGCTATTAAAGGGTTTCTAAGTTATTTTTTGCTACATTTTGAAAATAGGTATTGAAACACATTATATTAGTTGTTTTGTTTATGTGCTAGGATTTGGTATCTACTGCTTTAAGCTTTTCTAATTTTATTTTTCGAGTTAGAATTTCTATTTCTTGTTAAATCTGACAATTATGTGTTAACGAGAGGATGGTAAGCCTGTGCAAGTCGGACCTTATGGAAAATGAGTTATTAAAAAAATAATTATAATTTAATTTATATAATTGATTCAAATAGAATTTGTCATAGTTTTGTAATTTCGAGTTCATGACAACGGATTGATGAGTGCTCTATCTTTCATAAATAAAATGAAGGATTAAAATTTTATTTGTAGCGTTTTCTCTTATTTTCTACGTGATTTTGGATGTAGTAAAAGAGTTTTTGAAATAATATGAACTTATTATCATAACTTGATGGTCTAAACTATTTATAGTTATCCCTGATTTTCTGTATATATTGTTAGGAAATTCTTCTATCACAAATTCAAAGCAAGAATTTCACTATGTAACTAATATGGTTATGTATAATAAGTTTTTTTTTAAAAAAAATAATAATTTGCGCAATTTTGGGCCAGTAAACTAAACAATTCATTAAATTCCAACTCATTTTTCCAAAACAATTTACTTGTTTATCGACATGTGAGAGAGGAGATGAGTAACGTGTGAAGTGAATATTACCAACCTATATCATCTATCTCGCCTCATCTAAACATTATAAAAATATCATTGATAATACTTTGAAAAATTCTCATAGACAAAGTGAACACTGATTCAATCAGAAATCTTAATTTTAAACTTATGCAATCTCCAAGTACACGATCTCATAGCCAAATCTAAAGTATAGCTTGAATCACTAAAAAAATACAACATTAAAAAGCTAAATTTTGGATTTTTCTTTATGTGTGTTAGGGTTTATTGTTAACTGCTTTAGAATTTTCTAAGTTAATCTATCAATTATATAGTAATACATACATTATTAGTTACGTTATTTTGGGTTGCTATTTTTGATGTACGAATATATGGATGACTTTTCTAGGTTTTTGAGCCCCAATTTTATTTAGGGTTTACGGGTAAATTTACAAGTGCGGTTTAGGTTTTAGGGATGAATTGATTGACATATTTGATCCTCTTCTTTAATTGTGATGTGAATTTCATAATTTCTTGATCCCTCATTCAAAAAATAAATGTAATTATGAATGTGTATGGCAATTTTATGGAGTTTTAGGCCTCCATGGCCGAAATAGATTCTCCACAGCCTCAAGCCGTGAAAGAGAGACCAGAAAAACCTAGTTATGCATCTATTTCTAATTCATCAACTTGCACTCAAAAATCTGATGGAAAACTTCCACTAAAATTAAAACATGTGACATACGTTCATGGGGAACCAACAATGAGTTTCAGTTTTTCGGATTTGGAATCGTATATCCAAGAAGAGAACTTGCAATGCTCTTGTTGCTAAGTTCTCTTATGGGAGACCTGATATGATTGATCTCAGAAAGGTTTTTACACGACTCTTCGAAATCAAATAAGATTGCAATTTGGGACTACTGGATCATCGTCATGTTCTGGTGAGATTATCGAACCGAGAAAACTTTGTGGAGGTGTATTCTAGGGCAGTATCATTCATCACATTAAAAGAAAAGTGCGTGAGTAATCAATATCAATGTCGAACTCAGCGTTGGACACCATGGTTTAATCCAAAAGAAGAGACACCAATTACTTTGCTCGTCAAGCCCTGTTTTCACTAGCATCAGCCGTTGGTACACCCCTACAAGTTGATAAGGCAACAACTAGTAAGTCAAGGCCTAGTGCAGCTAGGGTAAAGGTGGAGGTTAATCTATTATCATCTCTTCCGGATAGAGTTAGAATGTTTTTTAAAGATGAAAAGACAGGTGTCATTAAGGAAGTGTTGCAAAAAACTGTCTATGAAAAATTGCACTCGTACTGCACAACATGTAAACATCAAGGTCACAAGGAGGAAGAATGTAGACTGACTATGGAGATTGAAGGTGGACTGATCGATGAAACAAAAATTAACGGAGAAAAGTTTGAAGGAGATTTGCGATCAATTTTGGATGAGAAAAAGAAAGTTTTTTCTCTTCAAAAAACTGGAAAAGAGGTAACATTACCAAATTCTTCTAACATCAATTCGGGAAAAACAGTGTGGATAAACTTAACAAGGAGAAACACGCTACAACAACAAGTCAAGAAAGAGTTAATGCACCAGGTCTTGTGCTTCTTACAGCAACATCTGGAAATAAAAAAGATACAAAAGCTATGTTACTTGGAACTCTGACTAGTAAGATAAACGAGCAACTTGGTGCGGCTGGAACGGGTTCTTCCACTCCTGTACATATTGACGTTGAGGCACAAAATAATGCAAATAATAACTCTAGGGAGTTTATCGTTACATCACAAGTTGCTACACGGAAGTTATCGTCTAGATTTGTGAACGATGGAGAGTTGGGTTCGCCTAATGCAGTTAAGGTTATTAAATCACGGCAAGAAGAAGCCAAACAAGGCACCATTACCGCATAACAACCCAGTAATCAATGGACTTTGGTCTCACATAAAAAATTGTTGCCTTTAAGTCCTCAAATAATCACATGTTCCACCAAAAATATTCTACACAAGTTGAGCTTGATAGAAGTAATAGTGCCGTTGAATGTACTCAGTTTGATGTGTTGCGAGATAAGAATTTTGAACAATACGAAGGGCTACATGGTACGACTGAATTATCTGCTGAATATGGGAATACTTAAGACTTGGAAAAGCCGATTGAGCAAACGGGGAAGTTGAAAGAACATTGCCATGATGATCATACTGGTCAACAAGCTCTTGTGACATATGAAAAAGAGTCCATTGTAATGGAGGATACAGGTGAAAAAGAAGTAAATCCAAAAACACCAGTCATGTTTATTTCGAATCAAGAGATAGCTACAACTGATTTGAATGAAGAGGAAAAACAAAGGGAAACGAGTGCTTCGAGATGGGAAGATTTAGTTGAGGTAGAGAATCATACTCCTTTATCTAATAGGAGTAAGTAAAGCCCTCAAGCACTCGAATTTTTGCCTACAAGTAAGATAAATGCATCTATGGCAGTCTTAGATACTTTATCTAATTTGAGTGCTACAAAAGTAATCTTGGATAATAAGGATTTCCTTCCTGACTTGGGTTGTGACATATCTGATGGGGATGATGAAGATGATATGTTGGATATATTCTTTGATAAGGTGGATAAGGATGGTGATCTTTCACCTAGACAACAAAGAAGTGGAAGCAGCAAATGCAAAAAGAAGACAAATGGAAGACAACATAGTTGGGATGGTACGGTGAGTGGGGAATTTGTTCCAAGGCACTTACCGATGCGACAGGCAAAGCAAAATCATATAACAGTGACAACAACTTTATCAATATCCAACAAATTCAACAAGAAGTGATGAACTATCAATCATTTTTTGAAAAATTTGAAGAAGAAGATAAGAAGAAAATACTTCAGATTACTTTTGACGGGCAAACAATCTTTTTTAGTTCATACATATATCAAATGAAGTTTGAGTTGGATAACTCATCTTTATTCCTGGCTTTTATATTCATGCATTACTTAAGCATCATCATTTGTAATATCGTCATAGTGAGAATTATGAACTTGGTGATAATCATAAAATACCTAGTTTTCTCTAGTTCTTATTTTCTCCACGCTTGCTAATTAGTACATACTTGTTATCTCATTAGGAATAGTAAGGTAAGGCCTAGCCCCCTTGCTTGGACTTATCCCTATTAATATATTTTTATTTTCAATAAAAGGCCGCTAGACGGTTTGACTAGTGGTAAATTTGTTTTAACAAAAAAAAAAGGCAATTTTAAAGTGCAAACCCAACAATCCCGTCATGAATCACTTTCTAATAATTTTGTTTTTTGAGTATCCTAAATTTGTTTATGATGAAACCTACCTTTAATGTCAAGAGATATGTAAAAACAGAATAATTCATATTCAGGGTCGAAGCAAAATTGATAATCAAATCGATAATTTGGTTATTGGGTCAATGGTTTGGGTAAATGAGTTAACGGTTCGAGTTTCAGTTTACTATAAACTTCTTATGGGCTTATCGATTCAGGTTTCAGTTTGATCATATTTCTTATCGGGTGCCTAATAACCCGATAAGAAGTTCAACTAACTACATTTATATCACTTAAGGTCTTATGCACTCTTAGCATTTAGGGTTTACACTTCAGTCTTAAGACTCTTTACAGAGACTTCATAGTTGACACTCAAATTTCACAATCATATTCCAAAGCTAGCTGCGACATCACCCACTGATTTATTGTTACTGCTCTCAAGCCGGCGAGTTATATTGGATATCATTCTCTAAGTGTATAAATGAGTCAGTGAGATATGCCTGCGATATTGCAATACTACAATATGCAATTAAAAAGTTTTTCTTAGTAACGGTCTCATAATCATTAGTGATCTTTGTTAGTAGTGTTGTAATGATTTCTCTTTAGTTCATATCGAAATTGGCTTGGTTGTTATGCGGAATTCTTTTGCATTTTACCAATTTGAGCAATATTGACATCTCCGTTCATGTTAATATGGAGTTTTATTAAGTGTTTTATGTAGTAATAGACTAAAAGGGAAGAAATCATCAGTATCACTTGGCTACTACGAACTGTTAATTAGTGATTAGTCCATAAGTAACTCCCAATTAAAGTTGTGTGAATTCTTAATAATTAATCCGATAACGATCACTAACCGATAGATAAACCGATATCTTAACGGTTCCAAAGCGAATTAGCACGATAACAAATTGATGAACGATAAGTAAAATTGATAAATTCCAAAACCGAATCAAACAACCGATACGCAACCCTGAATTCACCAAAAACAAAAAACAACTCTTACCCACTGAAATAAGAATTATTTTTTTATAATAATGAGATTTAAGTAAATTAAGATGTGATTGGAATGCGTCAAAAAAGTTCTCGTGAAAGGGGCTATCAAGTAAGAACTCCTTTTACTAGACTAACAAAGACTCAGTTAAACCCACCAGATGTAATAGTATTTTTGTATCCCCTCCGGCCCTAAGTACTTCAAATGATCAGGGCGCTCTGTCGCTATCTTGTAATGACACATATTATCTACTATTAATATAATATCTTTGTTATAAAAAAAATTAAAAGGTAATTGGGCAAACTAAAATATTGACAAACTTAAAGGCAATAAAAGGTAATGATAGGCTATCATAGGTAACCTGAGTATAGGGATGGGATTTTCATTGTCATTATTCCACATAAAGGAAAGGACCATATTCCTTCCCTTCTAAATTTGTTTCTCTAGATATGAATTGGTAGGGGTCTACCTAACCCTCCACCATTGAGTGACAAGGCACAACAGCGAAGAGTGATGTTTTATGTCAATATATGATGTATTATGTAAACTTCTGAATGATCAAACAAATGAGGGTGACATTAGAGTGGTAAAAACTTAAGTTGTTGATTTTAGTAGTTGATGGTGACAGAAAAAATGTCATTTATCTCCTTTTTGTTGCATTTCAAAAATGCTATTGAAATGTTGGTATTCGTTTTCAATCTTAGATTTTTCTTCTTTTTATGTAGAAAATGGTGCGTCGAATGTGTGTCTTTCTTACGTCTACACCTTGTATAACTTGTTTTTAATACACTTCACTTTGGTCTAGATCTCGGACACTCTTCTCTTTTGCTTGGCGAGCCTATGATCGCCACCTCATACAATTCCTTATATCACCTCTATCTTTCTCATCATTGCTCACTAACAACTCCCTTTATGCATTCTTTTTGGCTTTCACTTTTCCTTGATTCGCTCTACTCCACCATCAATTCAATCACTTTAATCCACCAACAATTCTCTTTGTTGTCTCTACCAACTTTACTCGACAAGACTCCAACACTTTTCTAGCTACTTTCCTGATGCAACTAGTTTTCACTACTATTAATTATTGTCCGCACTATTTTCCCCAAACCCATCGTCCACAATTTATTTTCCATTAATTAAGTTATGACAGTATTTAAATCATCCCAGTTAATCTTTTATACATCATAAATGGCCCTCTTCTTCTCTGGATCCTAAACTCTAAATCCATACCAAGAATTTAAGTTAGATTGTAAGCACCTAACTTGAAAATTTAAGTCAGAAATTTTAAATCAGTTATCTCCAAACCCTAAAATTTAAATAGAATAACTTTAACACATTATTTTCAAATCTAATTAGCAAGCAATTTATACCCAAACGGCCAAACGTAGAAACCCTTAAACTCGTCAACTTCGACTCCATTAACCCAAACCATTCTTGCCAATTAATAGGAAATTGTTAAACGAAACATATATTTTTTTTCTCTGTATAAAATGAATTGTTGAGAATTTTTTATTGTTTAAAATAAGTGAATTATTCAAAGTTTGATTGTTGAGACTTTTTTCATATCTAATTTATCATTCTTTTAGTGACTATCTTAACCACTTAAATTATTGATCAATATTAAATTATTAACAATTTAGAAAATTAGTCTGCATTACCATATAAAGTTGATTACATAATATTATGTCAAAACTAGCAACAAAATACAATACAAACAGGTTACAACCATTCAAACAGTGTGTTATTGGCAAACTGTTGGTTGACCACCATCAGTTTGAGGTGGATGCTAATCACCATCAATTACAATCTCTACCTAGCATAATTCTCTTAAAATAATTGAAAATATGGTACAGTGCTACACGAAATTAGATATGGGAAAGACATCACCAAAAATATGGAATGGTGCTATAAAAATCGATTATGAGAGAGTATCACCAGAAAGATACGTAGTTACCCAACTTTTGTTGATATAATTGTTGGCCAGACCGGCGACATGTATAGTAATAGTCAGCCGTTGACAACGAAAGTTCATTGATTCTTTAGAAAGATTAAAAAGGCTATGATATCATATGAACAAGATAAAAACCTTGAGTAATGGAAGATAAAAAATGGAGTTAAAGGGTTAAAATGGAACAAGGTTGAGTTGGAGTGTCAAAATAAAATTGGGCAACTTGCACATATAGCAAACAAAAAATTCATATTTGTATGCTATAGCAAAGTTTGCATAATTGCGCTCCATAGCAAACATATAACTGTATAATTCGCTATACATATACAATTGTATAATTCGTTGGCCTAAATTGTATAATTTGCTGGCCTCGCTATACATATACAATTGTATGATTCACTGGCCTAAATTGTATAATTCACTGGCCTATTTCTCTGCAATTGTATAATTCGTTGGCCTATTTCACTGCAATTGTATAATTTGCTGCCTATTTCGCTGCAATATCTGTATAAAATTTGCTTTGCATACAATTGAATCGAAGTAAAATGTTTGTATATTGTATAATTATAAGTGTATAGGAAGAAGATATATGTTTTTCTCTCGCTTTATACAAAAACATAAAGACAATTTATACACTTCTGTTGTATAAAGCGAGAGAAAATTGTATTTCACTGCAATTGTATAATTCACAATTGTATAATTCGTTGGCCTTTTTCGCTGCAATATTTGTATAAAATTTGCATTTGTCTACAATTGAATCAAAGTAAAGTGTTTGTAAATTGTTTAATTAAGTGTATAGCACGAAGATATATGTTTTTGCATGTGTATATACAATTTTCTCTCGCTTTATACAAAACAGAAACACAATTTATACACTTCTGTGTATAAAGAGAGAGAGGCGAACAGAGGGAGAGTGGCGAGCGAGAATGGGAGAGTGGCGAGCGAGATTTTTGGGAGAGAGGCGACTGACAAACTTTGGCAAACGTTTGCTATGGAGCACAATTAAATCAAACAGTAACTACTCCATTTATTTTAGGTTATTAGTTTGCTTTATATACAATTATCCCAATAAAATTTAGGGACAAGTTTAAGGATCTGCATATATGTTGGGCCATTTTTATTCCTTTAGAATGAAGGATATTATCTCCTTATAAGATTTCAAGAAAACTATGCATGTTAAATTATTTAACATGGTAAATACAATTAAAGAAAATCATATACAAATATTATGTGTAATTAACTATATATGGTAGGTAGAGATTCTAATTGATGGTAATTAACAATAGAGATAAAGAGAGAGAGAAATACACTTGGATTCAATATATCTAGAATAAATTACATCTAATTTTGAATCACGTATATATGATATACATGTAATTAGATGCGTCTAATACATGTATCGAGAGACCAAAATTAGACACAATAATAATTTCAAAAGCTCATGAAAAAGACATTTAATAAGCTCCAAACAAGTTAAATTTGCATTATTTACCCTATTAAATTCAATAATATTGAAAGGAGAAATTATAGAATAATATAACATTTAATCAATTTTCCCAATAAAACAAAGTAAAAAAATGTATGTAACCTTTTTCTCTTTTTAAAATGGTAAAAATAATAATTATAAAATGAATTTATAACTGACATGTGTCACTCACTATTAAACGGTTACCTCTTGGAATCAATTTCCAAGGTCCTTCCTAAGTCACGTGGTCATGTTATTCCAAAAACAACCATGTATCACTTTTCAGCAGCTATTTTGTCATTTAATAAGTCCATGGAAATGAAATACAGCTTCACGCTTTTTCTACCTTTCCACCCAGAAATCTTCTCCTTTATAAGCTCCCAAAGGGCCTAAATATTTTCTCCACCCCAAAACTTATATGGAGTTTTTCTTTTCCCATTTTATATTTTTTTTAGTTCAAAATTCAATAGCTTTTACAATTTTTTAGATTTTGCTAACAAGGAGAAAGCTAAAGAAAATATGGGTGTTTTACTCGAAAATAAAATAAAAAGAAAAATGACTAAGTTTTCAAAAAATCGATTAAACTTATCATTTAAGAGAAATTGAATTTCCATAATAAACACAGTCGACACTTAATTTTTTAGTAAAATCAAGAAAAAACTCAGGGTTTTTCAAAAAGATTTAATAAAATCAATTTGAAAAATGCAAATATATTGATTCTTTTCCCTATATATTGCAAATATATTGATCCTTTGGCCTATTTTCGTGTCCAAAAGAAAGCGTATACATTGATCGTATACTAAAGTATATTGATTCTTTTCCCTGTATATTGGACAGTATACTCAATGTATACATTCTAATTCAGCTCCTCAAGCACCTGTATTAATTTTTGGACCTGTATTATAGCTTCCATTTCGCTATTTCAGCTTCCGAAACTCGAATAGTGATGAAGGCCAACTCGATAAGTGAGATAATTAACAGCTAAGGCAAGGCATAGCAAAATCAGCTCACATTATGAACAAATAATTAATAGATAACAAAATCCTAACTAGAAACAAAATAGAGATAACATAATGCACACTAGACAAACATCACACTTTATGCAATAAATGATAGCCGCTCATCTATGTAGACCTAGAGCTGCCAGCTTGTCATACTAAAGGGTCAAGCTAACATACTTGAAGCAAAAAGAAGAAAATAGCTACAATCAAAGAAAAATGAAATAAAGTTATATACATGGAACAAGCTGATTTTCTTTACTTGAAAACAGAAATCACCTAATGACACACAGCTGAAAAAATGAATTTCTTTTGAGGATAAGGAAATGGGCCGGGAATTGAGGACAAAAGAGTGGGCTGCTGAAAAAAATGCTTTTATAAAGGCCCATAATTTGGTCCTTTAATATTGGTTAGCTAAATGAATTATTAATTTAGCCAAATCGAATTTAATTTGCAAATTTAACTAAAATCTAAACAAGATGAATTACTATAACCAATTTAGGAACTTCTCAATCTTAAAAAAATAAAATAATCAATTCAACCATAAACCAGTTGATTTTTAAATTAACCATAATTTAAACTAAACTAATTTTATAAAATACTTACCAAAAATAAAATCTTTTTTAGGATTATTTTCAAATATTTTAAAATAAACTAATTACATAAAAACATATTTACCATTTAAAAATTATAAAAGCTACTAACATTACTCTAAAATAACTTGAAAAACATTTTAAATTTTATAAAGCTAATTATTTTAAATCGTTCGAAATTAATAAAGCTCGAAAGTTAATTTATATGTGGAGGTCCAAAATTGGGTGTCAACAATAGGAACTTCAAGGAATGTAGCAAATGAAAATTTAGGGCTTTCATTGACTGGTAATTTTGATGTACACATGAAATAGCGAAAGAGAGTTCAATATCTACTATATATACCTAAAAGATTATTTTAATCATATAAAAATCACACTGCATTGAATAATAAATATATCTATTAACCACAGTGGATTGGAGTTAACAAGTATACAGTTATTTGAATTATATTTTTCAGTTTAAATAATTGTATAACTTACATAAATACCATAGTGTAAAACCTTAATTACCATCTATCCCTATTATTTTTTATAATTACATAAATCTCATATTCTTTAGGCATTTCAGAACATAATTAAGGATCCGGATACATTATTGTTGATACATTATGTATCAATCTGTTGTACTTATTAAGGAAAAAAAAGTTGTAAAATCAATTTAAAATCTCATAGTATCCATTTGTTGCACTAATTAAGGGGGGAAAGGCTGAAAATTAAATTAAGATTCCATAAATTACATTATTCCATTCAAATATTGTCAAGAATTCAAAATCCTATAGTGTACAAATCAAAAAAAATAAAAAAAATAAATTTTTTCTTCTTGTTCATCGTTCTCTCTGTTTTATAAAAAACCTTGTCGAAATTTTGGAAAGTGAGGTGAGTTATGAAGGATTGTATGGAATTGTTGTTGGACAAACGATTTCTTTTGTGAATCTTCAAGTTCATCGAATATCTTTTTGATTTTGATTCAAGTCTGTCAAAAATTTTGAGATTCAAAATTCTTCTCCAGATCATTGAAGATCTTTTCCGTTTTTATTCGGGAAAATGCACAAGTACCCCCTCAACCTATGCCCGAAATCCCAGAGACACACTTATACTATACTAAGGTCCTATTACCCCCCCCCCCGAACTTATTTTATAAGTAATTTTCTATCCCTTTTCGGCCTACGTGGCACTAGCTTGAAAAAAAAAAGTCAACCAGCGTTGGGCCCACAAGATAGTGCCACGTATGTAATACATTTATTATAAATTTAAATTTATGTATCATAATAAAAAAAATTAGTGCATGATACATTATTATTTAAAATTAAAAAAATATACATTATAGTAATTGTTTGAGATAGATACATTATTGTTTGGTAATTGTTATATATCAGATACATTTAGTATAAATTTGAATTTACGTGTCATAACTAAAGAAATGGTGTATGATAAACTATATTTATGTATCTTATTTTGTTTGAGAAATACTATATTTTAAAATTTTAAAAAAATACAATATACATGTAATTATTCCAAAATAGCCTCTTTTTGGTGTGTGTGATAAATAACACAAAGTTTATGTATCAAATATATTTATATCAAACGCGATAAACACTAATCAAAGATTCAACAACATTAAAGTTATGAATATGAACATTATACATTGCATAAAACAAAAATTATTGTACCAGTGATGTATCAGATCAATGATAACACTAACAAAGACTAATTTATGGCTCAAAATAAACGAGATATAGAAAAAATATGTATCTTTGATAGTGATGGTCATGCTATGGCAGATCCAACTTTTTTCTTCCTTTTTTTTTTGGATGTTTTTCAAAATTAGAAACATTAAAAATATATATATATTTTTCAAGAAAAATTTTAAACGTCAATATAACTAACTAACTATGAAAAATTCACAAATATTATACTAATTATTACTAAATAAAAACCACTACTATTACTTTTTTCTAATTTACAGTGTAGTATTTTATTATCACATAATTATTTATTTTACGTAGATATGTTTCTAATTTAAGATATGTATTAGTGACTTAGTATATATTTTTTGGTAACATATATATTTTGTTGTTATATCTTAAAAACTAGTGATAATTCATCTTTTCGAGGTTAAGTTGAATTTCATCAAATACTAAGTTTTCATTTTTAATTCGGTAATTCAATAGTATATATCAAATAGCAAAATATAATAGTTTAAAGAAAAAATGCACAAGTACCCCCCTATACTATAAACGAAATCCCAGAGACACACCTTAAATATTTTCTATGGTCGTAACTGCCCCCTGAACTTATTTTTTTTTTAATTTTGTGCACTTTTTTGGTTTACGTGGCATCCAAATATCTCTCACGCGCCTCAATTGCGTGAAATCACGTAAGACAAAAGGTGTATAAAATTATTTAAAAAAATAAGTTCAGGGGGTAATAGGACCTTAGTTTAGTTAAGGTGTGTCTCTAGGATTTTGGTCATAGTCTAAGGGGGTACTTGTGCATTTTCCCTATTTTAAACTTGAATGAGAAAATAACTTTTAAGATTGTGTTACTTAAAATATAAAGAGATTTGTGGAATGAAATAAGGAAGGAATAAACATTGATTTTGGGATATATGATTTATGTATCCTTGGGGGTTAGAGAGTAAAATATAGGAGTTCAAAATTTTTTAAAACTAGTAGGGAATGAAAATTATGAAAAGAAAAGGTGTGTATATATGTAATTTATCCTAAAAAAAAGTATCAGTGTTTTGATTGATTCTTGAATATCAAAATAATGATTTTATTCCCACGAGTTTCTGTCATTTTAAATTTTCGTTCTTCTTTTCTTGAAATTACTAACTGTATTAGGCTTAATTAAAGCTTCTTTTCTAATTTGCTTGTTATCTACATTTTTAAGTTATTCTTTCTTCTTTTTTGGGGATCACTAATGTGATGATATTGTATCAACGCGTATAATAATATTATCGACCCATATAATAATAACTTAAAATATATGTATAGGTAGATATTGAACAATTGGTCAATGTGCTCATTTCTTTTGAAAAATATTATGAAATAGAATACGATAAAATAAGGTCATTAAAAACTTTGCTAATGACAGTTCAATGTTATAAGCCTATTGAGGATATTAAGTTAAGTGTTGGTGTTCATAATATAATCGAGATGTGAAAGTGGAAAAAACGTGAAGAGGTTTTTTATTTCCGTGGGTGTAAGTTTTAATGACGAAATAGCTCCTTGTCACATGATTTAAGAAGGGACTTGGTAAATTCATCCAAAATACAATTTAGCTAGATTCTAAATAAGAAGTAACCAACTGAAAATGATATTAGTCCGTTGTAATTATCTGCTGAGAAACAGAATGGAACTCGACACGTGTCTGAAAAATCACTACATGAAAATTTGCAAAATGTTTTCATTTTCACACTACAGATGTGAAAAAAATATTATTTATGCATTTCGATGTTGATTTCAAAGTTTTTTTTGGGCAAAATTTATTAAACGTTGTATCATCTGATTGTTTTTTGGGCAAATTTTATGAAATGTCATATTATCAAATTATTTAACTCCCTATATTAATGATTATTTTTTTTACTTTTTCATAGTTTAAAATAAATGAATTGTTTAAAATTTAAGATTATTTGTTAATTTTGTTTCTTCATATAGACTCCAGGAAGTAGTGGCGGAGCCAGAACTTTTAATAAGGGATTCAAAATCTGAGAAAAATATACACAGGAAGTAGCGAAAGGGGGTTCAACATCTACTATATGTACTTAAAAAATTACTTTAATCATATTTAAATCACACTGCAGAGAGTAATAAATATATCTATTAACCACTGTGGTTCGGAGTTAACAAGTACACGATTATTTGAGTTATATTTTTCAGTTTAAACAAAAAGTATCAGTGTTTTGATTTATTCTTGAATATTAAAATAATAATTTATTCTTACAAGTTTCTTTCATTCTTAATTTTTAGTTCTTTTCTGAAAATTACTAATTGTATTAGGCTTAATTAAAGCATCTTTTCTGATTTGTTTGTTATCTACATTTTAATTTATTCTTTCTTCTATTTTGGAGATCACTACTGTTATGATATTGTGTCAACGCGTATAATAATAATTTAAAATATATGTATAGGTAGATATTGAACAATTGATCATTGTACTTATTACTTTTATAAAATATTATGAAATAGAAGACGACGAAATAAGGTCATTATAAACTTTGTTAATGATCAGTTTAATGTAATAAACTTATTTAGGATATTAATTTAAGTGTTAGTGTTCATAATATAATTCAGGTGTGATAGTGGAAAAAATGTGAAGATGTTTTTTATTTTCGTGGGTGTAAATATTAATAACGAAATAGCTCCTTGTCACGTGATTTAAGAAGGGACTTGGGAAATTGATCCAAAAATAAAATGTAGCTAGAGTCTAAATAAGAAGTAACCAACTGAAAATGTCACCAGTCCGTTGTAATTATCTACTGAGAAACAAAATAGAACTTGACACGTGTATGACAAACCACTACATAAAAATTTGTGAAAAGTTTTCACTTTCACACTACGAATGTGATAAATATTATTTGTGCATTACGATGTTGATTACAAAGTCCTTTTGGGCAAATTTTATTAAATCTTGTATCATCTGATTGTTTTTTGGGCAAATTTTATTAAATGTCATATTACCAAATTATTTTAACTCCCTATATTAATGAATTTTTTTATAGTTTAAAATAAATGAATTGTTTAAAATTAAAGATAATTGTTGATTTTTTTTCTTCATATAGACTCCAGGAAGTAATGGCGGAGCCAGAACTTTTAATAAAGGGGTTCAAAATCTAAAAAAATATACACAAGAAGTAGCGAAAGGGGGTTTACATCTACTATATGTACCTAAAAAATTACTTTAATCATATTTAAATCACATTGCAGGGAATAATAAATATATCTATTAACCACAATGGTTTGGAGTTAACAAGTATACGGTTATTTGAGTTATATTTTCAGTGTTTTTTTTAAAAGTATGAGTGTTTTGATTGATTATTGAATATCAAAATAATGATTTTATTCCTATGAGTTTCTTTATTTTTAATTTTTTGTTCTTTTCTGAAAATTACTAACTATATTAGGTTTAATCAAAGCGTCTTTTCTGATTTGTTTGTTATCTACATCTTTTAAGTTATTCTTTCTTTTGTTTTGGAGATCGCTAATGTTATGATATTATATCAATGCGTATAATAATATTATCGACGCGTATAATAATAACTTAAAATATATGTATAGGTAGATATTGAACAATTGATCATTCTGCTAATTTCTTTTGAAAATATTATGAAATAGAAGACGATGAAATAAGGTCATTATAAACTTTGCTAATGATCAGTTCAATGTTATAAACTTATTGAGGATATTAAGTTAAGTGTTGGTGTTCATAATATAATCCAGGTGTGATAGTGGAAAAAACGTGAAGATGTTTTTTATTTCTGTGGGTGTAAATATTAAAGACGAAATAGCTCCTTGTCACGTGATTTAAGAAGGAACTTGGGAAATTGATCCAAAAATACAATTTAGCTAGAGTCTAAATAAGAAGTAAATGACTGAAATGACTCATGTCCGTTGTAATTATCTACTGAGAAACAGAATGGAACTTGACACGTGTCTGAAAAATCACTACATGAAAGTTTGTGAAAAATGTTCACTTTCACACTACAGATGTGAAAAATATTATTTATGCATTTCGCTGTTGATTTCAAAGTTTTTTTGGGCAAAATTTATTAAACGTTATTTCATCTGATTGTCTTTGGGCAAATTTTATTAAATGTCATATTATGAGATTACAATATGTGATGTATTACACTTATTGCTACCTCAACACTATGTCAGTGCCACATCAGAAACTATATTATTTTATATTCTTTTTGTTTTGTTTTCTTTATGATTAATATTTTTTTATTTAAATTATATTTTATACTAATTAATTCCAAATTAATTATTAAATTATTTAATAATTATATTTTTTCATCAATAAATCCCTCTCACTTTATTTATTCAGTATTGCAACTCATACCACAATTTTCTTCGTCTTCTGCGCCAAAGAACACCAAACTCATCACCATCATAACCAAACCTCCACAACGGTGTTCCCTCTTATTTTCTGACAAACTAGTAACCACCCAAAACTTCAAATCAATCATCAACAAACACCGAATGATACCCCTTTTACTTATCCCTTTTTTATTTTATTTTTTGATTTATTTTGCAGGTTTTCTAGCGAGCTCAAACCTTCCGTCACGATTCTGATAACGTTCCAATGAGTTTCGCACTTTCAGATCTGAACAACTAAAAAACAACTACAATGATCAACACCACTAGATCGACTATCGTCGTTGTGATGCTTTTAGGTTGCGGAGGGTAAGGAGGATTTTCATTTTTATTATTTTTTTAAACTTCAATTTTCCTGACTCACGTGTTACTTTTTTTTGGTTATTTTTTGTCATTTCAATTTTAGGAGTGAATAAATTTACTTTTAAGTAATTTAGAATGTATAATAGATCGACATGATAATTCAAGTAAGTAATAAAATTTTCTAGATAAATTCAAAGAGAATCTATGCCTTATCTCAATTCAATTATAATAAAGCGTGAGGAGGGAAAACCTCGTGACTTGAGTTGTATGGGTGCAAATTTGCATGTGTGGTCTTAGGAGGGAGTGCTGGAGTATGAAGAATCCCATCAAAGTACCCCTATTTAGAAATCGAGCTAGGTTTAGATAAAAACAAAAGTGGAAACTTTGTAAGTTAGAAAAATATTCACTTGAAAAACTTATTAAAATTGTTCTTTCGAACTTGAATCTTATTTTGTGATTTATTATTTTTTTTTTTAAAAAAGGTCCAATATAACCAAACATTATTAGAAAACTTATAGAAATTCCATTAGCTCAAGATTTAATTATTTAGATATATTCTGATTTGCAATTCTACAGATTCTATTAGATTTAGATGCGTTCAGATATATCCACATACATGTATCTCGTGATATAAAGTTAGGTGTAATTTATACTAGATACGTTGTATCCACTAACCCTAAATCATCTCCAGTAATAGCAATAATTCAAATATTTGAAAACTTGGACATTTTTGCCTCGGAAGCTCAGTTATGGTTAATGAAACTGATATGTAGAGCTTAATTGCATGCTCTGGAGTCTTCTATTTGTTTTCCCTCCACTTGAGGAGGATACTTTGATCATACCAGCAAAACGTTTACTAATTTTGTGGTGCTGATTGAAAAATCAGAAAAAACTTGTGGTTATTCCTATTTATCTGAATTTTAGAAATTTTGACTGATTGTTACTTTGTTGTCTAAAGATATTTTTTGTTATGTAATAATTGTTGAAAAAATGATTTTAGATCTCAAAGGAAAATATTCACACTTACTTATGTCAAGGTTCATTTAATTATACCTTTTGACGAATATTTAATATGTATATTATTCTAACATATTATTGTTGATAATTAAATGTCCTAAATAGTCTTGTTTGACCTTTTTCCTAACCCCTGGCTATTTATAACACAAATACATTAATTATATTATGAGTCATTTCTTTACTACAATTCAAAATTAAATTGTAAATGTCACTTTATTTCCATTGATTTATTACATTGAAGGTAGATTTTTCTCTCCAATATTTTACACGCTATATATGTTTTATTCCTTGTATTTGGCAGTAGAAGATTGATAGACACACTTCAAGTTATGAGAACTTCCTAAAATGTTCGTGATAAAATATTTTCCAGTAAGAATTTCAACAATTTTAAGAATATTTTATATACTTTATTTTCTTCCAAAAAATACTACTAAATCGGTAAAATCGATAGGGTTGATATCAACAATGGCCAACGAACAAATTAATAGTCAAGAAACAATGGGGAATCTGATATGTACAAGGGAGCCAAATGACAACTTCAAGCATACTCCATGTAAGTTTTCAACTGGGAGAATAATTGGACTTCTTGTGTTCATGAAGAAGGTATGTGACATACTATATATTTAAAGTTTTAATATTGTGTGTGGAAAATTGAGCCAATAGATTTCTCAAATTTGGAGAAATGAATATTCTGCTAAGGAAAAACTTGACTAAGCAGATGATATATATGTGTGGTCATTTCTTAAGTGAATCTTGTGGATTGTGACTAATATGTAAAAGATTGGATGTTAGATTTGGATGGTACCGAGTATACTTGTGGATTACACCCAAGTTGAACAAAAAAATGATTTATATATATTAGGGATTCTAGAACTACTTACGTTCTTATAATGGAAAAATCTTCTTATTAAACTCACATATGGAAAATATTGATATTATCTAAGGTGGTATATATGATTTAATATTCGAGTCAATGATCCTTATGGAAATATGATTAAAAGTTGAAACCTCTTATTTGAGTAAGATAAAATTTAACAAAATAATTACAATAATTTATCAACAAACGAAAATTCTAAGTCAAAAAACAACTTAGAAACCCTTTAAAAATCCAACCCCCAAATTCTAATCAACACATAAATACTGCAATCTTACGAGAAGAACAAAAATATACATAATTAAAGAGGGATAACATATATATTAACAAAAAATTGTTAGATATAGCAAGAAATAAAAATTATAACTCAAAAAATCTTAAAGCTAACCGTTGATAGCAAATCTTAACACATAAAGAAACAACTTATATTTAGCAAGAAATAAAAATTTTAGTCGAGTAATAACATAGAAATACTTTAAAAGGTTGAACCCCAAACCCTAATAAATACATTAATATTTTAAAATCTTATGAGAGAGGAACAAAATTACAAATAATCGACTAGACATAATTGAAAAATGACATATTTTACAATATTTAGAGTAGCTGAGATAGATGATATTAGTCTGATGACAGAATGCTTTGTTAAATGCTTATTGTTTGATAGAATGCTTTACAGATCATTAACTTATAAAAATTTTATTGAGTGGCTAAGCAATCATATATGGGTTGCTTTTGATGCATAAATTTTTGTTGAAATTGAACATGCTAAGAAATTACATGTTTGTATGTTTTGAGCATCAAAAATTTTGAAAACTTAATGAAAAGTTATCTCTCTATTATGAAATACTTTGAAAGTGTAGAGGTGTTTTGTTAAGGTTGTATTACATAATCGTAAGAAAAGAAAAAATAAAATCTAAGTTTTTTAATTGTATGTTAATAAATGTTGTGATAGTCAATTGTGAAGTGATTGAATGTAACGTTAGAATGGGAAAATATATTAATGATTTCTTAAAGTTTATTATATTTCTCACGTTCTTGTTGAGATATTGCATCTTGATGCATTATTTTGGAAAGAAATAATTGTTGATACATGAGAGGTGCCACAATTATAGTATCAAATAAATTTAGTATTTTGTTGTACTAGAACTCTAGAAGGGTATAATGATGCAATGTGAATCTCAAAATTCGCTATTAATGATGAGTTATTATTGATGACGGTGCCATAACATAAAAGGCAACTAATTAGAGTTGGTTTTCGTACTGGAGTTGATTAGTGATCAGACAAAGTGGTTAAGAAAACTCTTATTGTCTATTTCAAATGGAATAAAACTAACATTTTCTATCGTAAAATTAGATACATGTGTTTAAGAAGTAATGTAATAAAAGAATTGTTGTGAGATTAAATAATAACGACAAGCACATGGGCTCTTAGCACAAAACCACAATAACGATAAAGATTGAGCGGGTATAATGTGATAGAATAAGACATTTGACTTACAAAAGAATTATTGATTCATAGAAGTTGTAAACTTCACTAATTGTTTTGTAAGTTTAATCTTATTTACCTATCAAAATAAAAGTAGATAATACAAATTATGTTCCTATAGGCTATAGCATATGTAGGTAATAGGTGTAGGTGTTGGTAATGGGCACTTAGTTGAGTGTTGTAGAGGAGTAGTTCTTACTAACACCAAAAAATACTTTCGATTTGAACTTGAAAGTGAGGTTGAAAGCTTGATGCAACAACTTTTAGGTTGTGCTTTCATAGAACGTATTTGTGGTTGGTGGTATTGGAAAGTTCTTTTGAGAACTATGCCCTCAATGCCTTTGGTATAATAGCAAAGGTAGTACAACATGGACATGAGGTGCAAGCACGTCATGAGCTCAAACTCTATTGTGAAAAGGGCTTAGTATTTAAGTAAAGAAGGATGGAACGTGACTCGTTATCCATTGAGCTTCCGAGACAAAACAACAGATTTATCAGTCATAAAAAACAGGTTTCAAAGTTTTGACTATACTATCTCACAATCTAAAAGGAAAAATAACCTAAAACACATCTTATTTTAGCATAATTTTTAAAATTTTCTACGATTTTTAAAAAATCAAAAATCTCTTCTCGAATACATCACTCTCCTTTTGTTGATACATCAGATCCCTCTACTGTACATCACTCCACTGATATATGTATCCGGATATCTGCTAATGTATCCGGATGTCATATCTCCTCTCTGATACATCCTTCCCCTCACGGATACTCCCTCACCTATGTATCCAAAAGTCCATTGATGTATCAGGAAGTTTAGTAATGTATTCGAAATCCATAAATTATAAGAGATTTTGTAATTTAAAAAAGAATATGAAAATAACTTAATTAGCTCATAGGTAAATTATGCATATTTAAAACCTTATTGCTTTTCTTGATGTTTGAGCGGAATATCAATACTTTGATATGTTCATTAGAATAGAAGGACTACAAGGTCGAAATAAAAGACTGTATGTGCATAGGATTCCTTTAAGGACTACAAGGTTGAAATACAGAATCCGCTAATTCTGTCGCCCAAGAGGATTCTCCAAAGAAGTCATATGCATCAATCGTCTCTTCACAAAAGAGAAAGGACCATCCAATGCAAGAAGATCGAATAATACAACATCTAGATCAAACTCAAAATACATCTACTTATTGTGCTCCTTTATTTGCTAAAAAAATTAAACACGAACATCCTATGCCATTTTTTCTGACATATAGACGTGTCCATCACAAGATGGAAGTAATGAGTTTATTTCAGACAGGCTTCAAGATAGTATACCTTCATCTTCAGCATAATTAGCTTCAGGTACATCGATACCACTAGGGGTAGTAGGATTTGATGCTTCAGGAGCTGTAGTTTGTGCTACTGCAGCAACCGGCTGCTTTACAGCCTTCGGAGGAGCCATTCTGGAATTATTGGTGGGTACATAGATTTTGGTTGGCCCTTTCTTTGTTTGTGAACTGACAATTGATGCATATGACTTCTTTGGAGCATCTTCTTGGGCAACAGAATTAGCTGATTCTGTATTTGTAGGGTGCTAGTCCTCGTTGAAATGTTATTCCGTCTCCACAACAATCTCTCTTTCATCAGCAACTTGTCTCCCATCTTCCAAAGAGTCATTGTCTTTTTCCTCAACATGTTGAACTTCTTTTGCAGGTGAGCCAGCTTGGTCGAATTTGGAGAATCAAACACATGAGTAGGTTCTGTATTCAAAATGAAAATAGTAAAATCTTTTAAGAGGATACAAGAATAAGTATATTTATTGAATTAGAAAAGAGATCAAACCTGGATCGGGGGTCAAAATCTCTGACTGCATATCATAAGTTCCATTAATCACTTCTGAGATGGTATCAATCTCATTTTCTTTGACATACCTAAAAACGTCATTCAAAACAAAATAACCCTTGTCCTGTGGAGCAAGGAAAAATGTCTTGGGAGAATTTCCTTTTTAACTTATCCCTTCCGGCTAAGCATCCAGTATATTTATTGAGCAATGCATTATTGTTTGGTAATTGTTATGTACCAGACACATTTATTATAAATTTGAATTTACATATCATAAATAAAAAATTATATGATACGTAAATTCAAATTTATAATAAATGTGCCTGATACATAACAATTACCAAACAATAATGTATCGATCTCAAACTTAAAATCTTATGGGCAACACTTACTTATTTAATGTATCTAGTAGAAACACAACATTTATCAATTTAAATTCGAAAGGATCTTCACGATCTCAAAGAAAATAAGATACATAAATAATACGAGAAATTACATATATGCACACCTTTTATTTCCATAATTTTCATTATTCCCTACTAGTTTTAAAATTTTCCAAAATCCCATATTTTACTCTCTAACCCCCAAGGATACATAAATCATATCTCCCAAAACCAACGTTTATTCCTTCCTTATTTCATTCCACAAATCTCTCTCTGTTTTAAGTTACACAATCTTAAAAGTTATTTTCTCATTCAAATTTAAAATATGATATTTTGCTATTTGATATATACTATTGAATTATCGAATTAAAAATGAAAACTTAGTATCTGATGAAATTTAATTTAACCTCGAAAAGATGAATTCTCACTATTTTTTTAAAGATATAACAGCAAAATATATATGTTACCAAAAATATATATACTAACTCACTAATACATATCCTAAATTAGAAACATATCTACGTGAAATAAATAATTATGTGATGATAAACTTCTACAATGTAAATTAGAAAAAAGTAATAGTAGTAGTTTTTATTTAGTAATGATTAGTATAATATTTGTAATTTTTTCATAGTTAGTTAATTATTTTGTCGTTGAATTTTTTTTTCAAAAATATATATATTTTAATGTTTCTACTATTGAAAAACGTCCAGAAAAAAAAAATGAAGCAAAAAGTTGAATCTGCCATAACATGATCATCACTATCAAAGATACAAATTTAATGTAACTCGTTTATTTGAGTCTTAAATTAGTCTTTGTTAGTGTTATCATTGATCTGATACATCAGTGCTACAACAACTTTTGTTTTATGCAATGTATAATGTTCATATTTAAGGTATTGAAAACTTAAGAATATTTTAAATTAGTTAACCCTAATGTTGTTGAAAATTTGATTAGTGTTAATCATGTTCATTCCAATTAACCCTTGATATGTTAGATACGTTCCTTTTCTTCCTCCGCATCTTAATCTCTAAATTCAATATCAAGAATTTAAATACCTAACTTGAAAACTTAAGAATATTTTAAATTAGTTAACCCTAAACCCTAAAATATAAATAAAATAAATTTAACACATTATTTTTCAAATTTAACAAGCAAACCTAATTCAAAAATCCTTGAACTCGTTAATTCCTACACCATAAACACAAACTCATTGTGGCCAGTTTATGAGAATTTGTTAAAAGATATATATTTATTATTTTTGTCTTTATTAAGTGAATTTTTGAGAATTTTTTAGAATTTTAAAATAAGTGAGTTGTTCAAAACTTAAGAGAATTGTTGGGACAATTCATATATATCCTTCATTTAATGAGGTTCTTAACTATTTTACATTTTATAGGAGAATAGTTTGAAAATGAACTAAAGAACAATAGAGGAAAGTAGCATTTCAATTAGTTATGTACTAAAATATTTTTCTTAAAAAATATGTCATATCCCAATAATTTACTTAACATGGATAGAGGGAGTATTAAGTTGAAAAAACTTCATAATTACATATTTTTACCTTATTAACTAATTATTATCCATGTAGTTTGAGATAATTACATACTTTCTCACTAATTAATAGTTTCATATCAGATTTCATATCCTGTGCATCTACAGTCCTTATTTCGGCCTTGTAGTTCTTGTTGTCCAATGAACATATCAAAGCTATATTAATGTTGTTTTCCAGTCATTCTACTTGGTTTTTTTCCTATGCAATGTTTATTTGAGCTTTAATTAGAAGCAACTAACAGGTTTGAGGGTTATTAAATTATTTTTCAACTTGGGTTGTTCATTTTTTTGCTACATTTTTTAAAATAGGGATTGGAACACCTGATATTAGTTGTTCTCTTTATATGTTAGGATTTGATATACTACTTTAAGTTTTTCTAAGTTTAACTTTCGAGTTAGTATTTCTATTTCTTGTTAAATCTGAAAATTATGTGTAACGAGATCAGAGGATGGCAAGCTTGTGCAAGTACGAACCTTATGGAAACTAAGTTAGAAAAAAAGATAATTATAATTTAATTGATTTAAATAATTGATCTAATTAGAGTTTGTTATATTCTATAATTTTGAACTCAGACAAATGGATTGATGAGTGCTCTTTGTTACATAGATAATATGAAAGGATTAAAATTTCATTTGTAGAAGTTTCTCTTATTTTCTAAGTGTTTTTAATGTAGTAAAAGATTTTTTGAAGAAAAAATATGAACTTATTATAGTAACTTAATGGCCTAAATTATTTTTAGATATCCCTTCATTTATGTATATATTGTTAGGAAATTCTTCTATCACAAATTCAAAGCAAGTATTTCACTATGTAACTTATAATGGGGCTATGTATAATAAGTTTGTTTAAAATTAATTTGCACAAGTTCGGGCCAGTAAACTAAGTAATTCATTAAATTCCAACTCATTTTTCAAAACATTTTACTTGTTCATCGACGTGTGAGAGAGGAGATGAGTAACCGGCGAGTGAATATCAGCAATGCATGTCATTTGTCCAAATATTATAAAAATGTCACTGTCTAATTATCCCTTTATAAGTGTTTTTGTTCCTGATCTCTTGTAAGTTTTTCAATATTTATGTGTTAATTATGTTTTGGAGTTTTAGCTTTTTAAAGGGGGTTTAAAATTATTTTTAAAGGGGGTTTAAAGTTATTTTTCCGAAAGAAACGATCGTTCGCATTAATAAGAATGATGTTAATGTCACCCACTATTTTAGAGAAGTCAACAAAGTAGCGGACCATTTGACAAAATGGGCCACAATGATTAACGTATCAACCATCTACAATAATTTTAATGAAGTGTTATATGGTATATTGTAAATATTACATAAATCTTATAGTGTTAAGAGCTAATTACATCACATCTCTATTGATTCTTAAATTACAAAATTTCTTAAAATTATAGGATATCAGATACATCAGGAAACCTGCGAATACATAGTTCACTGATTGTGAATTATACATTACTTAATGGAAGCAATGTATCCGAGAGGGGATAAAGATATTGAGATGAGATGATTGTAATTTTCTTAAATGGTAGAAAATTTTAGAGATTATAGTAAAATAAAATGTGTGTTTAGGTAAAGCTTTCCACATATTAATGACTCATATTTCCTAGACAAAGCTTAGATACCCAGTTTTAGGATTAAATGTCGTAGAGATGTCATTTTCTAATCATCCCATTTTATTATGTAATACTAAACGTATCAAAAGGGTTATTATTTGGTAATTGTTATGTATCAGATACGTTTAGTATAAATTCAAATTTATTCATAACTAAATAATTAGTGCATCATACATTATTATTTATGTATCTTATTTTCTTTGAGATCATTAAGATCCTTTCGATTTAAATTGTTAAATGTTGTGTTTCTACTAGATACATTAAATAAGTAAGTGTTGCCCATAAGATTTTAAGTTTGAGATCAATATATTATTGTTTGCTATTGTTATGTATCAGACACATTTATTATAAATTTGAATTTACGTATCATAACTAAAAGAATAGTGTATACGTAAATTTAAATTTATAATAAATGTGTCTCATACATAAAAATTACCAAACAATAATGTATCGATCTCAAACTTAAAATCTTATGGGCAGCACTTATTTAATGTATCTAGTAGAAACACAACATTTATCAATTTAAATTGAAAGGATCTTCATGATCTCAAAGAAAATAAGATACATAAATAATAATGTATGATGCACTAATTATTTATTTATGATACGTAAATACTAAACGTATCTGATACATAACAATTACCAAATAATAATATGTCGATCCCAAGCCTAAAATCTTATGGGCAACACTTTCTTATTTAGTGTACCTAGTAGAAATACAACACTTATTAATTTAAATTGAAAGGATCTTCATGATGTATCTTCTAAAAAATTGTTATAATTTTTAATCAAAATTGAAAGAATCTTCAATGATCTAGGAGAATAATTTTGAAAGTCAAATTTTTCAACAATTGTGAATCAAAACGGAAAAAATCTTAAATGAACTGGAGAACAATTTTGAATCTCAAAATTTTTGACAATCTTGAATCAAAATCGAAAAGATATTTGATGAACTTGAAGATTCACAAAATAAATCGTTTGTCCAACAATAATTACATACAATCCTTCATAACTCACCTCGCTTTCCAAAATTGCGACAAACTTTTTTTATGAAACAGAGAGAACGATGAACAAGAAGAAGAAATTTAATTTTTTAATTTTTTTGGTTTGTTACACTATAGGATTTTGAATGGAATAACGTAATTTATGGAATATTAATTTAATTTTTAGTTTTTTCCTCCTTAATTAATGCAACAAATGGATACTATGAGATTTTAAATTAATTTTACAACTTTTTTTTTTCGTAATAAGTGCAACAGATTGATACATAATGTATCAACAATAATGTATCTGGATCCTTAATTATGTATCTGACATGTCTAAAAAAATATGAGATTTATGTAATTATAAAAATAATAGGGATAGAAGGTAATTAAGATTTTACACTATGATATTTATGTAAGTTATACTTTATTATTTCTCGTAAGATTTGTAGTATTTAAGTATGTGTTAATTATAGGTTTTGGGGTTAATTTTTTTAAGGGTTTGTAAGTTTTCTTTTCAACTTAGGATTGTCATTTCTTAATAAATTTTGAAAGTAGGTGTTGAACTCCTTAAGTTAATTGTGTTCTTTATGTGTTGCGGTTTATTGTTAAGTGTTTTAGAATATTTTAAGTTTATTTTTTAAATTACAACTTTTATTTGATTTTGTTAAATCTGACAATTATGTGATAATTAATACGTATATAATTAATTGATATTGTGTTGTGTTGTGTTACTATTTTTTTTATGTATGAATGATTTTTTTTAGGTTTTCGAGTCCCAATTAGGATTTAAGGATGGAATTTTATATATGTGATCTAGAACATAGGAATGAACTTATTGATGATATTAAAAAAATAATCATATATTGTGTTTCATTTCTTGATTTCTTATTCAAAAATTAATGTAATTATGAATGTACACGACAATCCAAACTAGAAATCAAATAGTCTGGTCATTAATCACTCTCAAATATTTTTGGGCATGCATTAACAATTGTAGTTTAAATATTAGTATAGTTGTTTTGTTTTGTTAATTAAAATCTCTTGATCAGAACCTTAAAAGGATAGGATCTTTTTTGTCCTGAGATGTAAAAAGAGGTTAGGCTTTATGTCTTCCTCCATTTAGTTATTAATATCATTAAGTTCTGGAAGAAAAAGGACCTACCGTCAAGGTCAAGAGGTAAGTCAGAGTTGAATAGTTTGAAAATGATGCAAAGAACAATAGTGGAAAGTAGCATTTCAATTAGTTATGTACTAAAATATTTTTCTTAAAAAATATGTCATATCCCAATAATTTACTTAACATGGATAGAGGGAGTATTAAGTTGAAAAAACTATTTAATTGCATATTCTTACCTTATTAACTAATTATTATCCCTGTAGTTTGAGATAATTACATACTATTTCACTAATTAATAGTTTCATATCAGATTTCAAATTAGATACACTAAATATATGTATTTTTTCAATCAAATACATTACATATAGGAAACAGGCAGGTGAGAGAGTCAGAGACATGACAATATACTCGGATATTTACAACTAATTTTAAACCTCATTTGACCGTAATACATGTATATTAGGACCAAAATTTTGCATGAGTGATAACTTTTTTAAAAAAAAAACACGGAAAGGCACATAATTATATTCTTATCTAGTGAGAGTGATATTGTTTATTTTATTCAGGTTAATAATGCGAAAATTAAAAATAATCAGATAATATAACATTCAATAAATTTCCCAATAAAATAAAGCAGAAAATTACATTTAATTAACCTTTTCCTCTTTTATAAGTGGTTAAAAAAAGGATTATAAAAATAAATTTACGACTAAAAGAACAAAAAAAGTAACCACAAAAAAGGAAGAAAAATAAAAAATAAAAAACATGGGTTAGATTTTGCTAACATGGACAAAACTGAAGAAAATAGAGAAAATTCAAGGAATGTGAAGTTGAATTTAGGGCGTTCATTGAATGGTATTATGGGTGTCAACTTTGAAAAATTGAAGATATTGAACCGTTCATCGTTATAACTAATGAAAATTCTTCTTTGTTGTTTTCAGGTGGATTACAAGAAAGTGTTGCTTCAAGTTTGAATGAGCTTGAAACCCAACAACCACCTAATCGATGTATAAAAAATTTCTTCCTTTTAATTCTTTCTTTGAAACATTCTTTATTTACTCACCAAAAAGAATTGTGTAAGTTCACGAAAAATTGTATCGATTAGCTTTTTCAAGTTTCTCGAAACTACTAATGAGAAATAATGAATGTTATCAGGGAAAAGTGCTAAAGAAGTTGGAGAGAAGCTGAGATTATTCTTGTACAAGATACCTTCTGTTTTCTATGACGAACCAAATGGAAGGAAGACGAAAGGATACTTGTTATACTCATTTACGAAGAGAGAAGATTTGAAGATAGTTTATGCTTATCATGCTAGTTTTCTGACCCCAGCTGAATTTGTCAAACATGGTGGTGGAGGTGACGTTGACGTTGAAAACTCTTTAAAGCATATAAACATAATTCTTGACTACAGAAGAGTGGACTAATGCTTTAATATGGTTGTTATGTGATCTTTCCTTTTTTTTTTTTGTACTGAAAAAGTTCAATGGCTATTGCCCAAAAAGGCATTAGCTTTGATATCATTGTTATTTGATCTTTCATCTTATTTCATAAAAAGGCATTAGCTTGATATCGTTGTTATTTGATCTTTCGTTTTATTGCCTAAAAAGGCATTAGCTTTGATATCGTTGTTATTTGATCTTTCGTTTTATTGTTAGTCCCTTCCATCAAAGATTTATTAAGGTTATGTTTTGGTCATTCTGCTTGTTTTTTGGCTATGCGTTGCTTATTTGAGCTTTAATTAAAAGCAACTAACAGCTATTAAAGGGTTTCTAAGTTATTTTTCAACTTGAGATTTTTTTTTTGCTACATTTTGAAAATAGGTATTGAAACACCTGATATTAGTTGTTTTGTTTATGTACTAGGATTTGGTATCTACTGCTTTAAGCTTTTCTAATTTTATTTTTCGAGTTAGAATTTCTATTTCTTGTTAAACCTAACAATTATGTGTTAACGAGGGGATGGCAAGCATGTGCAAGTCAGACCTTATGGAAAATGAGTTATTAAAAAATAATTATAATTTAATTTATATAATTGATTCAAATAGAATTTGTCATAGTTTTTAATTTCGAGTTCATAACAACGGATTGATGAGTGCTCTATCTTTCATAGATAAAATGAAGGATTAAAATTTTATTTGTATCGTTTTCTCTTATTTTCTACGTGATTTTGGATGTAGTAAAAGAGTTTTTGAAATAATATGAACTTATTATCATAACTTGATGGTCTAAACTATTTATAGTTATCCCTGATTTTCTGTATATATTGTTAGGAAATTCTTCTATCACAAATTCAAAGCAATAATTTCACTATGTAACTAATATGGTTATGTATAATAAGTTTTTTTTAAAGAAAAAATAATTTGCGCAATTTTGGGCCACTAAACTAAACAATTCATTAAATTCCAACTCATTTTTCCAAAACTATTTACTTGTTTATCGACATGTGAAGAGGAGATGAGTAACGTGTGAAGTGAATATTACCAACCTATATCATCTATCTCGCCTCATCTTAAAATGATAAAAATATCATTCATCTAGTAGGAGTAATTTAAGCACTCAAGCACTCGAATGTATGCCTACAAGTACGACAAATGCATCTATGGCAGTCTTAGATACTTTATCTAATTTGAGTGCTACAAAAGTAAACATGGAAATAGAGATTTCCTTCTTGACATGGGCTGTGACATATTTGATGGGGATGTTGAAGATAATATGTTGGATATATTCTTTGATAAGGTGGCTAAGGATGGGGATCTTTCACCTAGACAACAAAGAAGTGGAAGCACCAAATTCAAAAAGAAGACATATTGAAGACAACATAGTTGGGATGGTAAGGTGAGTGAGGAATTTGTTTCAAGACACCTACCGATGCGAATGACAAAGCAAAATCATATGACAGTGACAACAACTTTATCAAGATCCAACAAATCCAACAACAAGTGATGAACTATAAGAAGAAAATACTCCAGATTACTTTAGACGGGCAAACAATCTTTTTTAGTTCATACATATATCAAATGAAGTTTGAGTTGGATAACTATCTTTATTCCTAGCTTTTATATTCTTGCATTACTTAAGCATCCTCATTTGTAATATCATCATAGTGAGGATTATAAACTCGGTGATGATCATAGAATACCTAATTTTCTCTAGTTCTTATTTTCTCAATGTTGGTTAATTAGTAGAGACTTAATATCTCATTAGGAATAGTAAGGTAAGGCCTAGCCTCCCTTGCTTGGACTTATCCCTATAGATATCTTTTTATTTTCATTAAAAGGCCGCTAGACTAGTGGTAAATTTGTTTTAACAAAAAAAGGCAATTTTATAGTGCAAACCCAACAATCCTGTCATGAATCACTTTCTAATAATTTTGTTTTTGATTATCCTAAATTTGTTTATGATGAAACCTACCCTTAATGTCAAGAGGTATGTAAAAACAAAATAATTCATATTCAGGGTCGAAGCAAAATCGATAATCCATATCGATAATTTGGTTATTGGGTCAATGGTTCGGGTAAATGAGTTAACGGTTCGAGTTTCATTTTACTATAAACTTCTTATGGGCTTATCGATTCGGGTCTCAGTTTGACCATATTTCTTATTGGGTGCCTAATAACCCGAAACGAAGTTCAATTAACTACATTTATATCACTTAAGATCTTAGGCACTCTTAGCCTTTAGGGTTTACACTTCAGACATCAGACTCTTTATAGTGACTTCATAGTTGACACTCAAATTTCAAAATCATATTCCATATAAAGTTAATTACATAATATTATATTTAAACTAATAACACAATACAATACAACAGGTTACAACCATTCAAACAGTGTGTTACTATTGGTTGACCACCATTAGTTTGAGGGGGATGGTAATCACCATCAATTACAATCTCTACCTACCATAGTTCTCTTTAAATAACTGAAAATATGGTACAATGCTACACGAAATCAAATATGGGAAAGAAATCACTAAAAATGTGGCATGGTGCTATAAAAATCGATTATGAGAGAGTATCACCAGAAAGATAAGTAGTTACCCAACTTTTGCTTATATAATTGTTGTACAAACGTGTAACATCTCGTAACTAGAATTAACTAAGAATAAGCTAAGAATCCAAGAATAATTATTTTTGGAAATAACTAAGGAAATCTGGAAAATTTTCAACGAGTTTTGGTCATTTTCAAACGGCCATAACTTACAGCTCAGGAGAAGTTTGGATGAGTTTTTTATATGGTTAGAAATCCCTTGAGAAGATGTTTCCAACTCCGCTGAGTTTGCACAAATCCGATGTCGTATGAGGGAGAAATGTCTTTCGAAAGTTGGGTTATTTGGACTGAGGAAAGTCCAATCCGGATTTTAGTAAGGGCAAAGTTGTCTTTTCATCCTAGTATTTCCTAATTTTTTTAAGGTTATATTAGGGGTAAAAACAAGTCCCAGATCGTTTTTCAATATTTAAGAACGCTTAGGATTTTGGAGAAAAGGAGAAAAGAAGAGGAAGACCAAGAATCGTCTAAGAACGCCAAGATCGTTGCGTGGATTTCGTCAGGGGTGATCCCTATCAAGGTATGTGAGATCATTCGGTGTTGGGTCCTTCTACCAACCCTCCAACTTGATTCAATACAGCAATTTAGAGTTATTTGAATGAAAATCTTGAAGTTCTTGATGAAAAGTTGTGAAGTTCTTGTTGATTGAATTGTAGTTGATCTCTAGTAGTTTTGATTCATGTTTACGGACTGTTTTGGGGTCTAAATTATTGGGTAATGAGTTAAACAGGGATCCTACGTGTTTGGGGTGGGATCCATGAGAGTTTGGAGGTTTAGAGATGAAAAACAAAGAATAAAAGTCGGAGGTCCCGTCAGACACCCCTTGGGGCGCCGCGCCTGCCAGAGCGCCTCAAGGAAGGCTCTGTCTGACAGGCCCTGGCACGGCGCGCCAGCCAGAGTTCCCCCGACCAGGGTCTGTTTGACAGGCCCTAGCGCTCCACACCTCTCAGAGCGCCAATAACCCCTGGAGACCCCCTTTTTCCCTATATTTTCGTACTAGTTCCTAAGTGATGTACCCTTCATTCCTAGTTGATTCCGACACTCTAGATTATATCTAAATATCATGAAATCATCCATAAACATGAGATCATGATCCCTGAATCCATAATCCAAATTCAAGGGAAGTTAGGATCAAAGTCAAGAAAGTAAGAAGTCAAGTCTAAAGTTATGAAGTGAGTAAGAGTAAAGTTTTCAAAGTTCTTAGAGTCTTACTAAAACGTTTTTAATTTATTTAAAGGCTCAAGTTCGAGTGAAGGAAAAGAGTAAAGGTTGAGTTCATTTCTAGAAAAGGTATAAGGGAACTAAGTATTCCCTAAGAGTTTAATTTTCAAGTTAAGTAAGAGCAAGAGTTGAGGTCATTCCTCTAAAGTTATAAAGGGGACTAAGTATGTTTTCCCTAAAGACTGATAAATATTTTTACATTTAAGTTAAAAGGAAACTACGAAGTTTCAAAAGAGTTTTGAACTAAAGAGGGGAACATTGTTTCCAAAAAGAGCTTTTTAAGCTAAAGGGTTCAGTAAATTATCTCAACCCAAAGGAAGGAAGTTTTATTAAAACTATAAGCTAAAGTACATTTTGAGAGTAGTATTGAGCACCGATGTGGGAATGAGAGTTCAGATAAATCAAGTCCCCGTGTAAACCATGTAGCCATCATGGGTATTAACGTGTCATACTTTTTAGATGATCATGTAAGGTTAGCTAGTGGATCCACTAGGTAGAGGATGTTTTATGCAATGGCAAAGTATAGAACAGTTCTGGTAGCACGGGCAAGACATTGTATCACCACTTAGGCTCATAGTGGTGGTTGTCGGTTAGAGAAATTCCACATAAACTATATTACTTTCATATATAAGTAAAGCTGAGTTTATTATTGTTATATCTTTAATGAACTAAGAGTTACACTGTTTTATCAGTTTTACATAAATATACATTGCATATGTCATTATTGCTTTATATTGAGTTGTTATCTTATGAGTTGAGCAGAGCCAAGGTAAGTTCATCCTTACTCTATTTCAAGCTTTATAGTTGTGTTTAACGATCCAACTCGCATACTCGTACATTCAATGTACTGATGCCAGTTGTCCTGCATCGTTTTATAATGCAGACGCAGGTAACCAGGATCATCACGCAGCGCTTCATTGATCCAAATTGAGTTCCAGAGTTAGTGGTGAGCCTCTTTGCATTCCAAAGGACATCTTTTTCATTGCTTTCCTAGTTTAGCTTTTGGGATGTTGTGAGGTCTGTCCCAACATCCCTCTTCAGTCAGTTTAGAGGCTTCGTAGACTGTTAGTAGTACAGTTTGGAGTTATTTTACTTGCTGAGACTCAAGTGCCATTTTGGCCAGATTAATTTATGAAGTATTTGTTTTTAAATATGCTTTATTCTTGTTTAAGTTGAGTTTAGTTTTCCGCTGAGTTAAGTAAGTCAGGGCAAGGGTTCGCTTGGGAGCCAGAAATGATCTTCGAGTGTCGGTCACGTCCAGGGTATAGGCTCCGGGCGTGACAAGACGGGCGACATGTATGAGTAATAGTCACCCATTGACAACGGAAGCTCTTTGATTCTTTAGAAAGATTGAAGAGGCTATGATATCATATGAACAAGAGAAAAACCTTGAGTAATGGAACATAAAAATTGGAGTTGAAGGGTTAAACTGGAATAAGGTTGAGTTGGAGTGCCAAAATAAAATTTAAGGACAAGTTTAAGGATCTGCATATGTGTTTGGCCATTTTTATTCCTTTAGAATGAAGGATATTATCTCCTTATAAGATTACAAGAAAACTATGCATGTTAAATTATTTAACATGGTAAATACAATTAAAGGAAATAATAGACAAATATAATGTGTAATTAACTATATATGGTAGGTAGAGATTCTAATTGATGGTAATTAACAATAGATATAAAGAGAGAGAGGAATACACTTGGATTCAATGTATTTAGAATAAATTACACCTTTTTGAATCACGTATATATGAGATACATGTAATTAGACGCGTCAAATAAAACTCATGAAAAAGACATTTATTAAGCTCTATACAAATTAAATTTGCAGTATTTACCCTATTAAATTCAGTAATATTGAAAGGAGAAATTATGGAATAATATAACATTTAATCAATTTGACCAATATAACAAAGTAAAAAATATATATATTTAACTTTTTTCTCTTTTTAAAATGGTAAAATTAATAATTATAAAATGAATTTATAACTGACATGTGTCACTCACAATTAAGCGGTTACCTCTTGGGATCAATTTCCAAGGTCCTTCCTAAATCACGTGGTCATATTATTCCAAAAATAACCATGTATCACTTTTCAGCATCTATATTGTCATTTAATAAATCCATGGAAATGAAATACCGCTTCACGCTTTTTCTACCTTCACACCCAGAAATCTTCTCATTTATAAGCTCCCAAATGGCCTAATATTTTCTCCACCCTGAAGCTTTTATGGAGTTTTTCTTTTCCCATTTTATAATTTTTTTTAGTTCAAAATGCAATAGCTTTTATAGTTTTTTAGATTTTGCTAACATGGAGAAAGCTAAAAAATATAGGTGTTTTACTCGAAAAAACAAAAGAAAAAGAAAAATGACTAAGTTTTCGAAAATCGATTAAACTTATTATTTTAGAGAAATTGAATTTCCAAAAGAAACAGAGTCGCCACTTAATTTTTTAGTAAAGATCAAGAAAAAACTCAGATAACAAGATCCCAAATATAAACAACGAAAAATAGCCTAAAATATCCTCGAAATAAAATGGTACAAAACTATCCTCCATCCACCTATTGGCTCCAAAATGTCCTTTTTACCTACCTGTTGGCTCTAAAATACCCTTGTCATCCACCTTTGGGTTCAAATTAACCACTAATTTAACGGTTTTAAATTTAAACTATTTAAATATTTTTTAAAATACTTGGTGCACAATTATTGGATATAATTTAATTTATTAATATCATTTATAAATCAACTCCTTACCCACCCATTACTAATTAAGCCCCACCCAATTAATAAATTATTTCTAATATCAAAATCTCCCTAAACACTACTAAAGCACGACGAAATTACCGATTCCTGAAAAATAACATTCAAAATTATTTGAGTCCGAATTGAAGCCCAAATTAAATTTAGGTTGAGCCGCTTATTTAGGAAAACACTTTCAATAGAATTTTGTTTCAAGCTTGAATTCAAAATTTATGATTAAAGGTAAAGAAGTAGTACCTCTCGAATTAATTCAAGCACTATTTTTAATATAAATTTATATATATTTATTATTTGTTTTAAATATTAAAACCTTATTATATTCTTTTTTTTAAAAAGGTTATCGATCAAGTAACATCACATAATTGAGGCGAATGAATAATTAATATGATCATAGTCAGACTTTTAAGTTTATCAGTAATTTAGACACTTGAATTATAATATGTTTTGATTGAGGACTTGAATGTATGATAATGTACTTCTGTAGACATTTTTGCCTCAAATTTTTAGAAACACTCATTGGTAGTAGCTTTCATGTTGTGCATTAGTAATGGGGCGGGTTTATTAATTGGGTGTGGTTTAATTAGTAATGGGTGAGTAGTAGATTTGCTTATAAATTATATTAATAAGTTAAATTATAATAAAAATAGTTGAGCGCCCGTGTATTAAAAAAAATATTTAAATAGTTTAAATTTAAATTTTATTAATAAGTTGTTAATTTTGAACCCAAAGGTGGATGAGAAAGGTATTTTGGAGCCAATAGGTGGATGAGATAGGTATTTTAGAGCCAATAGGTGGATGGAGAATAATTTTGTATAATTTCTGATACTTCAAGGGTATTTTAGGCACTTTTCCGTATAAACAAAATAGAGACAGCATAATGCACACTAGACAAACATCACACTTTATGCAATAAACGATACCCGCTCATCCATGGAGACCTAGAGCTGCCAGCTTATCATACTAAAGGGTCAAGCTAGCTTACTTGAAGCAAAAAGAAGAAAATAGCTTCAATCAAAGAACTAAACAAAATGACATCATTATTCAAATCAAACATGTTAAATGATGGCATAAACTACATAAATAATGTCCATTGAAAATAGCATGGCGGTGCAGCAATACCAAACGCATGATTAAACCGAAGAAAAGACCATACTAGAGACACTTTCAGATACATACATATATGCCACAATAAAATTTAGGCCTAGCCCATTAGTGGCTCCCTAAACTTGGCAGAAACTTTCAGTTAGACACTTCAATTAAGCTTTGTTCATTTTAGACACCTCATGTCGCATCTTATTGTTCTTTTAACACTTTTCGCTGACTAAGCATCGTATGTGTGCTACACGAATTTTAAGCGCATCAGACACGTTTATTGTAAATATTTTAACTTTTTTATAAATATTTTCTTCTCCTTTTTCTTCCTTACTTTCTCCCTTCCATCTTCTTCACCTTTTACCATCCTCATCACCACACAACTTTTTAAAGAAATTCTACAATACTTTACTAGGTTACACTCTTTGATTCTTTCATCTTCTTTGAAAATCGAATTTGCATCTTGATTTATATTTAAAAACAAAGCCGATTTCAAGGAAACAAAAAATAAAATCAACTTCTTTCAAATGGACAAACTGATTTACATTTTTACCTTCTCCATTGAAATTACGAAATTAAATTGATTTCAAGAGATAAACAAAATAAAGAACAACCTCCAATGAAAAAAAAAAGAAATTTATTTTACATATCCATCATTGTAAATCTCAATCATAGTAGCACAAGAAATCATTTTATTTTAAATGTCATACAAAAACTTTTTGATTTGATATGATTTTTCATATTCTCCAACGTATTTTACTTTGTGAACTAATCTATGCTCTTGTCTTTTTGAAGGAGAAGAACAAATCAAAAGGGAAAGGAAAGACAAGAAGAAAGAAGAGAAGAGCTGGGGCATGAGGTTTGGGATCTGGAAGAAATAAAAAAGAAAGTAAAATTAATTTATTAAAAAATAAAATAAAATTTTCGCGTGTCAAATACTGATTTGTTTATTTTCACATAAGAGGCGTCTGGATGTACACATTTAAATTTGATTTTGAAAACATAAAAAGTGTCAAAATTATACAATGATGTTTAACATGAGGTGCTAAAAATGAACAAATCCTACTTAGAGTGTCCAAGTGAAAGTTGTTGCCAACTTTAAGGGGTCACCGATGGGTTATCCCTAAAATTTATAAGGGCAGCCCACACTCTGGTAAACAAATCATTAGTGGTTAACATAACTTTATATAAAGAGAAAAGGCATGCTAGTACAAGAAAAATGAAATAAAATTATATACATTGAACAAGCTGATTTTCTTTACTTGAAAACAGAAACAACCTAACGACACACAGCTGGACCAAATGTACTTTAAACGATTTCGAACAAAGCAAAACGGAGACATACTTAGCTTCCAAGAAACAAAATTGAGCCAAAGGATCTAACAACAAACCAATGATATCAAAGGAACTTATGCTTAAGAACACGTTAGGCATAAAAATCAAAGCAAGACAAACATGTGATTCGAAACAACACGAAAGATAAACTTAAACAATTACAAACTGATTCGAACATCTAATTGAGGAATAACACAATGATCAGCCAAGAATTCCACCAACAAAGATAATAAACCATGGTCATTCACATTCGACCCGAGTGAGAATGAAGCCAAAGAAAACCTAACAGAGACGAACTCATCACATAATACTCGGAATTGAACTAAAAAATAAACAAAGGAGTAGATATTATCTTTTTCCGAGCAGCGAACGAAAACGAGACGAGCAGAGGAGCGTCTACATGAGTTCCAATTCGAGCAATGAAGCAAGAAATCCAAATGGAAACTGGACGAAGAAACCTCCCGAAAGAGAATTGTTGCTGCTCTATCATTTGGGAATATCTTTTGGGGATAAGGAAATGGGTCGGGAATTGAGAACAAAAGAGTGGGCTGCTGAAAAAAATGCTTTTATAGAGGCCCATAATTTGGTCGTTTAATATTGGTTAGCTAAATGAATTATTAATTGGATAAATTACTTATATACACAACTTTACTTATCTTATTCTCCATTTTTTCCTACCTTTTTGAAATATTTCATAAATCCCTTATTTCTCATAATTCATAAAAAAAATTCAGATACATAAGATTCACCAGCCAAAACTCACGTTTATTATCCCCTTTTCACTCCTCCTTTCTCTCCCTAAATTCACTCCACATTCTTAGCAGTTACAATTTTCAAATTAATTTGATTTTCAAAAGGATTCTCTCTCTCAAGTCAATCAGTTTCAAACATGTGAATAGATAGAATTTTGTCTTCTCCATTGTTGTCTTCTTCCATTTTTTTCCATAATTTTTTCCTAATACATATGGGACAATCCCCTTTATTTAGTATTGGGGTTAATCTATAAATTCTTCTAATACTAATATAGATCTTGGGGTCCATCTCGTCCTCCTCTAAAATGCCGGTGATGGTAGACTTGCTATCACAATGTATTGGCAAGGTTTTTATTGCATCCAATTGACTACCACAAATGCAGCAACAATCTGATACATTATCGATATGTTGAGAAGGTCAAAGAGAAGCAGATCAGATTGTTGGATTTTTTTCGGTTTTTTTTAATCTTTTTTTGATATATATGGATTCAGATTTTTAATGTATCTGGTTATTTTTATTTTTATTAAATTAATGTGGAATGTTTTTCTTTTCAAATTATGATAAAATTACAAAAATAATGTTCAATAGTAACGAGTATTTTTGTATCATCTGTGGAGTTGTTGTAATTATGTGAAGTTTTTGATACAAAAATAATATTTATTATTGTATTATTCAAAATCTGCACTATTAGAGTGTGTATCAGATACACAAAATTTACTAAAATGTATGAAATACACACATATGATACAGTGCAAGTTACTAATTTAACTGTAATCCATTATTTGTATCATGTTCAAGTGTTGGACAATTTGTGTATCATGTTCAACTAATGGGCATTTAGTATCAAATATAAATCTGTCAGATTTTATAGATTATCTATTTATATTGAGCATAGTTACTCTTTTTTTATCATTATGTATCAACTAAATATTAAGATACTTTGTAATTAAATTAATTTGAAATATCTTACCCATGATTTTCCTTCCTTTTTTCACTCCACAAATCTATCCATAGTTGCTTTCATTAATCAATTTTTTAATTTTAATTTTTTTCTCCTTCAACTAATGATTTCAAGTTATTCAAGAAGTAGATTTATTTCAATCCTTCAGTTATCAATTTCTTTTATTATTTTTTTTAAAAAAATCATTTTAAAAAATTACTGAATCTTTTACTCCCAGTCTCTTTATGGAATAGAGGTGAAAAAACATAGGTAGTGCATAGAGTTTATCTTGGAGTGTATTTGGAATGGTTTCAGGAATTTCTAATGGCGACCTTGATACACTTCATTTCGGTGGTTCGATCTTTCAATTTTTTGGACTTACTTTCAATGTATCTCGCCTCTTTTGATTATTAAATTAGTTTTTATCACTGATTCCATACATCACTGCTACAATAGCCTTTGTTTTATTCAATGTATCATGTTCATTTTTAAGGTATTAATACATAACTCTAATGTTGTTGAATCTTCAATTAGTGTTTATCATGTTCAATATAAATGAACATGATACATAATGCAAAGTTTATGTATCACACACCAAAAAACATACTATTTGGAGCAATTACAGGTATAATGTCTTTCTAAAAAAAATTATAGTATTTTCCAAACAAAATACGATCCATAAATAATAATATATCATGCACTAATCTTTTATGCATGATATGTAAATTCAAATTCATACTAAATGTATCCGATACATATAACAATTACCAAACAATAACGTATCGATTTCGGACCTAAAATATTATGAGCAACAATTTCTTATTTAATGTATCAGTAGAAATACAACACTTATCAATTTAAATTGAAAGAATCTTCATGATGTATCTTTTCTAAAATTTTGATAATTTTGAATCAAAATGAAAGAATCTTCAACGAACTAGGAGAATAATTTTGAAACTCAAAATTTCCAATTTTTTGATTCAAACTGAAAGGATCTTCAATGAACTAGGATAAAAAGTTTGAATCTCGAATTTTTCAACAATCTCAAATCAAAATTGAAAGGAACTTCGATAAACTTGAAGATTCACAAAAGAAATCGTTTGTCCACAACAATTTCATCACTTTTGTATCCTTCATAACTCACCTTGTTTATTCAAAATTTCGATAAAATTTTTTGAATCAAATCTGAAAGGTTTCTTCGCTGGATAATTAGGGAGTAAGAATTGACATTGTACGTATCCTGCAGGTATCATGTCACCTTTCGTTAGCAAATATTAGAAATGTACTTTTAGAGGATCTAAACTAGATGTACTATCACATGTGCATGCTTTTATGTTAAGCCCATGGATGAAGAATTCTACCACCAGATTTGAAAATACAGAAAACTTGTTCTTCAATAACTGGTTAGGAGCATCAAACTGGATAATGTTTCCTACATCAAACAAGAGAGATTTTATCAAGCAATACAATATAAGTTTCGAACAATATTATGTGTGTATTCTCAGATATTTATCTATGTATGATTGAAAGTAAGAAGAAACGTAAGAAGATCAAAATATTCATTATGTATCGTATGATTCTTTTAGCTAATGGATGAAATAGAGAGAAATGAACAAGAATAAGAATTTAATTTTTTTAATTTGTTACACTATTAAATTCTTGACAATAATTTGGAATGGAATAGAGCAATTTATGGGATCTTAATTTGATTATCAGTGTTTTTTCCCCTTAATTAGTGTTGATACTAGAGATCTTAATTTGATTTTTCAATTATTTTCCTTAATAAGTGCAACAGATTGATGCATAATGTATCAATAATAATGTATCTGGATCTTTAATTATGTATCCTAAATACCTAAAAAACATGGGATATTTGTAATTAGAAAAAGAATAGGGATAGAAGGTAATTTAGATTTTACACTATGGGATTTATGTAAATTATACTCATTAATTTAGCCAAATCGAATTTAATTTGCAAATTCAGCTAAAATATAAATAAGATGAATTAATATAATTAATTTAGGAGCTTCTCAATCTTAACAAAATAAAATAATTAATTCAACCATAAACTAGTTGATTTTTGAAATTACCATAATCTAAACTAAACTAATTTTATAATTTACTTACTAAAATTAAAATCTTTTTAGGATTATTTTCAAATATTTATAAAATAAACTAATTACATAAAAACATATTTACTTTTAGAAAATATAAAAGTTACTAAAATTACTCTAAAATAACTTGAAAAGCATTTAAATTTTATAAAGCTAATTATTTTAAATCAATCAAAATTAATGAAGCTCGGAAGTTAATTTATGTGTGGATGTCCAAAATATGTATCAACAATAGGAACTTCAAGGAATGTAGCGAATGAAAATTTAGGGCTTTCATTGATTGGTAATTTTGATGTACACTCGAAAAAAATGAATCATTTTTTGTGAATAACTAATAAAATATTCATTGAAGTTTCCAGATGGTGGATCGCAAGGATGTGTTGTTTCAAGTGTAGCTGAGGTTGAAATCCAACAACGTCCTACTCAAGGTATCAAGATTTTACGAATAATGACCTTATCCCTACAAATTTCTGTCATTTTTAATTTTTCGTTCTTCTTTTCTAAAAATTACTAACTATAATAAGCTTAATTAAAGTTTCTTCTCTTATTTGTTTGTCCGCTACATTTTTTAAGTTATTCTTTCTTTTGTTTTAGAGATCACTAATGTTATGATATTGTATCAACGTGTATGATAATATTGTCAATGCGTATAATAATAACTTAAAATATATGTATAGGTAGATATTGAACAATTGATCATTAAGCTTATTTCTATTGAAAAATATTATGAAATAGTAGACGATGAAATAAGGTCATTATAAACTTATTTAATGATCAGTTCAATGTTATAAACCTATTGAGGATATTACGTTAAGCGTTGGTGTTCATAATATAATCCAGGTATGAAAGTGGGAAAAACGTGAAGAGGTTTTTTTATTTTCGTGGGTATAACTTTTAATGACGAAATAGCTCCTTGTCACGTTATTTAAGAAGGGACTTGAGAAATTGATCCAAAAATACAATTTAGCTAGAGTCTATTTAAGAAGTATTTGACTGAAAAATGACACTTGTCCGTTGTAATTATCTACTGAGAAATATAATGGAACTTGACATGTGTCTGAAAATCACTGCATGAAAATTTGCGAAAAGTTTTCACTTTCACACTACGGATGTGAAAATTATTATTTATGCATTTCGATGTTGATTTCTAAATTCTTTTGAGAAAATTTTATTAAATGTTGTATCATCTGATTGTTTTTTGGGCAAATTTTCTTAAATGTCATATTATCAGATTATTTTAATTCCCTATATTAATGATTTTTTTTATTATTTTCGTAGCTTAAAATAAGTGAATTGTTTAAAATTTAAGATAATTGTTGATTTTTTTTTCTTCATATAGACTTCATGAAGTAGTGGCAGAGCCAAAATTATTAATAAGGGGGTTCAAAATCTGAAAAAAATATACACACAAAGTAGCAAAAGGGGGTTCAACATCTACTATATGTACCTAAAAATTTATTTTAGTCATATATAAATCACAATGCAGGGAGTAATAAATATATCAATTAACCATGGTTTGGAGTTAACAAGTATATGGTTATCTGAGATATATTTTTAAGTTCTAAAAAAATATATCAGTGTCTTGATTGATTCTTGAATATCAAAATAATGATTTTACTCACTACGAGTTTCTGTCATTTTTAATTTTCCGTTCTTCTTTTCTGATAATTACTAACTGTATTATGCTTAATTAAAGCTTCTTTTCTGATTTGTTTGTTATCTATATTTTTTAAGTTATTCTTTCTTTTGTTTTGGAGATTACTAATCTTATGATATTGTATCAACGCGTTTAATAATATTATCACCATGTATAATAATAACTTAAAATATATGTATAGGTAGATATTGAACAATTGATCATTGTGCTTATTTCTTTTGAAAAATATTATGAAATAGAAGACGATGGAATAAGGTCATTATAAACTTTGCTAATGTTCAATTCAATGTTATAAATCTATTGAGAATATTAAGTGTTGGTGTTCATAATACAATGCAGGTGTGAAAGTGGTAAAAACGTATAGAGGTTTTTTATTTTCGTGGGTGTATAAGTTTTAATGATGAAATAGCTCCTTGTCACGTGATTTAAGATGGAACTTGGGAAATTAATCCAAAAATACAAATTAGCTAGAGTCTAAATAAGAAGTAACCGACTGAAAATGACACATGTCCGTTGTAATTATCTACTGAAAAACATAATATTACTACATGAAAATTTGCGAAAAGTTTTCACTTTCACAATACGGATGTGAAAATATTATTAACGCATTTTGATGTTGATTTCAATGTTTTTTGGGGCAAATTTTATTAAATGTTGTATCATCTAATTGTTTTATGGGCAAATTTTATTAAATGTCATATTATCAAATTATTTTAACTCCCTATGTTAATGAAATTTTGAATTTTTTTTATAGTTTAAAATAAATGAATTGCTTAAATTTAAGATAATTGTTGATTTTTTTATTTATATAGACTCTAGGAAGTAGTGACGGAGCCAGAATTTTAATAAAGAGATTTAAAATTTGAACAAATGTACACATGAAGTAGCGAAAGGGGGTTCAACATCTACTATATGTACCTAAAAAATTATTTTAATCATGTATAAATCACTGCTGAGAGTAATAAATATATCTATTGACTACAGTGGTTTGAAGTTAACAATTATATTTTTAAGTTCTAAAAAAAGTATCAGTGTTTTGATTGATTCTTGAATATCAAAATAATGATTTTATTCCTACAAATTTCTGTCATTTTTAATTTTTCGTTCTTATTTTCTGAAAATTACAAACTGTATTAGGCTAAATTAAAGCTTTTTTTACTTTTTTTTATGTATCTTCATTTTGTTAATTTATTCTTTCTTCTGTATTGGAGATCACTAATGTTTTGATATTGTATCAACGCGTATAATAATATTATCAATGTGTACAATAATAACATAAAATATATGTATAAGTAGATATTGAACAATTCAACATTGTGCTTATTTCTTTTGAAAAATATTATGAAACAGAAGACAATGGAATAAGGTTATTATAAACTTTGCTAGTGATCAGTTCAATGTTATAAACCTATTGAGAATATTAAGTTAAGTGTTGCTGTTCATAATATAATCCAGGTGTAGAAGAGGAGAAAATGTGCAGACGTTTTTATTTTCGTGGGTGTAAGTTTTGATGACGAAATAGCACCTTGTCACGTGATTTAAGAAGGAAGTTGGAAAATGATCCAAAATTACAATTCAGCTAAAGTCTAAATAAAAAGTAACCGACTGAAAATGACACATGTCCGTTGTAATTATCTACTGAAAAACAGAATGGAACTTGACACGTGTTTGAAAAATCACTACATGAAAATTTGCGAAAAATTTTCACTTTCACACTACGGATGTGAAAATATTATTTATGCATTTTGATGTTGATTTCAAAGTTTTTTGGGCAAATTTTATTAAATGTTGTATCATCTGATTATTTTTTGTGCAATTTTATCAAATTTCATATTATCAGATTATTTTAACTCCCTATATTAATGAAACTTTGAATTTTTCCATAGTTTAAAATAAATGAATTGTTAAAATTTAAGATAATTGTTGATTTTTTTTCTTCATATAGACTCCAAGAAGTAGTGGCCCAGAATTTTAATAAAAAGGTTTAAAATCTGGAGAAAAAAATATACACATAAACTAGCGAAAGGGGGTTCAATATCTAATATATGTACCTAATAATGTATTTTAATCATATATAAATCATATTGCTAGGAGTAATAAATATATCTATTGACCACGGTGGTTTGGAGTTTACAAGTATACGGTTATCTGAGTTATTTTTTAGTTTTTAAGAAAAAATATCAGTGTTTTGATTGATTCTTGAATTTCAAATTAATGATTTTATTCCTACGAGTTTCTGTCATTTTTAATTTTTCGTTCTTCTTTCCTGAAAATTACTAGTTGTATTATGCTTAATTAAAACTCCTTTTCTTACTTGTTTATTATCTACATTTTTTAAGTTATTCTTTTTTCTGTTTTGGAGATTACTAATATTATGATATTGCATCAACGCGTATGATAATATTATCAACGCGTATAATAATAACTTAAAATATATATATATAGGTAGATATTGAACAATTGATCATTATGCTTATTTCTTTCGAAAAATATTATAAAATAGAAGACGATGAAATAAAGTCATTATAAATTTTGCTAATGATCAGTTCAATGTTATAAACCTATTGAGGATATTAAGTTAAGTGTTCGTGTTCATAATATAATTCAGGTGTGAAAGTAGAAAAAACGTAAAGAGATTTTTTATTTTCGTGGGTGTAAGTTTTAATGACGAAATAGCTCCTTGTCACATGATTTAAGAAGGGACTTGGAAAAGTAATTCAAAAATACAATTTAGCTAGAGTCTAAATAAGAAGTAACTGACTGAAAAGGATACCTGTCCGTTATAATTATTTACTGAGAAACAGAATGGAACTTGACAGGTGTATGTAAAATCACTAAATGGAAAATTGCGAAAAGTTCACTTTCACACCACGGATGTGAAAAATATTATTTATGCAATTTGATGTTGATTTTTTTTGGGAAAATTTTATTAAATGTTGTATCATCTGAGTATTTTTTGGGCAAATTTTATTAAATGTCATTATCAGATTATTTAACTCCCTATATTAATGAACTTTTGAATTTTTTTCATAGTTTAAAATAAATGAATTATTTAAAATTTAAGATAATTGTTGATATTTTTCTTCATATAGACTTCAAGAAGTAGTGGCGGAGCCATAATTTTTAATAAGGAGGTTCAAAATGTGGAAAAACAATATACACACAAAATAGCAAAAGGGGGTTCAACATCTACTATATATACCTAAAAAATTATTTTAATCATATATAAATCAAACTGTAGGAAATAATAAATATATCTATTAACCAAAGTGGTTTGGAGTGAACAAGTATACGATTATTTGAGTTATATTTTTAAGTTTTAAAAAAAGTATATGTGTTTTGATTGATTCTTGAACATCAAATTAATGATTTTATTCCTACGAATGTCTGTTATTTTTAATTTTTCGTTCTTCTTTTCTTAAAATTACCAACTGTATTAGGCTTAATTAAAGCTTCTTTTCTGATTTGTTTGTTACCTACATTTTTTAAGTTTTTCTTTCTTCTGTTTTAGAGATCACTAATGTTATGATATTGTACCGTACCCAACTTATTGTTTCTTACATGTCATAGTTCTCGAACACATCCATTTTAATTTTTATACAATCAGTTGACTGAATTCTTGTCAAAACTTTAGCTAAACACTTTTTAGTTGCTACTTAAAAGTATTTTTTAAATTGATTGGTCAAAAATGAACTGCTTCTCACATAAGATTTTCATTTTTAGAAAAAAATTACTAGAAAAAAATATTTTTTAAAAATTAACTAATTTTAATAGTTTGATCAAACGAGTTTCAAGCTTCGCTCCTACTTTATCATATTAGTTGTATATTAAGATTTTCTGATACATTTACAGAAAAATATGTAAATAATAATCATAAGAGTTAAGAGGAATCTTATTATTCAATTCAGTTTGTTGGTTATTTAAAATTTTACATTATCAGTGAAGATTCGATTTTTCACCTTGGAATTTTCTTTTCTATATCGAATATAAATAAAATGAAATCATACATGTCTAAATTATTCTTTTACCTTTCAAAATACACACTTAATTAAAATTACTTCAGTAGTAAAATAATCTTCTTTTTTTGAAATTATATTGAATATATTATTATTATTATGATAAAAATCATGATGATTGGTCATGGAAAAAATTAATAAAGTTTTTTTATATTTTTAAATTTTAAATTAAGTTTAATTTGCTAAAGCTATTAGCCAAATAATATGATTAGGATTAACGATATTGAAACTTTGTTTTATAATAACATCGAGTTGTGCACCTTCTGTTCAGTAAAATGACATTGTTATTGCTTTTAAGGAAAAATACATAAATTTCCTCTTCTTTCAAAAAATCAGCTACTTGTTTAAATTATTATAAAGATGTATTATATATTTATTATTTAAAAATAAATTTATCACCATTTTAAATGTATAATACCATTCTTACAATATGTGATGTATTACACTAGGTGCTACCTCAATGCTATGTCAGAAACTATATTCTTTTATATTCTTTTGTTTTGTTTTCTTTATGATTAACAGTTTTTTATTGATTTTATATTTTATAATAATTAATTATTAAAATTATTTAATAATTATATTTTTTTCATCAATAAATCTCACTCACTTTACCTATAATGTTGCCAGAAAATTGTTCATTTCAACTCATACCATAATTTTCATTGTCTTCTCCGCCAAAGAACACCAACTAGTCACCAACACAACCCTACCTCCACAACGGTGTTCCCTCTTATTTTCTGACAAACTAGTAGCCACCAAACGAACACCAAAAAACAACCACCCAAAACTTCAAATCAATCATCATCAACAAACACCGAATGAAACCCCTTTTTCTTATCCCTTTTTTATTTTATTTTTTGATTTATTTTGCAGGAGTTCTAGCTAGCTCAAAGCTTTTGCCACGATTCTGATAACGTTCCAATGAATTCTGAACTTTCAGATCTGAACAACTAATAAACAATCACAACGATCAACACCGCTAGATTATCGTCGTTGTGATGCTTTTAGATTGTGGAGGGTACGTAAGGAGGATTTTCGTTTTTATTGATTTTTTAAATTTTAATTTTCCTAACTCGTGTGTTACTTATTTTGGTTATTTTTTGTCATTTCAATGTTAGGAGTGAATAAATTTACTTTTAAGTAATTTAGAATGTATAATAGATCGACATGATAATTCAAGTGAATAATCAAAAGTTTTAGATAAATTCAAAGAAAATCTATGCCTTATCTCAATTCAATTATAATAAAGGGTGAGGAGAAAAACCTCCTGATTTGAGTTGTATGAGTGCAAATTTGCATGTGTGGTCTTAGGAGGGAGTGCTGGAGTATGAAGAATTCCATTAAGTACCCCTATTTAGAAATCAAGCTAGGTTTAGATAAAACAAAAGTGAAAACTTTGTAAGTTAGAAAAATGTTCACTTGAATAACTTATTAAAATTGCTCTTTTAATTTGAACTTGAAACTTATTTTGTGATTCTTTTTTTAAAGAAGGTTCTATATAATCAAACATTATTAGAAAATTTACAGAAATTTCATTAGTTAATTTGAAGTAAAATACTTGGATACATTTTAGTTTGTAATAGTACAAAATATTTATTAAACTTTGATGCGTCCAGATAATCCAAATACATTTATCTCGTGATATAAGGATAGATACACTATATTCACTAACCCTAAATCATCTTCAGTAATAGCAGCAATTCAGATATTTGAAAACTTGGACATTTTGCCCCTGAAGTTCAGCTGTGGTTACTGAAACTGATATGTAGAGCTTAATTGCATGCTCTAGAGTCTTCTATTGTTTTTCCTCCACTTGAGAAGGATACTTTGGTTATACCAGCAAAATGTTTACTAATTTTGTGGTGTTGATCGAAAGATAATTATTTTTAATATAAAATATTCTAAAAAATAATTTTAGATCTCAAAAGAAAATATTCATACTTATGTCTAGGTTTATTTAATTATACCTTTTGATGAAAATTTAATATAATTAATTATTCTAACATATTTCTGATGATAGTTAAATTTCCTAAATAGTCTTATTTGGCCTTTTTTTAAACTCCTGGCTATTTATAACACATACATTAATTATATGAGTCATTTCTTTACAAAACAATTCTAAATTAATTTGCAATTATCACTTTATTTACATTGAAGGCAGACTTTTTTTATTCAATTTACACCTTATATATGTTCTGTTGTTTGTGTTTGGCAGTAGATGATGGACACACTTCAACTTATGAAAATATTCTATAGTATTCGTGATATTTTGTGTAAGTTTTTCACGATTTTAAGAATATTTTATATTCTTTATTTTCTTGCCAAAAATAATATTTATCGATAAAATTGATAGGGTGATAATCAACACTGGCAAACGAACAAAGTGATAGTCAAGAGACAATGGGGAATTTGATTTGATGTGTACAATGCAGCCAAATGACAAGTTCAAGCATACTCCATGTAAATCTTTAACTGGAGAATAATTAGACTTTTTGTGTTCATGAAGAAGGTATGTGGCAATACTATATATTTAAAGTTTTAATTTATTTGTGTGTGAAAATTGAGCCAATAGATTTCTCAACGTTGAAGAAGATTTAGAAAAATGATAATTCTTCTAAGAAAAACTTGACTAAGCAAATGATATATTTGTGTGGTAATTGGTGAATCTTGTGGGCTTGTGACTAATATGTAAAAGACTGGGTGTTAGGTTTGGATGGTACCAAGTATATTTGTGCATTACACCCACGTTAAAGAACAAGAAAAATGATTTTTATATGTTAGGAAATACTAAAACTATTTAGGTTCTTGGAATAGAAAAGTTTTTCTTATTAAGCTCTCATATGAAAAATATTGATATTATCTGAAGTGATATATATGATTTAATATCTGGATCAATTATTCTTATGAAATTATGATAAAAGATTGAAATCTTTTATTTGAGTTAGACAAGAATAACAAAGTGATGTGTTTGTGGGGAAAAAAATTATATTCATAGTTTTTTGTGCTTAATGTTTATCAAAGTTTGAAAATAGGTATACATAAATACCGAATGACTTAATATTGTCTACACTTGGATGCTGCAATTTTTGGTTCATGTTATTCTACAATACTCAAAATAAATTGTTTAAAAGTTATTATTTTGAATTTTACTATTATCATGTGGTTCATGTGTAAATCTCCCACATACTTTCTCCGTCCGATATTGTTTATCATGTTGTGCTTTTCGAAAGTCAATTTGATTAATTTTCGAAGTTAAATTAGATCACATTAATTCGATATTTTAAACAAAAAAATTAGATATTCTAAAACTATATGAAAAGTACTATAAATTGCAATTTTTTTGCATATTAATATGATGAAAAAATACATCTTAAAATATTAGTCAAAGTTTTTATAGTTTGACTCTAAAAAAGAAACCATGACAAATAATACCGAACAGAAGGAGTAATATTTTAGTAGATTGATTAGTTAATTATCTTTGTATATTTGAATTGAAGCACTTTGTGTTTATATATGGACACAAGTTTATGCTTTGGAATGATTTAGTAATTTATTTTTATTAACTTATAACAATTTATTGAGTGTCTATGTAAATACGTAATCATATATGGATTTTTTATGCATAAATTTGTGTTGAAATTACACTAAGAAATTACTTGTTTGTGTTTCTGAGCATTTAAATTTTAGATTTAATTCTTTCGAATTTCTTAAGACTTATATAAATAATGACTAGATGTGAAAGTATTATGATCACATTTGTGAATATTTTCTCTACATATACAAAAGGTTTTTGTTGAAAATAAAGAGATGAAGTTTGACATTTTAATTTATAAATTTATATGTTACATCCAAAATTGAAAATTTTATGAAAAGGTTATACCTTGTTATGAAATATTTGGAAGTGTGAGGATGTCTTATTAAGATTGTGATGTATATAATTTTAAGAAAAGAAAAATAGCATCTGAGTTTTTTAATTGTATAATAATAAATGTTACATATACATAATTTTAGTTATACTTTGTTGATGAATATTTAATATGTTAATTATTCTAACATATTTCTTATGACTATTAAATGTCCTAAATAGTTTTGTTTGACCTTTTTTCCCAACTCCTTGCTATTACAACATATATCAATTATGATTCATTTCTTTATTACAATTCTAAATTAAATTGTAAGAATCACTTTATGCACATTAATTTTGTACATTGAAGGCAAATTTTTTGTTCAATTTATACCCTATTTATATTTTTTTGCTCGTACTGCCAAACACACTTCAAATAATAAGAATTTTCTACAATGTTCATGATAAAGTATTTTTCGATAAAAATTTTAACAATCCTAAAAATATTTCATATACTTTATTTTCTTACAAAAAAAATACTACTAATTGATAAATTGATAGGATGGTGATCAACACTAGCAAACGAACGAAAAATAGTCAAGAGACAATAGGAATTTGGTTTGATGTGTTCAAGGGAGCCAAATGATAAGTTCAAGCATATATACTCCATGTAAGTCTACAATTGGAAGAATAATTGGACTTTTTGTGTTCATGAAGAAGGTGTGTGACAACACTATATATATTTCAAGTTTAAATTTATTTGTGTGTGGTTAATTGAGCTTATATATTCTTTAACGTAGAAGAAGATTTGGAGAAATGGTAATTCCGCTAAGGAAAATTAAATTTGACTAAGCAGATATATTTATGTGGTCATTTCTCAAGTGAATCTTATGGCTATTATGTAAAGGATTGGGTGTTAGATTTGGATGGTACCAAGTATATTTGTGCACTACACCCAAGTTGAAGTAGAAGAATGATTTTTATATATATTAGAAATTCTAGAACTACTTACGTTCTTAGAATGGAAAGTTCTTCTTATTAAATTCACATATGGAAAATATTGATATTATCTAAGGTGGTATATATGATTTAATATTCGAGCCAATAATCCTTATGAAAATATGATTAAAAGTTGAAACCTTTTATTTCAGTTAGATAAAATTTAACCCAATGATTAAAATGATTTATCAACAGATGAAAATTTTAAGTCAAAAAATAACTTAGAAACCCTTTAAAAATCTAACCCCCATATTATAATCAACACATAAATACTGCAATCTTACGAGAAGAACAAAAATACACATAATCAAAGAGGGATAACATATATATTAACACATAATTGTTAGATATAGAAGGAAATAAAAATTATAACTCGAAAAATAAACTTAGAAAACCTTAAAGCTAGCAGTTGATAGCAAATCTGAACAGATAAAGAAAACAACTTATATTTAGCAAGAAATGAAATTTTTTAGTCGAGCAATAACATAGAAATACTTTAAAAGGTTGAACCCCAAACCCTAATAAACAAATTAATATTTTAAAATCTTACAAGAGAGAAACAAAATTATAAATAATCGACTAGAGATAATAAAGAAAAACATATTTTACAATATTTAGAGTAACTGAGATAGATGATATTAGTCTGGTGACAAAATGTTTTGTTAAATGCTTATTGTTTGATAGAATGCTTTAGAGACCATTAACTATAACAAAATAATACCAATTATGTTCCTATAGGCTATAGCATTTGTAGGTAATAGATATACTTGTTGGTAAGGGCACTTAGTTGAGTGTTGTAGAGGAGTAGTTCTTACTAACACCAAAAATTACTTTCGATTTGAACTTGAAAGTGAGGTTGAAAGCTTGATGTAACAACTTTTAGGTTATGCTTTTAGATAAAATATTTGTGGTTGGTAGTATTGGAAAGTTCGTTTTGAGAACTATGGCCTTAATGCCTTTGGTATAATAGCAAAGGTAGTACAACATGGACATGAGGTGCACGCACGTCATGAGTTCAAACTCTGTTGTGAACCGGGTTTAGTATTTAAGTAAAGAAGGATAGAACGTGACCCATTATCCATTGAGCTTGGGAGAAAAAAAAACAGATTTATCGATCATAAAAACACGTTTCGAAGTTGTGACTTCAATTCATGTTGTCCACTCTATAATATGATAGAATATGACCGAGAGGAACTGTTGTTATACCCGGAGTTAGAACTGTTGCACCTTATTTTAAATCTTGTTTAGAGATACATTAATTGAAGAAGCATTAGCAAGAACTGCATAATAAGGTGATAAATTCAATTGAATACTATCTTGCAATACTGAAAAGGAAAATAACCTAAATACACACAGAGGCGTATTCAGGAGGGGGTCATCGGGTTCACGTGAACTCATGCTCTACTCCTGAAATCATATATAATAGTATTATATTTTTTTTTAAAGTATTTAAATATATATGTGTGAACCCACATATGAAGTATTGTATAATGTCGTGTGATGATGATTGGGTGCACCTCTCTAAGAGAGGTTAGAAATTCGAATCTTAGATTTACCTTTTCGTAATAGTGCACCCATCATCTCAAAATTCTGAATACACATCTTATATTACCATAATCTCTAAAATTCTCTGTCATTTAAAAATATTTCAAAAATCTCTTCTCGAATACATCACTCTCCTCTCGATGATACATTATATCCCCTCACAAATGCATCATGATACATCCTCACCTATGTATCGGATGTCTGCTGATGTATCTGTAAAATCCGGATGTCATATACCCTCTCTGATACATCCCTCCTCTCGCGGATACATCCCTCACCTATTATCCGAAAGTCGCGTCATGTATCAGGAAGTCCAGTAATGTATCCAAAATCCATAAATTTTAAGAGATTTTTGTAATTTATAAAAGAACAGGAAAATAATGTAATTAGCTCTTAACATTATGAGATTTAAGAAAATTATGCATATTTAAAACCTTATTATTTTTCTTGATGTTTGAGCTGAATATCAATACTTTGATATGTCCATTTGACTACAAGAACTATAAGGTCGTAATAATGACTGTAGATGCATAGGATTCCTTTAAGGATGAGTTGATTGTTTTTGTGAAGGGAAGTTTATCAGGGAGAGATAAGTTAAAAACCTTGACATTTTTCCTTGCTCCACAAGACAACGGTTATTTTGTTTTGAATGGTGTTTTTAGGTATGTAGAAGAAAATGAGATTGATACCGTCTCAGAAATGATTAATCCAATTGAGGATGTGTAGTTAGAGGTTCCGACCCCCCATCCAAGTTGGTTCTCTTTTCTAAACTAGTAAGTGTAATTGTTCTTGCTTTCTCTTAAAATCTTTTACTATCTTCATGTTTCCAAAACCTACTCATGTCGTTGATCCTCCGAATCTCAGCCAAGTTGGCTCACATGCGGAAGAAGTTCAACATGTTGTGGAAACAGCCAACGACTCTTTGGAAGATGGGAGACGTGTTGGTGATGAAAGACAGATTGTTGTGGAAACTGAATCTCGTTTCAACGAGGATCAGAACCCAGCAAATACAGAATCCGCTAATTCTGTTGCCCAAGAGGATTCTCCAAAGAAGTCATGCATCAATTGTCACTTCACAAAAAAGAAAGGGCCATCCAAATTCTAGGTACCCACTAATACTTCCAGAATGGCTCCTTCGAAGGCTGTAAAACAGCCGGTTTCTGCAGTAGCACAAACTGTAGCTCTTGAAGCATCAAATGCTACTGCCCCCAGTGGTATTAATGTACCTGAAACTAATGATACTGAACATGAATGTATAATTTCTTAGAAACTTGCCTGAAATATACTCATTACTTCCATCTTGTGATGGACACATCTATATGTGACAAAAAAAATGGAATAGGCATGTTAGTATTTAGTTTTTGAGCAAATGAATAAGTAGATGTGGTTTGATCTAGATGTTGGGTTATTTGATCTACTAGCATTGTTATGCTTACTCTGCTTTAGACTTTCTCATTGTTTACAGTCCCAGTAAGAGTACATTGTCATCTGATTTACTTCGATTTTAATTCTTGGAACTGAGGGATACTCCATTTATGTCTGCAATTTGCCTCTAGATGTTACTGTATCCTAACTCGAAGCTGAATTTAAGAGATATAGGTCTATTAAGAAAGGAGGTGTACAAGTAAGAAGTAATAGGGTTGGTTCAGCATACATTATATTCATCTTGGTTCACTAACACCTACAGATTGTTATCATGTGTCCACTTATTCTCTTTGCTGCAGCAACAAGGATTCTGATTTGGCTTTGTTGAATTTGAAGATGTGAACTCCATGAACAGTGCCATAGTATGTGCTCCCTGAAATATCATTTCATCTTTTTTTCTACACTTCAGAATGTGTTTACTTCCTAGACTTGTTAGTACATGATATGTTGCATTATTAGTCCATACAAGAAGATGCATGATGAACCCTTGATCACCTTATAGACTGAATGTACATGGTCAATGACATGCCAGATTTGGGAAAATGACAACGCTCGATCATCTACTTTCTACCCTGATCCTCGACCTCTCTATCATCCTATTAAGGGTCATTCCTTCGGTAATCTGCAGAGTGTCATTCCTGTCTAATTTTCTGTCAACAGCAACTCTCATCCAAATTTTGGATTATTCATCCCAAGATAAATAATCCCACAAAAATGACCTATAGGCCAGTACAAACAGCTAAACAGCTGTAGTTTGGACGGGCATCCAAATTGAGAAATACAATTTAACATTCCATCAGACCATTTTTCCTGTACATAATTTGGAAATACCAACATTAAGCGCTGTGAATTAGTACTGTGAAAACACAGGTCACCCACACAAAAAATTGTGAGTGAAAATCCCCCAACACTTGGGTAAACTGGGGGGACGAGAACACAAAGTAACGTCAATGTCAACTACCGTTCCGCTGCCTGCACACTGGCAAACAAATAAACTAGATCAAAATTTACCACCAAAAAATTTATCCAGCCACATTAACTATGCTGTAGCAGAACTTTGACTAGGGCCACCTCTCCGTCCCCCTCTCCCTCTTACTTGATAGCTGTCACCACCACGTCCACCTTGAACCCTACCACGCCCTGAAAAATCGCGTCCTCCAAATTCACTTCTCCCGTAGCTCCGACCTCCACCAAAGTTTCCACGGACCCTGAAATTGTCATTTCGGAATACTCCTCTTCTAGGAGAGAAACGGCCTCTAACGCTACCAACTGTAACATCAAATTGAAAAAACAGGTTTATAATTTTATATGAAAAAGTCATGGTCCAATTAACTCTTACAGTTTGATGGTATGAATAAATTGCAGAATTTGATGTCTGACTTTTTTTATGTGAACTCAGTATCCAAAACTTCTAAAGATAATACATTCTTAAACTTACCTCTAGTTGTAGTTCTCTTCATCTCGACAACAACTTTACGTGCCCCCATGATAATGGGTGAAGCCTGAAAAAAGAATAGTCACAGTAATGCATCTTCATATCATGTACTTACAAGTCTAGGAAGTAAACACATTCTAAATTCTAGAAAAAGATAGCGTGGGTAATGATATTTCAGGGAGCACATACCTGTATGGCACTGTTCATGGAGCTCACATCTTCAAATTCAACAAAGCCAAAGCAGAATCCTTGTTGCTGCAGAAAAGGGAATAAGTGGACACATATTAACAATCTGTAGGTCAGTGAACCAAGATGAATATAAGGTGTGCTGCACTAACCCTATTACTTCTAACTTGTACACCTCCTTGCTTAATAGGCCCATATGTCTTAAATTCAGCTTCAAGTTGGGCTACAGTAACATCTAGAGGCAAATTGCGGACATAAATAGAGTATCCCTCAGCTGCAAGAATTAAAATTTAAGTAAATTAGATGACAATGCACTCTTAATGGGACTGTAAGCAATGAGAAAGTCAGAAGCAGAATGAACATGACAATGCAAGCAGATCGAATAATACAACATCTAGATCAAACTCAAAACACATCTACTTATTGTGCTCCTTTATTTGCTAAAAAAATTAAATAGGGACATCCCTATTCCATTTTTTCTGACATATACATGTGTCCATCACATGATCGAAGTACTGAGTTTATTTCAGACAGGTTTCAAGAAATTATACCTTCATCTTCAGCATCATTAGCTTCAGGTACATCGATTCCACTAGGGGTAGTAGGATTTGATGCTTCAGGAGCTGCAGTTTGTGCTACTGCAGCAACCGGCTGCTTTACAGCCTTCGGAGGAGCCATTCTGGAAGTATTGGTGGGTACATAGATTTTGGTTGGCCCTTTCTTTGTTTGTGAACTGACAATTGATGCATACGACTTCTTTGGAGCATCCTCTTGGGCAACAGAATTAGCTGATTCTGTATTTGTAGGGTGCTGGTCCTCGTTAAAATGGGATTCAGTTTCCACAAAAATCTCTCTTTCATCAGCAACTTGTCTCCCATCTTCCAAAGAGTCATTGGCTTTTTCCTCAACATGTTGAAGTTCTTCTGGAGGTGAGCCAGCTTGGTCGAGATTTGGAGGATCAATCACATGAGTAGGTTCTGTATTCAAAATGAAAATAGTAAAATATTTCAAGAGAATACGAGAACAAGTATATTTATTGAATTAGAAAAGAGATCCAACCTGGATCAGGGGTCAGAACCTCTGACTGCACATCCTCAGTTCCATTAATCCCTTCTGAGACAACATCAATCTCATTTTCTTCGACATACCTAAAAACATCATTCAAAACAAAATAACCCTTGTCCTGTGGAGCAAGGAAAAATGTCTGGGCGAATTTCCTTTTTAACTTATCCCTTCCGGTTAAGCATCCAGTCACCAAAACAACCACCCCATCCTTAAAGGAATCCTGTGCATCTGCAGTCCTTATTTCGGCCTTGTAGTTTTTGTAGTCCAATGAACATATCAAAGTGTTGATATTCTGCTCAATCATCAAGAAAAGCGATAAGTCTTTACATATTGCAAGATAATATTCAATTTATCACCTTATTATACAATTCTCTCTAATGATTCTTCAATTAATATCTCTAAACAAGATTTTCAAAAAGGTGCAACAACGAACAATACAAGAAATACACTTTTGGCATGCTACTAATCATGTAAATTTAGCAACACTTTAAGTACACAATGAGTTGATTTAAGGCAATAGATACGAGGAAGGCATTTTCTAGACCAAGGGAATTCTCCATGTCTCAAATAAATTTGTTGCCAGCTTTTAACACCCAATGATCTACTTATCAAAAGAAGATACCAAGGACCTTGGAACATCTATATGTAGTAAGACACACAGGTTTTACACATTTCTTAATCTATGATAATGACTTCTAACTTCGGGATAGCAACAGTTTCTCTCGGTCATGATTCTGTCATACTACAAAGTGGACAGCATGAATTAAAGTCATAACTTCGAAACCCGTTTTTAATGACCAAAAATCTGTTGTTTGTGTCTCCGAAACTCAATGGATAATAGGTCACCTTCCACCCTTCTTTACTTAAATACAAAATCCGGTTCACAGCAGAATTTGAGCTCATGACGTGCGTGCACCTCATGTCGATGTTGTACTACCTTTGCTATTATACCAAAAGGCATTGAGGGCCAGTTCTCAAAACCAACTTTTCCAATACTACCAACCACATTTATGTTTTCTGAAAGAGCAATCTAAATTAATTTTGAGACTAACTCCACACACTGCTTTCTAAGACCCCACCAAGTTGTTACATCAAGCTTCTAACCTCGCTTTCAAATTCATGAACCAAAGGTTACATGACTTTGTCAAATTTCATGAACCAAAGGTTACATGACTTAGTCAAAGTCAAAGTATTTTTTGGTGTTAGTAAGCATCTCCTCTACAACATCAACTAAGTGCCCATTTCCAACAGGTATACCAAAAACGTCAGGTACCCATTTCAATTTTCTCAAACAGGAAGTAAAAGATGCTCTAGGAAAATAATTGGTATTATCTTCTTTTATTTTAAAAGGTAAACAATTGGTGCTATCTATTTTCACATACAGAAGAAAGATATCTTTCGACAACAAATCAACAATCACTCGGAATTTCCCAAACTAAAAGAATTGGGAATACCACAAGCTTTCAGACTTTTGAATCAGCACCACAAAATTAGTAAATGCTTTGCTGGTATGACCAAAGTATCCTCCTCAAGTCGAGGGAAAAGAATAGAAGACTACATATCATGCAGATAAGCATCAAAATCTGAAAGGTCTACATATCAGTTTCAGTAACGACAGCTGAATTTCAGAGGTCAAAAATGTCACAGCTTTCAAATATCTGCATTGCTGCTATTACTGGAGAAGATCTAGGGTAAGTGGAAGAAACATTCAAAAGGGCTCTTTGTCATGAGCAAGTATTTGGAAAATTATTTGAGCGAGAAACGAAATGAATACCAAACAAATCCAGCAAATACATTTGCAGACTCTACTTACTATGCACTGCACAGTGCCAGTTCTTAAAATCATTTTTTTTTCTAAAATCATATCTCGCACTAGAAGTAGGATTTTGATACTGACCCACCTATCAAGAGGTACTTCAGAAGAAAGTTTCGACAAAAGTATAAAGAGTTGAAGTGTTCTAGACAAACACAACTGCTAGAGCAGTTGTCTAGCAACTGTTCCCGGGATTTGCTCCAGCAGTTGGTCTAGCAGTTATATTATTCCTAGTTTGTAGTTTATGGTGTCAGTCTTATCCTATTATGTTCTTTATATATATATAATAGGATTATTTATTTGGGGTATGTAATTAAGAATTAAAACTACTATATTCTGGAATCTTGTCCTCTCCATAAGGACAGCTTTATTGGTATAATTGTTTTTAAGATTCTTGCACAAACTATTTCCACTAAATTTACTTGTTTAATTCAATTTCTTTGGTTCTCTACTTCTGGTTACTATCAGTTTTGGTATCAGAGCAGATCGATCCAACATGGTTAATACCAGATTGTCTAATTCACAAGAAGGCGTTCCTGCCTAACAATTATTTGCCTCAGCATCTAAACTAAATACGACTGACTCACTGGCAGCAGATGTCGCAACATTGAAAGCCCAGACTAGTTGCCCTCAACAAGAAGAATACAATCACCGAAACCATAATAGAGGAAATCTGCTTGGCAAGAAAAGGAAGAAGACATTGATAGTCCAGCTTGGCCAAAAAATCCTTCCCGGAGGCCATACACCGATGAGGATGGATTTTGAAAGCAGAAAATTTCTGCTATTATTAAACTCAAGAGGAACATTAAATTGACATTGCAGCAATGTATTTGGAAGGGGATGCTGCTCTGGATCTCTTTTCTTGGATAAATCGTGAGCTAACTTTACTTTATTGGGAAGAACTTGTTAAAGCATTGCAAGAAAATTATGGTCCTGCAGAGTTTCAAAATCCCGACTAGCACCTTGGTAACATTCAACAAACGGGTTTTATACCGGGTATCGTCAAGAATTTGCAAAACATTCATCTAGGGTCACAAACTGGCCTGATCACGGTCTCTTAGGGGTGTCCTTGAATGGGTTGAAAGAGGAACTTAAATCTGATGTTAGGATTTACAAACCTAGAACAGTTTACAGGGCTATGAGTTTGGCACTTGAATTTGAAAATAAATTAGGCCCAACTCGCAGCAATAGAGTACCTAACTGGGCCCCAATCAACAGACCCATTGTACAACCATTGAATTCTATTAGAAACACCCAAAACAATTCTTCCTCTACACATCACAATCCATGCAGCAATGTTTCTTCCAACTCAGCCGTTTCCCAACCTCTTCAAATGCAAACATGGGAACTGAGAGGAGAAATCTTATGGAACAAGGACTTTGTTATCGTTTCCATGAGAAATTTGCACCCGGTCATCGATGCAAATCTGCAAAACTATCTCTCATGGAGATTACCAGAGAAGATCAATTGGAAGAGGTTGACGAGGTCAATGCAGTAGTTGGTGATAACCCTCAAGAAATAGACATTGCTGAAATTTCTCTCAATGCCATATTGGGACAGTCGGTTGGTGCTACAATGAAGCTTCAGGGTGAGATCGACCATAGAAAGGTTTTAATACTTAATGATAGTGGTCCCACACATAATTTTGTTGTTGAATCCATTGTGAAATGTGAAAGAGCATAATTTACCAGTAGAAATAGTTCCAACATTCGGTGTGCAAATAGGGAATGGGCACATCATATGCTGCAAAAAAGTTTGCCGGAATCTTCAAATTCAATTGTCGGGCTTTACCCATTACTCAGGATTACTACCCTTTTGTAATTGGATGGGCTGATTTGGTTTTTGGTATCAAATGGTCAGCTTCTCAGAAGACAATTCAAGCTAACTAGAAGGATATGTTCATAATTTTCAACTGGCAAGGGAAATATTACAAATTGCAAGGCTTGAGATCAACAGATTCAGCCATGGCTTCTCTCCAATCTTTAACATGTTATCAGAAGGTCCACGTAATCCAATCCAAACACTTCTAGATGAATTTCAGTTGTGGTTTCTGAACCAACATCTCTTCCACCATTTAGAGAACATTCTCATGTTATTTCTCTGCTACCAAATTCTAAACCTCCAAACATCAGACCTTACCATTACCCACATGGTCAAAATACTGAAATTGAGAACCAAGTTGCAGCTTTATTAGAATTTAGTTTCATTCGTCCTAGTTCAAGTCCCTTTGCTAGCCAGTTCTGCTAGTGTAAAAGAAAGATAACTCTTGGCGGATTTGTGTGGGTTACTGTAGCCTAAACAAAATCACTGTCCCAGACAAATATCCCATTCCCAATATTGATGAGTTGTTAGATGAATTACATGGAGCCACAAATTTTTCTAAAATTGACCAAGAAAGATGCTTTTTCCTGGCATGCAAAAGTGGAAGAGGTTTTCCAAAATCTTAAAGAGGATCTTGACATCAGTACCGGTGCTTCATCTTCCCGACTTTACTCAACAGTTTACAGTTGAGTGTGAATGTGTGATGCTTCATCTAATGGGTTGGGGCTATTTTACTGCAACAGTGTCATCCAGTAGCCTATTTCATTTAGGGATTTTCCTTTTCTACAAATCTACTTATGATCGTGCATTCCTGGCTTTGGTCCTTGCATTGCAAAAATGGAAGCATTATCTTTTGGGTCGGCATTTTGTTGCCACTACTGACCATTGTTGCCTAAAGTATCTCTTGCATTAGCGGGTGACTACTGAACAACGTTTGTTGTTTAAATTATTACCTTTTGATTTCACTATTTTCTATAAGTCAGGAAGTGAAAACAACGGAGTTGATGCCTTAATCTCGTCACCCTCAACATGCTGATTTTTTTACTTTGGTGATGCCTTTTCCATTAGATTTCATTGATTTGAAAGAAGCAATTGAAGCTGATCCATAATACTAAACAGATTCGAGATGAACATTCTTTTAATCCACTAATTCATCCTGATTTCTCGTTGTCTGCTAACCATTTTTACCACGAATCTCGGCTGGTTATTCCTGATTATCCTGAGCTCAAAGCCAAGATTTTAGCAGAGTACATGATTCTCCAACAGAGGGCACGGAGGATACTTGAAAACTCTCAAAAGGTTATCCGCAATTTTTTTCTGGCCTTGTTTGAAACATGATGTTAAGTTGTTTGTCCAGAATTGTTTGATATGCCAGCAACATAAATACAAAACGTTAGCTCCAGCTGGTCTCTAACAGCCTCTACCCGTTCCTAACAGAGTTTTGGAGGATATCTCCCTTGATTTCATTGTTGGACTTCCTCCTCCTAATGGCTTTGATACTATTTTTGTGGTGGTTGACAGGTTTACGCAAACACAACCATTTTCTTGCTTTATCTCATCCCTTTACTGCTAAAACAGAGGTTGGGGTTTTCTGTAAGGAAATTGTCAGGTTGCATGGTTTACCTCGCTCCAGTCTTTCAGATCATGATGTTGTCTTCACAAGTGCATTTTTGCATTTGCCTTGGTCGCACTCGTCTATGCGTACTTCATATCACCCCCAATCTGACGGTCAAACAGAGGTGTGGTCAATCGATACCTTGAAACTTACTTGCGCTGTTTTGCTCATGACAAGCCAAAATCATGGCTTCAATATCTATCTTGGGCTGAATACTCTTTCAACAGTGGATACCACTCTTCAGTCAATATGACTCCTTTCCAGATTGTGATGAGAGGGAACCACCACTCTTGCATCCCTTTGTTCATGAAGAAACTAAAATTGTTGAACTTGAACAGCAGCTCGTGGAACGAGATCAAATGTTAGAGATACAACAGTCCATTCGATGAAGGCTCAATCTAGAATGAAGACTCGAGCTGATTCCAAGCGGAGCAACTTATCTTTTAATGTAGGTGATGCGGTTTCCTTCATTTGCGTCCTTATCGGCAGAAGAGTTCAGTCAAATGTCTTAATGAGAACCTTTCACCTCGATATTTTGGAACATACAAAATTGTTCGCAGAGTTGGTCCTGTTTCTTATGAAGTGCAGCTGCCTCAAACATCTAAGGTACATCCTATTATTCATGTCTCGCTGCTTTGTCCTGCTTGTGGTTGTTCTGATATTGCTTCCCCTCCACCCTTACCACTTTAGGGTGAATTGGAATTGATGGTGGAACCTGAAAAGGTTTAATCGCATCGTCGGGTGAAAGGAGGAGGAGTGTCTATTCCTCCTAATACCATTTGTATTTTCCTCAGCAGATCAAAAAAACAACAAAAACATACAAGAAGATAGATTGGTACAAGAGATAAGCATGAGTTAGTAGATGAAAAAGTTGGTCGTCAAAAACTTCTAGAGTTTTTGTCTTGGCTTTGGGGTCAACGACAGATAGATCATTAGACTTAAATGATATTTCCGCTTGCCCAACACCTTCCAGCACATTACGTATCATAAAAGTAAACAAATTAATTCTACTTATACTCACTTTCTTTGTTGTCACCGATGTCATCACACCATTAGCATCTGGGCGACTTAAGACACTTGAATCCTGGTAGAATCGGTACACTGACTCCGGAGAGTGATGCTGAATTTGATAATACTGCTCAACAAAAGCATTTCCAACGACTTGAGCAGAAGGTGGAGCTGCAGTTTGCATGGACATTCTGTAGAAATTCAACAAGATGGTTGTCACTAAGAAACATCCATGTTGTCATTATTTGCGCAAGAAAAAGACATCAGGTGCAAATATCAGTATAGTTCAAACAGAAAGTACAAGAATACATGTTACTCCATGAAGCAAAGGAAAAAGAAAAATGAAGATGGTCAGAATCTGAACATATAGGCAACATTGCTATGGGTTGGGAAATCAAACATGAAACATCCCCAGATAACTTTGTCAGTTGTATGACTATGATGCTAGATTCTAGGATATCACAAACAGGGTATAAAAAATTAATCTTTGTACAACCTACATATTGAGGGTTTTCATTTGGTAGTTTCTAGTAGTTGGCAAAAGCCACGTACTTGCAAAAGAAAAGGTTAAGTCCTAATATAGCCTTATTAAGCCTCACTGATCAAAATATAGGGTGTCTTCAATATAAAGCAAAATGTTTACAGGAAAATAAGTGAGTTTCTTACTTGTGTTTTTGTGTTCAGTACATAAGCAAAAAATATTTATATATAATCTAGACAAATACGATGGAGGTGGGAGTGGGGTAGGGTTATGGGGATGCGGGCTACTGGGGTGGGAGTGAAGGTGAGGAGGACAATTAATGTGGAATGCCACTTGTGGGACGTGTTTTACCTACTTCCACTAGGGAAGTTATTCTCCTTATTTTTAAGGAACTTGTATTCCTATAGAAAATGTTTTCCAAAAATTTTGACAAAATGAATATATGGGACAATTGGAAAACATTTTTTTATTTTCCTCCATAACGAACACGCCCATAGTATACATATATATTAAGCCCTAAATAACAAATATTGACACAAGTGCATCGTCCATTAGTGGCCGGCTCCAAGATAAAGCTAGTAAGGCTTGTTCTTTAGTCCCTATATTTTTCTGTGGGTGGGCTGGGGGTTCAAGAATTTTAGATTGCTTACTCGTGGCCAAACTATTTTTTTATTTCAAAATAGATTTGAACATTTGAAGCATAAGATAATTTTTTTATTTCAACATCATGTAATGGTAACATCGAAGAATATGATAACAAGAAATCCTCAGTACCAAAAATAGAACTTGACAACCTGCTAATCTACTAACCTTCTACTTGAATCTTTGACCTCCATATATTCCTATCAAGGGTCAAGTCCTTAGTAAATTGCAAGCAAGTCATGTCCTGGCTTATCATCGCTCCCCAAGACTTCTTCGATCTACATCTAAATCTCTTTACATCCATTGTATCCAACCTTTCACTCCTCCTAACTGGGACATTTATACATATTTTCTTCACATGTCAAACCATCTCATTCCCACCTCCATGATCTTATCCATCATGGAGGTAACTTTCACCTTGTCTCGGATAGCCTCATTCACGGTCATATCACTTTTAGTATGCCCACACGTTCATTTAAAAATCCTCATTACCAATACGTTCATCTTCAGGGCATGCGAGTTCTTGATCGATCCACACTTCGCCCTTACAACAATAGCTAGCTGGACCACCACTACATAAAACTCATTTTAAGACTTGGTGGCACATATTTATCACACAAAACACTAGATGAAGTTTTCATGTCATCCACCCTACTCTAATACGATGTGTAACATCATCATCCATCATCCCATTTCATTGCATCATTGACCCCAAATACTTGGAGCTTTCTTTCTTGAGGATGAGTTATGTTCCTAACCTTAATTACTTCATATCTACAACGTGTGTTACGTCACTCAACTTGTACTCCAGGTACTTTGTCTTATTCCTGCTCAACCTGAACTCTTTAGACTCTAGGATCTATATCCAAACCTATCATTAACCCCATCATGTGTCACATCAATTAGCATTATGTCATCTGCAAAGAGCATGCACCATAGAGCCTTTTCATATTCATTGAATTTCTCCCAGGCTCTAACCAATAAGTATGGAGTGAAATACTCCCTCTGTTTCAAAAAGAATGACCTCCTTTCCTTTTTATAATGTTTCAAAAAGAACGACCTCTTTCTTTTTTTGGTAACAACTTTCCACGTGGCATGTTTAAGGCCACAAGATCAAAGGACAATTTTGTACATTTGACCTAACTTTAATTTAGGACCACAAGATTCAAAAGTCTTTTTTATACTCTTAAACTCCGTGTCAAGTCAAACTAGGTCATTCTTTGTGAAACGGAGGGAGTAACTGCTTATGAAATGATAAAAATTATGAGAGCAACTTGGAGTTTAGCTTAAGAGTTGAGGAACTTGAGGGGCATTCTCTGAATAAAGTAATGGAGTTGGGTGAGAAAGGTCTATTTTGTTGGAGTCGTGGGGAAGGGTGAGTGTGCTCTATAGAGTAATTTTAATAGGAGCTTTTTGGCGTCATGTGACTTGCACATGGATAGTTTCTTAACATAGTCAAAATACAGGATGAAGTTGCAAAGTTAAGAATATTTAAAGGATAGTTTTTGTTCATTTATTTCTTCTGTAACGAACACACCCATAATATATAGATATATGAAGCCCTAAATAACAAATATTGACACAAGTGCATCCTCTATTAGTAACTAACAAGACGACCAAAACAACAAAATTCTGGGAGATAGAACAAGACTAATGGGTAGAGCCAGGGCTAGCTCTAAGGAATGCTAGTAAGACTTGTTCTTTAGACCCTTTCTTTGGAGAGTACTTTTAGTAGAAAGTAAAAGAAGTAAAAAAAAAAAGAAATTATACTATAATTTGTTCAAAAAGTTAAGAGTTGATTATCCTTGACCAAACCTTTTTTTACTTCAAAATACATTTAAACAATTTGAAGCGTAAAAATTGAGATCATTAGATAACGAGAATCTGAAAGAACATAGATTTAACCTTGAATGTTCCTTGAAATAAAAGTCATTCTAATATTGATGTACACATTTCTGAATTAAAAGTGTTGGAAAAAAATAGTACAAGTAGAAGAAAATATTCAAATTAATATAATGAATCAAATAAAAAGAATTGATTATTTCTTAAATGCTTACATTGCTTATAGAACAATGTTAAATGTCCTTGTAACTTGTAAGAGATGCCTTAGCTTTAAAAAAAATTCAAAACTAAATTTGATAAAATCTTAAATAAGATTAACGTCTCGAGAAAGATTAAAATGGGATGACTATACAATCATTGATAAAGAATTATTAGAAGAAACCGATTATAAAAAATAACTAACAACTTTGCATCTCAACAAACTAGAAAAATAGACTTCAAATAAAAAATATTATATATATTAAAATTAGACCTCAATTAAACATTCGATTAGGCCACTCATCTGCTTGAGCCGACCCGGATTAAACCACTAGCAAATTCACAATTATTATTATTTTTGGAGGGAGCAGGTTTAGGTTTCATTTCACAAATGCAACTCTAATAACAACTAGCAGAACTAAACTAAAAAGTAAGACACACAAACCACACAGATCTATTCACAATTTTCATCACACAAAGCAGTTCGTCCAGACCAGAAACCAAAGCATTTTAACAAAACATAGAAACTTATGAACATTTATCATAATAACAAATAATTGCTGATCACAAAGAATGTGGCGGTGCAAATGCATAATAAATAACAAAAAAAATAGTTGTTTCTACTAATTTTTGAAGTTAATGTTGAAAAACAAGTAAGCAAACTCAACATTTACAATATTAAGCAGATCATTAACTAAAAAAATATACAATATGAAGTACCTGAAATTGAAATGGAAGTTGTAGAAGATTAGTGCGGAGATATTGAGTAATCAGTAGAAGAGATTAGTTTGGTACTTTGGTTTAGAAGAGAAGGAAAGAATATTTTGAGCGAAAGCTACTTGAGACGGGAAGCTCAGGAACGGCTAAAGGGCTTGATTCCATAAGTACCGACCACCCCTATTTCAATTGCAATCAACTCCCTCATATTTTGTAAATGATACAACTTAACCCCTCAGCTCTTTTTTTATTTTACTTTTTTTCACTCTTTTCAATTATTATATGGATTATTAAATTGAAATTCACTAAAATGACAAAGATAATCCCTATATTACAATTCAAAACATTAATCTCATACAATATATTCTATTGAATTATAATTTAAAATAAATATTGTCGTTTACTACGAAATAGTATTACGCTATAATGAGCTAAATACATTAAATATGCCAAAATTATTTACATTATCAAATATATTTATTTGAATATAATATGAAACAGTTTGATGTATATATCTTAAAAGGAAAATGTTCAATATATTCCTAAACTTATTAAAATAGGTTAATTTATCATTATGTATTTGGCGCAAAAATATTTTCAGCCGATATTTTTAAGTTCATATATACCTTATTAACGGTTGTTCTAAAATAAAAAAAAAATGGGCAAATATGTCCTTTGAACTATTTGTAATAGACGGGAGATGGGTTCTTTGGTTTTCTATATATTAGGTAGGAATTTTTATTTCTATACATGATATCACATATCTTGCTTAAATTTTGAAATTCATATGATTAAATTCAATTATAACTTGATATGTTATAATATTTATCGTAATTTTAAGTCATTTCAAATTAAAGTCGAGGGCTATTGATGTTATAGAAAGATATTTAATTGAAAAATTAATGCAAGTAATTAAACTTTATATAAAGAATAAAATTGTCATTATATAAAATTGACATCTAAAATAGTCAAATTCATCTCACAAACTACAATATAAATATTTGCTCAAGTCTTTACAATTAAGAGCATTTGTCCAACCTCGGAACTAGATGTGATCACCTTTCTGATCTAACACCATAGGAGATGGTCAGGGATCATCCTCTCAATAGGACATGAGAAAAGAAGGAATCTTCCTAGGAAGAACCTGGACGGTTTCTGGAGATTTTAGCCACATCTTAACCCAAATGAGGCGATCAAGAAAGTCCTCCCTCGAAAAAAATATCCAAAGATCTTCTTTTTCCTTTTCATTACAAACAAAACGAAAACGCTACTTTTGACCCTTTTAAGAATGAAGGCCGCGCGACAAGGTGTCATATCTTAAATAGTTCTAGGACAAAATTAGATCATTTTTCTAATATATATATTTGAGCAACCATTGATTAAAAAGGGTGCTTCTTTTAAGCTATTTTCTTAGTTAGTGTGCATATTTGAGTTTTTAAAAAAACATAATGACAAGGATATTTTTGAGAAAAAAATATAACGAAAGCTAAAAAGGTTTCACAAGTATATTTGGCATTTTTACCTAGCTCAAATGAAAACATTGTAGACATGACCAGTGCCTAATTGCTCATTAGTATTTAATTGTGTATATTTTGTCTTGGTGATAGGTGTATTACATATGTGATAAATTTAGGAGGAGATGTCATAATGTTTGTTATTTGGAAACGAAATAATTTTGATTGACGAGATTCAGTCAAAGTTAATTTACACTAAGTTAGAGGTATGAAGATAAATCATGAAGTGTAAAGTGTTTATGTTAAACAAGCCCAAGATATAACACTTGAAGTGCAAGTTAAGTGACATAATACATGAAATTACTGTAAAAGTGAGGGTTGATACCCATACCATCCAAAAGAAAGGGACCTTTAAGTATATTAGGTTTGTATCAAAGGTAATATGGAGATTAATAGTGATATCACACATCATATTGGTCTAGGATGGATGAAATGGAGGCTCACATCTGAATTTTGTGCGATAAAATGTGTCACCAAAACTTAAAAGCAAGTTTTACAAAGTAATGGTTAAGCACACTATGTTGTATGGAGCGGAGTGTTAGCGAATCAAATTCTTTTCAGAATGAAAGTTGTGAAAAAGAGGAAGATGAGATGAACTTGTGAACATAATAGGAAAGACAAGACTAGAAATGACGATACGCACAACAAAATATAGAAGGCTTGACTGAGATGGTTCAGACATGTGAAAAGGAGATGTACAGATCTCCTATTGAGAAGGTGTATGCGGTTCATTATGGATAATTTAAGGAGATGTAGAGATAGACAAAAGAAGTATTGAGGAGAGGTTGTATATGTTCAACTTAACAAGGACATAATAGAATTAAGTTTATGAAAAACATAAATCATGATACAAACGGTAGGCAGTTTGTACTATTTCATTTGTTTCATACTAACAGTTGTAGCATTACTCTCATAGTTTCTTGTTTCTTCGATATTTGTTAGTATTTTTTTTGTACGTTAATTATCATATTAATCTCATCATAGTTATTTTTGTTTTTCTTTACAATATTTTATCATGCCTTGTGTAATATTTTTCCTTAATTTCTTAACATCTCTAACTTTTACTTCCCAAGGTAGGGAGTGTAAGACTTGACTATACACTATCCTCTCTATATTTCATTTATGAAATCACATTGTATATATTGTTGTTGATTAAATAAAGTAAAAAAAGAACAAACAAATATTAACTGAATAAGTATAAGCTTTATGGGAAATTAATATACCTATTATGTTTTAACTGTTTATTTTGTTTAAGCTTGACAGAAAATTTAAGAAAATAAAAAAAAATAACTTTTAATTTTTATGATTTTTAAATTAAGGATATCAAGATATTAGAATGCACCAAAATATTCTTAAATCCTGTGTGTAACGGCCTGTATTTTTGTATGTGGTAGTTCTATTCATGTTATACTTGACATAGACTTATAGTGTAGGTGAGGAATCATGTTTCTTATGTGATTAGTGTTGGTTTAAACTAGCTTGGAAGGTGATGTAATGCTTTGCACGTTTTAGCATATGTATTGCAAGTTAACTCCGATGAAAAGTATTTAAGTAATTATAGTAAGATGGTAATTGAGCTAGCAGCTGCATCACCTACTTGATCTATATTATAGTTAAAGGGCCCAAGTTTGATTGACCAGATTTAGGCTTATATTTAGGGGCTCATTTGAAGCCCAAACCTATTAATGAAAATTGTGAATGAAAGAAGGCCCAGCAGCCAAATCTGCCAATTGGCCCATTATAGATAAAGCCCAAGTGAAACTAGGTAAGTGCATGACCTCCTAATATTTGTTTTACCATGTTATTGGGCCAAGTGTGTACCACCTACTTGCATTAATCTGTCCCAAGTGGAATAAAAGAACAAAGGGAAAATGGACAGCCAAGGTCCAATAATATTAAGTCCAAAAAGGCCCAAGTTAAAAGGACAAGCAGGTGGGGTACCTACTTGACATTATATGGCCCAAAATTGGTCAAGAGTGTCGGCCATAACACCTCCTTTTTCAAAGGATAAGGATCAAGTCTTATTCTCCATTTTGAACTTGCAAAAGTTTCAGATTTCCTAAGTTCTTTCTTGGTCTCTCTTGGCTTCAATTAGCAGCCCTAAGACACCTTAGAGTTCTTGAGTGCTGTCTAATTTTTCAAGTAAGAGTTTGAAGGAGAGTTTGAATTCTTGAAGTACAAGTGTAGAGGATAAATTTTCAGAATTAAGGTAAGACTTCAACCCATTTGTTTTCCTCTCTTTGATAATGTTTGGAGTGGAGAATTTTGTATATGTTTATCAAGAATTCATGGATTGTGATAAATCTTTGAGTCAATATTCTCCTATTATGCTGAAAGATTTGAGATTGATAGTGGCTGCCTTATGAATATTGTTGTTGAGGGCAGTTTGGGTATCTTGGAAGATGATGTATGAAGTTGTATTAATGTGTAGAGGAAGGGTGTGGTGGTTCACCATTTATGTAAGGGTTGTATGGGCCTGATTTCCATCAAAATTTTAGCTACTGTTTTCGAGGACCTTATTGTGATTAGCTGCTGATGTTAGCTTAATCATGATTTATGTTGTAGATTAGCACCCAAAAAGGAAGGCTGAATCGTGATAGTAGTATTGGTCAGAAAAATAAGGTATGTAAGGCTATTCGATTCTATATCCTTTTGGCATGAAATCTGGCACCTGCAATTAATATCAATGAAGTGTTTCCCATAAGTTCTATTTTTAGAAAAGGAAGCATAGTGGCAGCGTACTATCTCCAAATAGCTAACAATATTTCTTTTCCCATTCTAAGTACATAGAACTACTTCATTATATGTTCACTACTCTATACTTGTGACATTATTCCCCTTGTGCTGTTATAGAAATGGTATTTGCAAAGCAAAGTTTGATGAATCCCTATCCTAAGCCAATTGAAGTCAATTGTGCCATTAAGGTCTTAAAGTAAGGTGTTGATGTTTCATAGCTCCTTATGTCATTGTTACTGCCTCAAAGTATTATTTTCATGTATTCCATTACTGTTCCGTATTTCCATATCTCCAAGATGATTATGACCACCAAATCAACATCTCAAAAGTGTTATGATTATCCAAAATAATATCTCAAAAGAGTTATGAACTGATTAACAATAATCTCAAAGATTAAAGAATCTAAGTGAAGGAATCTATATAATTAAGGGTGGCAGCTCAGGGGCGAAAGCCTAGCATGGGCCGATCCCTATTGGTATAGAAGGGTGGCAGCTCAGGGGCAAAAGCCTAGCATGGGCCGATCCCAAGTTGTGTAATTATGAGGACCGCATCCCAGGGGTTAATACGCCTAGCATGGGTCATCCTCTTCTACCACTGATCAGCTGGTCACTTGTATCACATGCCCAACAAAGATTATAGCATACAACAAGGTAAAGAAAAGAATGTAGCTTACTTGATCCCATAAGAGTAAGCAAAGGTGCTCTTCTCTCCTAATCTATGCACCCTTATGTTGCTACTTGATTTCATTTAAGCTTTGTATTACATATACTATTTGTCTTACATATTCAGTACATTTTTCGTACTGACGTCCTGTATTGGGGACGCTGTATTTCATGCTGCAGGCTCAGGTACTCCAGCTAGTAGACCTCCTCAGTAGGAGCACTCAAAATTCTGCTACTTTTGGTGAGCTCCAAGTTGATTCGGAGCTTTATTAAGTCCTTGTTAAATTCGTTTGGTATTGTATCGTAGTTAAGGGTAAGCCGGGGTCTGTCCCGACCTACTCTAGTCTTCTATCTTTTAGAGGCTTTGTAGACGTATGTACATGGTTCAGTTGTGTCTTAAGGAGTTGTGGCCTCAACGGCCAAGTCTTGTATATAACTTTTGGACCTACTTACGTTGTTTTGTATCGCTGCATCCTAGGTTAACTTGTCACAATTGTTATAGTATATGCACAGTAAGAACAGGTTGCAGGTTGGTTCTCTCGGGCCTTTAGGGCATCGGGTGCCTGTCCGTCTTAATAGGTTTTGAGGCGTGACAAAAGTGGTATCAGAGCAGGTCATCCTAGGGAGTCTACAAAGCCGTGTCTGTGTAGAGTCTTGCTTATGGATGTGTTGTGCACCACATCTATAAACAGGAGGCTACGGGACATATAGGAGTTGTCTCATTTCTTTCATTTCTTAGATCGTGCGATAGAACCAGTGTTGTAGGTGAATCATATCTAATTTCTCAATTGTTTTATTATAGCAAAGATGCCGATTACGAGAAGGAGTAAAAGTACTGGTAAACGAGTAGATGTGGCTGCCCAAGAAGGGACCAGCCAACCACCACCAAGTCAAGCTGTTCAAAGTGGGGCTCAAGATGAGTCTCTATCGCAGACTTCCTCGACGCCTCCATCTCCTGAAGAACTAAGGAGGGAAGATGAACCTCAGGAACCCCCTATTAATGCTACCGAGCAAGATTTGAGGAATGCAGTCCAATTATTGACTCGTATAGTTGCTGGTCATGGCCAAAGGCAAGAAGGTCCAGTTGCAGGTACTAGTGGCGTAGATAGATCAGCTGGAACACGGATACGTGATTTTCTTAACTTGGACCCTCCATCATTTACCGGGTCAGATCCTAATGAAGATCCCCAAGACTTTATAGATCAAATCCAACGCACTTTGGATATTATGCATGTAAGTGGTAAAGAAGCACTTGAGCTAGCTGCATATAGATTAAAGGGTGTGGCTATATTGTGGTATGAAGCTTGGAAGCAATCTAGGGGAATAAATGCACCTTCAGCTATGTGGAAAGAGTTCAAAAAGGCATTCCTTGATCATTATCTGCCATTGGAGATCCGAGAGGCCCGTGCAGATCAGTTCTTAAATCTCCACCAAGGAAATATGAGTGTGAGGGAGTATAGTCTCAAATTTAATTCCTTGGCCAGGTATGCTCCTAATGTAGTAGCTACTATGGAGGATAGAGTTCATCGTTTTGTGGACAGATTAGATTCATATCTGGTTAGAGACTGTACAATTGCTTCATTAAATAAAGATATGGATATAGCAAGGATGCAGGCTTTTGCACAAAAATTGGAGGATCAAAGGCAAAGAAGAAGAACACAAGAGTTGGAAACAGGGCATTCTAAGAGGGCCAGATCAATGGGGCAGTTTACACCATCCCAAGGTGAGTTTAGGCCTCGGTTCTCTAACAGACCACCTAGGCCATCATCTTTCTACTCTACAGCTAGTGCTCCACCACGGTTCCAAGGGTTTAGAGGCAATCAGTTTGGGCAAAGAAGTGAAAGCCAAGGCAGTCATCAAGAGCAAGGAAGTACGAGCCAATCAAGGCCTCCACGACAGCCTTGTAAACAGTGTGGGAGGAATCATCTAGGTGCATGCAGGTTTGGGACGGATGTTTGTTTTTGGTGTGGCACACCAGGGCATATGATGAGAAACTGCCCTCATAGGGGAGTGGGTGGCGTTGTTCAACCAACTAGATCAGTTGTTGCGTCGACCTCATCAACCCCTTCTTTAGGTAGGGGACTACATATGCCTACAGGTCGTGGTAGAGGAGCTAGGGGAGCAACTAGTTCTAGTGGAGGTCAGAATCGCACATATGCACTAGGGGATCGATAAAATTTAGAAGCCTCGTCGGATGTGGTTACAGGTACATTATCCATCTTTTCACATATTGTATATGCATTAATCGATCCGGGGTCTACACTATCATATGTTACACCATTGATTGCTGGAAAGTTCAAAAGAACACCAGAATTATTAGCAAAGCCATTTGAAGTGTCTACACCGATTGGTGAATCTATTATAGCTAGGAGAGTTTATCGTAATTGCATTGTAACTGTTTGTGATCGCGATACATTGGCTGACCTTGTTGAGCTAGACATGGTAGATTTTGATGTTATAATGGGTATGGATTGGTTAGCTTCTTGTTATGCCACGGTAGATTGCCGAACTAAGATAGTGCATTTCCAGTTTCCAAAAGAGGTAGTCCTCGAATGGAAAGGTAATATTGGGATGCCAAGAGGTAAATTTATTTCTTATCTTAAGGCAAAGAAGATGATTTCCAAAGGATACATATGCCATCTGGTTAGAGTGGAAAATGTAGATGTAGAGCCACCAACCCTTCAATCCATTCCGGTGGTAAATGAATTTCCAGATGTGTTTCCTGAAGATCTTCCAGGTTTGCCTCCAGAACGAGAAGTAGAGTTCGGTATTGATGTGCTTTCAGATACTCAACCTATCTCAATTCCTCCATATAGAATGGCTCCGGCAGAATTACGAGAGTTGAAGGAGCAGTTAAAAGACTTATTACAAAAAGGATTCATAAGGCCTAGTGTGTCTCCATGGGGAGCACCAGTTTTATTTGTGCGCAAAAAAGATGGCTCATTAAGAATGTGTATCGACTACCGGCAGTTGAATAAGGTAACAATTAAGAACAAATATCCCCTCCCTAGAATTGATGATCTGTTTGATCAATTACAAGGTGCTAGGTGTTTTTCAAAGATCGACCTGAGGTCAGGTTATCACCAAGTGAGGGTCAAGGACAAAGATATACCCAAGACAGCTTTCCGAACACGGTATGGTCATTTTGAGTTCTTAGTCATGTCATTCGGGCTAACAAATGCACCAGCAGCTTTTATGGATTTGATGAATAGGGTGTTCAAGCCATTCTTAGATGTGTTTGTGATAGTGTTCATAGATGACATTTTGGTGTATTCAAGATCGGAAGAGGATCATGCTAATCACTTGCGGCAGGTTTTACAAATTCTCCGTGATCGTAAATTGTATGCAAAGTTCTCTAAATGTGAGTTCTGGTTGAAATCTGTGGCATTCCTAGGTCATATCGTATCCGAAGAAGGAATAAGGGTTGATAACCAGAAAATAGAAGCCGTGAAAAGATGGCCAAGACCTACAACGCCTACGGAGATCCGTAGTTTTCTTGGATTGGCAGGTTATTACAGAAGGTTTGTTGAAGGATTCTCTTCCATGGCTGCACCCTTAACAAAGCTAACACATAAAGGAACCAAGTTTCAGTGGAGCGATGAGTGTGAAAGAAGCTTCCAAGAGTTGAAGAGTAAATTAACTTCTACACCTGTGTTGGTACTTCCAGAAGGTACAGAAGGCTATGTAGTGTACTGTGATGCTTCGGGAGTGGGCTTAGGTTGTGTATTGATGCAGTGTGGTAAAGTTATAGCTTATGGATCGAGGCAGCTGCGGCCACATGAGAAAAATTATCCAACCCATGATCTAGAGCTAGCAGCAGTTGTGTTTGCTTTGAAGATATGGCGCCACTACTTGTATGGAGTTCATGTTGACATATACACTGATCACAAAAGCTTGCAATATATTTTTAAGCAAAAAGACTTAAATCTGAGGCAGCGAAGGTGGCTGGAGCTATTAAAAGATTATGACATTGACATCTTATATCACCCCGGTAAAGCTAATGTAGTAGCTGATGCTTTAAGCCGTAAAATAATGGCAAGCACTTATGGGAAGTCTGTGGAAAGACAAGGAATGACTAAGGATCTGTCCCAACTAGCGAACTTGGGTGTTCGCCTTCTTGAATCTCAAGACGAAGGGGTTATTGTGCAAAATGCGGCAGAATCCTCATTAATAGTGGAAGTGAAAGAGAAGCAGTACACTGATCCAATTCTTTTACAACTTAAAGAGAATGTACTACATGGTATGACAAAGGCATTTGAGCTTAAGCAAGACGGAGAACTTCGATGTCAAAACAGATTATGTGTACCTAATGTAGATGAACTAAGAAAGAGGATCATGATGGAAGCACATAATTCAAGATACTCTGTTCATCCGGGGTCAACTAAAATGTATCATGACTTGAAAGAAATGTATTGGTGGGGGGACATGAAGAAGAACATTGCAGAATTCGTGGCTCAGTGTCCAAATTGTCAACAGGTAAAAGTAGAACACCAAAAGCCCGGAGGTTACATGCAGCGTATAAAACTTCCAATTTGGAAATGGGACATGATCAACATGGATTTTATTACTGGTTTACCTCGCTCATTTCGGAAGTTTGACTCCATATGGGTAATAGTTGATAGACTTACCAAAGCAGCACACTTCTTGCCGGTGAAGACTACCTATACAGCTGAAGAGTATGCGAGGTTGTACATTAAAGAGATAGTTCGACTACATGGAGTGCCAATCTCTATAATATCTGATAGAGGAGCTCAATTCACAGCAAATTTTTGGAAGTCATTTCAAAAGAGTTTGGGAACACAAGTGAATTTAAGTACAGTCTTTCATCCTCAAATGGATGGTCAGGCAGAACGTACAATTCAGACACTTGAGGATATGCTGTGAGCTTGTATATTAGATTTCAAGGGTAGCTGGGATGATCACCTACCACTTATTGAATTTGCTTATAACAATAGCTATCATTCGAGTATTAAAATGGCACCTTATGCAGCTTTATATGGTCGAAAGTGTAGATCACCAATTGGCTGGTTCGAAACGGGTGAAACTGCCTTATTTGGGCCAGATCTTGTTCATCAAGCTATGGAAAAAGTCAAAGTGATACAGCAGAGGCTAGAAACAGCTCAAAGTCGACATAAATCATATGCAGATATTAGAAGGAGAGGACTAGAATTTTCTATAGGGGATTGGGTGTTCTTGAAGGTGTCTCCGATGAAAGGGGTAATGAGGTTTGGTAAAAAGGGAAAGCTGAGTCCACGCTATATAGGGCCATATAAGATTATCCGAAAATTTGGCCAAGTAGCCTATGAGTTAGAGCTACCACAAGAGCTTTCATCAGTTCATCCGGTGTTCCATATCTCAATGCTACGGAAATGCGTAGGTTACCCATTTCGTATTACTCCTACTGAAGACGTACAGGTCACGGGAGATCTCACTTATGAAGAAGTACCCATTGCTATTCTGGATCGACAAGTTAGGAAGTTAAGAAATAAAGAAGTAGCTTCTGTAAAAGTACTATGGAGAAACCAACAAGTAGAAGAAGTTACACGGGAAGCAGAAGAAGCAATGAAATTGAAGTATCCTCACCTCTTTCACACTAGTGGGAATGATCAAAATGTTAGTGGAGGCATTGACAAGTAAGTATAAGTCTATATGTTCAATGTGATTAATAGTAGTACTAACTTAGGCTTGAACTTGTTTAGCCTGGGAAACCATGCTAACATTCGAGGACGAATGTTCCAAGGGGGGAAGGATGTAACGGCCTGTATTTTTGTATGTGGTAGTTCTATTCATGTTGTACTTGACATAGACTTATAGTGTAGGTGAGAGATCATGTTTCTTATGTGATTAGTGTTGGTTTAAACTAGCTTGGAAGGTGATGTAATGCCTTGCACGTTTTAGCATATGTATTGCAAGTTAACTCCGATGGAAAGTATTTAAGTAATTATAGTAGGATGGTAATTGAGCTAGCAGCTGCATCACCTACTTGATCTATATTATAGTTAAAGGGCCCAAGTTTGATTGACCAGATTTAGGCTTATATTTAGGGGCTCATTTGAAGCCCAAACCTATTAAAGAAAATTGTGAATGAAAGAAGGCCCAGCAGCCAAATCTGCCAATTGGCCCATTATGGATAAAGCCCAGGTGAAACTAGGTAAGTGCATGACCTCCTAAGATTTGTTTTACCATGTTATTGGGCCAAGTGTGTACCACCTACTTGCATTAATCTATCCCAAGTGGAATAAAAGAACAAAGGGAAAATGGACAGCCAAGGTCCAATAATGTTAAGTCCAAAAAGGCCCAAGTTAAAAGGACAAGCAGGTGGGGCACCTACTTGACATTATATGGCCCAAAATTGGTCAAGAGTGTCGGCCATAACACCTCCTTTTTCAAAGGATAAGGATCAAGTCTTATTCTCCATTTTGAACTTGCAAAAGTTTCAGATTTCCTAAGTTCTTTCTTGGTCTCTCTTGGCTTCAATTAGTAGTCCTAAGACACCTTAGAGTTCTTGAGTGCTGTCTAATTTTTCAAGTAAGAGTTTGAAGGAGAGTTTGAATTCTTGAAGTACAAGTTTAGAGGATAAATTTCCAGAATTAAGGTAAGACTTCAACCCATTTGTTTTCCTCTCTTTGATAATGTTTGGAGTGGAGAATTTTGTATATGTTTATCAAGAATTCATGGATTGTGATAAATCTTTGAGTCAATATTCTCCTATTATGCTGAAAGATTTGAGATTGATAGTGGTTGCCTTATGAATATTGTTGTTGAGGGCTGTTTGGGTAGCTTGGGAGATGATGTATAAAGTTGTATTAATGTGTAGAGGAAGGGTGTGGTGGTTCACCATTTATGTAAGGCTTGTTTGGGCCTGATTTCCATCAAATATTTTAGCTACTGTTTTGGAGGACCTTATTGTGATTAGCTGCTGATGTTAGCTTAATCATGACTTATGTTGTAGATTAGCACCCAATAAGGAAGGCTGAATCGTGATAGTGGTATTGGTCAGAAAAATAAGGTATGTAAGGCTATTCGATTCTATATCCTTTTGGCATGAAATCTGGCACCTGCAATTAATATCAATGAAGTGTTTCCCATAAGTTCTATTTCTAAAAAAGGAAGCATAGTGGCAGCGTACTATCTCCAAATAGCTAACAATATTTGTTTCCCCATTCTAAGTGCATAGAACTACTTCATTATATGTTCACTACTCTATACTTGTGTAATTATTCCCCTTGTGCTGTTATAGAAATGGTATTTGCAAAACAAAGTTTGATGAATCCCTCTCCTAAGCCAATTGAAGTCAATTGTGCCATTAAGGTCTTAAAGTAAGGTGTTGATGTTTCATAGCTCCTTATGTCATTATTACTGCCTCAAAGTATTATTTTCATGTATTCCACTACTGTTCCGTATTTCCATATCTCCAAGATGATTATGACCACCAAATCAACATCTCAAAAGTGTTAAGATTATCCAAAATAACATCTCAAAAGAGTTATGAACTGATTAACAATAATCTCAAAGATTAAAGAATCTAAGTGAAGAAATCTATTTAATTAAGGGTGGCAGCTCAGGGGCGAAAGCCTAGCATGGGCCGATCCCTATTGGTATAGAAGGGTGGCAGCTCAGGGGCAAAAGCCTAGCATGGGCCGATCCCAAGTTGTGTAATTATGAGGACCGTATCCCAGGGGTTAATACGCCTTGCATGGGTCATCCTCTTCTACCACTGATCAGCTGGTCACTTGTATCACATGCCCAACAAAGATTATAGCATACAACAAGGTAAAGAAAAGAATGTAGCTTACTTGATCCCATAAGAGTAAGCAAAGGTGGTCTTCTCTCCTAATCTATGCACCCTTATGTTGCTACTTGATTTCATTTGAGCTTTGTATTACATATACTATTTGTCTTACATATTCAGTACATTTTTCGTACTGACGTCCTATATTGGGGACGTTGCATTTCATGCTGCAGGCTCAGGTACTCCAGCTAGTAGACCTCCTCAGTAGGAGCACTCAAAATTCTGCTACTTTTGGTGAGCTCCAAGTTGATTCGGAGCTTTATTAAGTCCTTGTTAAATTGGTTTGGTATTGTATCGTAGTTAAGGGTAAGGCGGGGTCTGTCCCGACCTACTCTAGTCTTCTATCTTTTAGAGGCTTTGTAGACGTATGTACATGGTTCAGTTGTGTCTTAAGGAGTTGTGGCCTCAACGGCCAAGTCTTGTATATAACTTTTGGACCTACTTACGTTATTTTGTATCGCTGCATCCTAGGTTAACTTGTCACAATTGTTATAGTATATGCACAGTAAGAACAGGTTGCAGGTTGGTTCTCTCGGGCCTTTAGGGAATCGGGTGCCTGTCCGTCTTAATAGGTTTTGAGGCGTGACAGTTATTAATGAGGAGTTTTCCCTTATGGGTAGAGTAAGAGTTTATAGTCAAAACGAGATAGAGTATATATACTTTTAACCAGAATAGAGTTGAGGCCGATGTTTCATCGTGTTAGAGGGGGTTTAATATATGTGTTTAATAAAAACATAGAGTATTCATGAAGTGATAGATCTAAGCTAGGCTTGTGATTTGTTAGAGAGGGTCATGATATTTAGAAGGTTATAGAACTGATTAAGTAATGAGGTATAGTATAGTAAGTGAGCAATCATATTGATATTTGGGTTTAGTAATAAAGATTAAGTTTAAATTTGAGATGAGTGTCTTGATCAAAAGGATGGGACCATGAGGGTGATAATGTAAGTCTTGAGATTTGATCTAAAAACTTGACATAGAGTAGGTGAGGAATTGAGGTGATTATTTGTAATAAATATGAGTGGTACAAGTGAGAGACCCTAACCTTTAGATAAGAACAGTGAAGTGTGGATAAGTCACAAGAGTAAAAAAGAGCATTAAGAGGTGTACCGAGAGGTTATGTAATTAGAAGAAGCTAACAGAAACACCTTAGAAAGAGGTATTAGTACCTTCTTATGGAGAGTTCGGAAGTCATGAGATAAAATTCTCCCGAGTGTTGGAGCAACAGAGGATGTAGACAAGTTTAGAGATGATAGAATAGGTCCATAGCTTTCAAGTGTCACCTTTAGACCTAAAGGGGAGATGACAAGACGAGAAATCAAGTCAAGTGTTTGAGAATAAGATAGTAATGAGTTAAAAAGATTATGGGAGATGTATTTTCAACGGTCCTTTTAGTAATGAAGTGATATTAGAAAAAAAGGGTTAATGATCTCATCGTGATAATGATGGTGTGATAATTCCGTCTAAGGTTATAAATGAGAAGGATGAAGAGGATGAGGTTTTTCTATGAGAAATAGCTAAGTGAGAGCCCTTAGTTGGTTCCAAATAGTAATGTGGTTAAATTCTAGTTGGTATGGAAGATATGATAAGAATAACTCCGTTTTATGCCCAGTCCAGCCGTCATTCGAGGACGAATGATTCCAAGGGGGAGATATTAACACCCTAGAATTTTTTGAGCTAAAACTTGAACCATCATTCATTGCGAGTAGGATTTTACCGAGGAATTTAAAACTTTCTGAAGTGTTAAGGTCACTAGATGTAGTACCTTGAGTTACAAAAAGAACTGAAGAGAATTCATTCAAGTCATTCCTAGGTTCCTTTAAGTTTTTGGTCAACTTCAAATGACCATATATTTCAGTACATGATGAGTTAGGTGGCCCATAAGATATCACATGAAATTTCTTTAAATTATCTTTTCAACGCCACCAAGTTTGCTATGTTTTGAGTTTGGATGAGTGAGATATGCCCTTTTTAAGTCATGTTGTCCAGTTAAGGAAAGTTACCCAAAATATGAGGGGTATTTTGGTCTTTTCCTAACTCAATCAGACTTAATTCGTTTTTATTAAGGTTTTAGGGGTCTAAACTGATTAGGTGCAGTTCTATAATCCTACATACACCTAGGTTTTAGTTGAGAGTTCAAGAAGAGTAAAGAAGAGAAAATAGGAAAGGATCAAGACGTTCGTCAAGATTCTTGAGAGTTGTTGCGGATTCACCCGCATTTCAAATATGATTTTCATATTTGAATTCATCCATAATTAAAGATTGAAAAATTTAAGTTCTTGATAAGTCTTCTTGAAGTTTCATTCTAAATCTTGTTTTGTTGGGGTTTTGATGATTTCTTGAGATGGAAGTGAGTGTTTTGAGGGCTTTATTGAGTATTTAGTGTGTACTTATGTTGAGTAATTGAATCCAAGTGATTGGGGAAGAAATTGTTCGAATCTAGGTCAACTACAATGAGAAAAGAGAAGAAAGTTTTCAAGGTTTTCTGGGTTGGGGCCTGGCGCCCTACCTAGACCTTTGTAGGTATAGGGTTGGCCCCCTGCGCCACTAATTGTGCAAGGGTCGCTTGCCCTGCCCTTCTCCATCATTTTACCAGTTTGAGTCCTTTAAAAGGGTACCTTCAAGCCCCATCGATTCTAAACACTCTAAACTACTTATAAACCCATAGAAATCATATCGTAACATGAATCATAACCTTGAATTTATAATTCAAATTCAAGGAAGAGTTAAAGTTAAGTATTGAGTGTTTTTTCGAACATTTTGAGAAAGTGTCATTGAATGTTTTTTAGGAGTCTTCTATAATTTCTAATAATTTTTTCAAGACTCGAGCAAGTGAGTATGAGAATGAGGAGAATGTATTCATGAGTCTACTTTTAATCACGATATCCTTCATATCATAAACCATAACTCTTGAATTCATGATTCACATTCAAGAGAGAGTTAAGAGTAGAGTTCAATTGTGAATCCTTTGAGATCAACTATTGATTTGAACTAAGTTTTCAGGAAGTAAGTATGAGAATGATAGATTAGTATACACGAGTTCCACATTGTTATGCAGACCCTCAAGTCGAGTCGTTCATGCCCATAAATTCTGCATGAATTCCATAATTCGAGTATATTTGAGAGGATTAGTATTTTCAAGTTCTAAGTCTTGAGCATTGAGTTCCTAACCCTTTTGCAATTATATTCCTAATCATGAGGCTATTACATGTTACCCATGAAGGTCATTGAGTTGCATTGATCATGCCCATAATTTCGCAAGAACTTATGAGTTGAGTATTCTTGAATGAGTAGTGTCATTGAAGTTGTTAAGTTTCAAGTATAAGTTCTATGCATGGTTAATGAAAACCTTGAATTGGATCGTTCTTGTCCATAATTCGGCATGACTCCTATTTCAAGAAGTCTTTTTACAAATTGTTTTAAAGACTTGAGTACTGAGTTGAGAAAGAGTAGAGCTAAGTTTATTTTCTTAAAATGATATATGAGAACTAAGTATTCCCAATAGTAAATGTTTTTACATTTAAGATGAGAGGAAACTGAGATTTCCACAAGAGTTTTAAGTAGTTTTAGTACCATTTTTTTTAAGAGAAAGATTTTTGAGAAATAATGTCAAAACACATAAAGAGTTATGTTTTTGAACATATGAGCTAGTTACATTTTGGGAGTAGTATTGAGCACCGATGTGGGGACGAGCTTGAGTTCAGATAATTTAAAGTCTCCATACACCATGTAGCCAACATGGGTAGAAAAGGGTCATACTTTTTAGATGATTCTTTAATGCTATTAGCATAGACTAGTAGATACACTTAGTAATTAGGTTCTATACCCCCGACAAAGTATAGGATGGTCCTGGCAGCGCGAGGCAAGACGTTGTATCATCATATAGCTCATAATGATGATTGTCGGTTAAATAGACTCCCACAGAGATATTTTGTATTCTTAAATACACAGATTTTACTTTATATTTTCATATACAAGCAGATTTTATCTTGTATCATTGCATACAAACTCAATTACTATGCATTTTTCAATACATTAAGTTGGTTTCTACTGTTTTAAAAGTTTTTCATGTATTGCATCTATACTGTTGCTTTATATTGAGTTGAGTATGCATATTTAAGTACCTAGAGTCGAGTGTGTTATCATAGGGTCGAGCCTTATTTCATTGAGTTGAATATCTTATCATTGGGTTGAGTCTTATTATTCTTTGAGTTGAATTGAACTATGTTTCTTTGTGTTGAGTGAGTTGAGAAGAGGTAAGTATGTTTTTATTCCACTAGGTCAAGCTTATGTTTATGCTTTATAATTCCCCTTACATGCTTGTACATTCCATGTATTGAGTCATTTGGCCTGCTCAGTATCATCAACATGTGTTTCGTTCATACCACATGAAGTTCGAGTTAGATATGCTGAGACTCCTTGCTTTCGGAGGGTTCCACTTGTACTTCCAGTTATATCAATTTTTAGGATGTCGTAGGTCTTGTCCCGACTTCCATCATTGTCTATTAGAAGCTTCATAGGTTGACAATAGAGTTTCAGATTTCTGTTCATTTATTTCATTAAATGTTTTAAAAACTTAAGTTGCCAATTTTATGGAGAGTTGAATATATTATTTTTATTTAGTTTTAAGCTTTGTATGCTTCAGTTAGTCTTTCACTTATAGTCATCCAGGATGATGGTTTTCTTGGGGATCAACAATGGTTCTCGAGTGATGGCCACGTCCGGGGTGTAGGCTCGGGTCATGACAACATGTGAGTGGGACATGGACATATAGACTCTCTCAAGGATTAATGTAAACTTTAAGAGTTAATATAAAGAAGAAAACATAGGTACGATTCAAAAGAACACGTAAAATATGAAGATAGAAAAGAAAAGGACCAGGCGACCCTGACGTACTGAGTGGCGCAGGGAGTCATGCCTTAATTTAATCGAAGTAGTTTGGGGCGCACTTTTGATGCGCCTCACTAGGCCCCAAACTACTTACCAGTAGTTTTGGCGCACTGGTGGCCCACCACCTCACCAACCCAGAAAACTAACGAATTTTCTTGTTCAATTTCGGGTCCTAACTCATATAGAATCAATTGGTTTCTAGAAAAATTTCTTTGATTCATAAACCCGACACAATATCAATGAAATCTCACAAAAATTCTATGAAGAAACACCACTCATTCGCAAGACCCTCACGGCAAGAACTCAAAACCTCCATTGTTAAAAGAATAAGGCTAAAATTCAAGAACTCTTCAAGAAACTTTACATAAACAATTTCATGGACCAATTAATGAAGAAATTACATGCTTAGCGTGAGTAAGAAAAATTCCAACACTATGAGAAACCTCACACACCAGGAAAGAACGATTGTTCTTGGCGAAAATCCCCAACACATGAATGAACGCTTGGAAACCCTCTTTTCTCTTCTTACTTTCCCCTAAAATCCTAAGGGGTCGTTTGGTAGAGTGTATTAGAAAATATAATACATGCATTAGATGTGTGTATTAGCAATACTTTGTTTGGTACACTTTTTCATACCATGTATAACTAATGCAAGCATTAGTTATACACTCTATTGTGTATTAAGTTGTGTATTACTAATACCAAGGAATTCTAGGTATTAGTAATACATAGTATTTTAACACTTGCATTAGATTTCATAATTACAAAACTATCCTTAAAGTCTTTTCATTTTTTTTGTCATAAATTTTTATTTTTATTTTTATTTGCTTTTCAGTATCTTTTAATTTTTTGGTGTCTTAATAGATTTTATGGCCTCTTAACTATTTCTTTTTTTAAAAAAAAAATTAATATAATTTAATTAAAAAATTTATTGTTGTGACGCTAGAAAAACTTTAAGCAACCCACTGCCTCACCCCAACTTATTAACTCAAAAAAACAAAACTTATTCTTTTTTCACCTCCGTTATTTTCTTAATTAGTATTACATAAATTCATCCTTAAAATATGAATAAAAAATTAAGGTAGAATTTTTTTTGTTTTAAAAGAATCTGATCTTAGTTGATTTATCTTAATAGTCAAGTAATAATTAGATGTGAAAAAAGTAAATTACTCTGTTTTTCTTGAGTTGATTGCATCACTGTCCTGTATGTTATTAATATTTGATGACAACCTAAATGCTTTGTTTTCAATGTAGACAAAAGAAATTGTTTGCCAATTTTTCATAAAGATATTTTAACGCAATAGTATAATTAGTTAATATTATTTTTGAAAAAAAAAGAATGAAGAGTTAATGATGTTTAAACAAAGAAATAGTTTCTGATGTTTAACAAATAACTTTGTTGCAAACGATGTGTACAAATAATAAAGTGTGAAGGATATTTTTGTAAACATGTATGTTTTAATAAAAATTATGCAAGCTTTGTTATTTTTAGTACATCAAACCAAACAATGTATAAGAAATAATGCTTGCATAACTTATGCATGCATTACTAATGCAAACACTATTAATGCAAGCATTACTAATGCACCTTATTTTGCATTATTCTTATACACTCTACCAAACGACCCCTAAGTGTTTAGGAGTATGAAAATTAGTCTTAGCGTCTGATTTATCCCGTAAATTAGGTGAGTTAAACCATTTTGGCCTAATGGGGTAAGGAAAAATCCAAAATACCTTTTCTAAATACGGATGAAAAGCCTTAACTAGAGAAGCTTCACTCAAATGGTCATTACCTTTTACTCGGAGCTCAAAATTTAGCAAACTTGCTGATGCTGGAAAAAAAATCAAAGACCTTCAATTTCATACCACATGGTCCACCTAACTCATTACGTGCTAAAAGATATCGTCATTGAAGTTGACCTAAAATATAAAAACTGAGAGAAATATGAGGTGTTACACATAAACATCAAAAGTGTTATCAATGATGGACCTCCCGATTATCTTAATTACTTTTGTTATCATGTTTTTCGCATGATTATATTTTGATCAAAATACATTCTCGATATCTAAAAGTAACACAACCAATTTGTATCTTGCATATGAATATTTATTTGCAAAATCCAAATCTTTCCACCACCTACATACATTACAAGAGCAATGGTTTTGTTGCATTCGTTTCATTTTTATTAAATCAAAATTACCATTGTTCGTCTTATTAAAGAAGATTATATAGATCAAATAATTTACTACCTTGTAAGCTCACTAAGCTCTCTTTGATTCAACTTTTGCAGCATATTAAATCATTTGTGCAAATTTCTAAAGCAAAATGCAGTGTATACATTTAAAAAAAAAGAGTTAAATTTTTATATTTATGTTCATGTTGTAAATTATGTATGTTTATGGGTCATATTGTATGTAAGTGTGTTGACACCCAATTTAGAACACCCATGATTGGAATTAAATTTCGAGTTTCTCAAATTTCAAACGACTTGAAATAACTAACTTTATAAAATTCAAAATATTTTAAAGATATTTTGAGTAGTTTTTAACATATTTATAATTTTTAAGTAATATATATGTTTTATATATATAATTTTTGTATATAATTAGCATATTTTATAAATATTTCAAAAATTATCTCAAAAAAGATTTAAATTTTTAGTAAGTATATTATTGAATTAGTTTAGTTTAAATTACGGTTTTTTTAAATAATTTAGTTTATAATTAGGCTAATTATTTCATTTCATTAAGTTTAAGAAGCTCGTCAATTAATTTTGTTTAAATTCGTCTTGATTAAGATTTAACAGAATTTAACTAATTAAGCTCAATTTCAGTTATATTCTTATATTCAATTTTCTATAACCTTAACCCATTGGCCAAATTTTTCTAGACCTATTTGGGACAAAACCATTTTTAGGCCTTTATTTTACAGCCCTTCAATTCCAAACTCATTCCCAGCTGACCCAGCATCTCATTTCAAACCCCAATTCAACACTTTCCAGACCCCATCCCACCCAAATTAAGCTCGACCCGGCCCAAGCAGCCCTTATACTCTTCTCTCTCTCTTTGATCCTTTCTCAGCAGTACGCTCAACCCAGAAAAGGCATACCAGACGCGAACTTGAAGCAAATCGCAGCAATAGTACGCGAACCCAGCCCCAATCGCGCGTGTCTGTCCTCATCTCTCCTCCCCTCCTCTCTTTCTTATCCTTTTCGTATAAAGAAGAATGTTTAGGTGTCGGAATCATGTTCCTCGATCGTCCTTCTCTCAAAATCAATGCCTCACCATTCAAATTCGTACACTAACCAATGGGAAATCCCTATCTGTTAAGGGATTTTGAAAATTCTCTAAAATCCCACATCGTTGCTTCTCAGATTTTTGGGATTTTTGGGTTTCTGTATAAACTCTCTTCTTTCACTATTTCAGAGGAGGATTTTCGGAGATCAAAGAGTACCCATAAAGTTTTGGGAATTCTTGGTTCCATAGTTCAAAATTTTAAAGCGTTTTGTGGCTTTTCGAGTTGAAGAGGTGCCCGCAACCAGGTAATCTTCTCTTTATTTTGGTATTTATGTTAGCTCTTAATTATGCCTTATTCATTGAAATTGTGTTTGGCGTTAGCTGTTTAAGTATGTTTCCAGTAGCTAAAAAATATTGCTTATGCTTTTGTGTTCAAGAATTTTTATTGTCAAGCTGATATGTGTGTTTGTTTTGTTCGTTCAATTTGAAAATCTTTTGAAGTGTCATTATTCGTGATGAAGTGTTTTTTTTGTATCTTTTTGCGCATTGATTATCTTTAGCTAGTCTTAATGCTGATTGAAAGAGGGTTACTGTAGATTTAATCATGTTACCTCTCTGTTTCTTAGCCATAGCAAAGTATGCTCGTCTTGTTATTTTTCTTTCCGGTTGTTGCTTTTGTTCCAATTTCTCAGCATGTTCTCTTTCGATTCTGATTAGAAGTAATAAGGTGTATCCCTTCCCTTTCCGTTATTATCATTTATTTGATATCCATGTTCGTTTTATACACTTCCCTGTCTGATTGTATTTCATGGTTGGAGTTCTGCTTCCTAGTCAGAGACTTCCATTATTCATATTCATATAAATTAGGTGATAAATTGTGGAAGTGTGAGCATAATGAAAACTTATTAATAGAATTTATATTCATAAGATGTCGTCTTCGATGCATGCTATATGAGTTTTGTGCTAATGGCAACTTGGGTATTCTCTTCATTGCCTTAATTTTCTTTTAGATGTCGGATTGTTATATACATCCCTTTGTTTGAAGCAATTGGTTGTTACTGTTTTTTTTTACCCTAAGCTTAAAAATGATCCTTCTACTTCTTGTCTATCCTAGTCTTGTTGAAGGTAGCTAAGCTTTAATACTGTTAAGATAAAGTAAAGGTGTTTTTTTTTTGCAAATCTTGTCTTCTCCTTAAGAAGTGAATCCTCAGTGCTTTTATTTGAATCTTCTTCTTTATTTTTGTTTAATGGTTTAGTCTTAAAGATTGTTTGAAGTTTTGTTTCCCTGCAACAGGCGACTGTTAGATTAAACCAACATTTTATCCTCTTGTCTATACCATATAAATGTTCTCTCTATATATTTTGAATGCTTATTTTTTAGATTGTCCCTTTGTTTTGTTTAAATTATGATGAGTTAGGTCCTAGAATGTGACCTTGTAAATGTGCGGAACTCCCTGTTCGATGCCTTTCTGCCCCTCTTTCAATTCTTGAGTTAAAATATAATACTCATAATTGCCTCCATTGCTTTCTGTTTCTTTGCTCAAGTTTCTTGTTGTATCATGTAGTTGAATTAGTTGTTAGCTCTCTCTAATATTGGTCAGGGTTCGGCATATTTCTTATCTTTAAATGAGCTTGAATATTTTTGCTTGAGTTATACTTGTTTAATTTCTTTTCCTCGTTGTTTATGTCCATAAACAAGAATTTCTTTTCTTTTTTTTATACTCTCCAAGTTAACTGTCTTAAGCATGATGTTTGTGAACTTGTTTTTTTGCCTCGGGTTTGAACTATTTTAATGTTAAGTTTGCATATTTGAACTCTATTATGTAAGTTCTTCCTATCGGTGTTCTTCATATGATATGAATCCACCACTAATTGACAATAAGTTTGATTTCTAACTTTGTTATCCCTTTCAATGACGTCAGTTATTTTGCGTTCTAACTCATTGCTATAGAATTTTTAAAAATGAGATCTTCGAAGTTCATAAGTTATATTTTCTATTTTATTTGCTTCTTGCTTATAAAGTATAAAGAGTTTTGTTCTATTAAATGTTTATCCCTTTTAACAGTTCCTTTTGCAAACCGTTGCTCTATGTCTCCATGAAGTGTCTTAGTTTTGTTTATTTCTCAAGTGTGGCTGCTTCATGCTTATTAAATTTCCCAAGAGCGATATTATGTTAATCAGTCTGTCTCTCTTCATTATATGGTTGTTAGTATACCTTTCTATTGCAGTATATAATTGGCGTGCTCGACTTAATTTCTATTCATTTAAGGTATCTTTACATTCCAGTGTTAGAATGTGAAATTATCTACTCCGCATGTGCTAATTATTCTCCCTTTTCTCCTTTCTTCACATGTAATACCGCATCAAGTCCCTTGGATTCCTCATTCCCTTGCATTCGATCTTCTTTGAGTCGACCTCCATCAAAACTCGAAAAGAAAACTATTTTTTCTTGGGTGAAAATCGAAAAATCAGAAGCAGCAACTCAAGGGTTGAAGAGGGTGGAATTTTGGACTTAGAAAGTCCAATTTAGACTTGCAAAAGCAGCGACACAAAGAAAATTTATGGACTCAAAAGTCCAAAATCACAGATGCAACAGAGAAGCAAAGAAAGCGGCGGCCAAATTTGGATCAGGACTCCCAAACTTTCTTTATATTATTTGTTTGACTTTCTTGTTATTATTGACATCTACCCTTTCTTGTTATTATCTGCTTATTACCTTGGGTGAATCCTCACGAGAGTTGGTGTTATTTATTAATCTCATTTTAAGTTAAATAATTTAAGCTTATCAGAATAACTTAAGAACATTTTATGTTCTTTCATAGTTATTAAAAAGTTTTGAATCCATGTTTACGAGTTTGAACTAACTATTTAGTTCAAATTTTTTAGTAGAATAAGATTGTTACGTTTATTAAACTAAATTAGTTGTCTTTTAATTTAACTTAGAACTTTGTATGAATGACTTAAGGATCTTTAATATCCTTTCATAGTTGTTAAACAAAGTCTTTGTAATCCATGTTTATGTGTTGAATTATTTGTATGGTTCAAAATATGACTATGGATAAAAGTTTTAAGTTTAGGATTATTCTTGAGACTTTTAGAAATATAAAAAAGATTTTTATCTAAGTTTTCAACAAGAATTTTTGAGTAGTTTGAAATAAATAAATAAATAAGATTTTTTAAAGTATTCTTAAGATTTTTCTTAAAATTAGTCAACTTTAAAATCCGTCGGTCAACCGCGTGTTAGCGGATTCTCTAAGGTGCTTAAACCCTTCCTTAGAGAATTAGTTGAACCCTTACCCAAAACTCTGGTTTATTTAAACGTTTTTCTTCTAAAAAAATTCCTTCTAAAACGGTTTTTCTTAATTTTTCCTAAAAACTTAAGTGGTGACTTCTTAAGTTACAAATTGTTTTCAAAAACTTTAACAAAAATTGGCCGAAGTTGCGTCTCGGCTTCGAAATCATCAGTTTTTGAAATCGAGTCGTAAACTGAATGGCGACTCTGCTGGGGATTCATCTAGGTTCTAACCAAAAGAATTTTATTATTTGGCTAACTATTTATTTGTATTAATTGTTAATTTTCTATTATTTGTTTAAATTTTGAATGTACTATTTTATATTGCATATCATGGCATAATTTTCGCCAAATGGCAAATAGAATACATTAGGACAAAGGCGGTTACGTGGCTTACCACGACTGTCCTTCAGAAAAGCACCTTCAAATTCTTTTGAAGTGATAAACGAATAGTTGGTTTGCGGTCATCCAACGTTGTTTATTATACTTTACCCCGTAGTTTGTCCATCTTGGGTAACCAGGTCTTTTCTTTAAACCAACTCTTAGTCAACTAAGTTAGAGCTCAACCAAAACCCTTTTTAGGTGTATTAACCTAAGATGATCCAATACCCAAGGTATATTGGACCCATTAGAAGACCACCTTGAGTCTAATTGACCCCCGGTCAATATAAGACGATCATCCAATTATTTGTTAAATTTGAAGGATATGTATGTCGATTTGTAAATACCATTGTCCTTTGGGGTTGAGTTTTTTATTTTTATAGGTAGTTTCTTTGTTTAAATTCAAGTGAAGATCCTCATCAAGAAGAAATTCAAAAGCATCAAGAAGTTCGGGAATGAAGATTCATATGGAAGCTTAGCTTACCATTGTACCCCTACGTGAGACTCATATTTATTTCTCTTTCCTCTATTGTGTATCCCTTTTTATTTTATTCATAAGTTCTGTATAAATATTTTTGGGGCAATGGATCGATTTACAAATGATATACACATCCTTCAAACGTTAGGCTTACCTTTGGCTTAAAAGGTCACATGTATGTTAGGAAGTGCTATATATTGTTTGTGTGTTAAATGTAACAGATTTTGTTTCATTTGTTCTTGTTTGACCTATGTGTTTATATACATATGTTTTGCTTTAAGCATAATTGGTCCATTATTCCATTCTAATGTTTTAGAACATCAATCTAATTTTCAAACCTTCCAAAATACTTTAACTCTATTACCAAAATACATTGAAAATCATTCGAGTTCTAGGTTCAATAGAGCTTTAAAAAAATATTAGGTCATCATTCAAATTCACGTTGACTTCGTTTTTTATTGAAAATAATTCTTTATACCTACATAGCCATCTTTACTAAAATTTACGTCAGTTTCTAGTCAATTTTAAGACATCTTTGTTTCTTAAAAGAGCTTTTCAGTTTAACTTCCCAAAAAAATAATAATAAAGTTTTAAATTTTTACTCAAATCATGTAGTTTGTTTTGTTCAAATACCTTTCTTTCGTCAAAATTTGAGTTCACATATGATCAAATTTTAACCATTTGATCACTTTTGAAGTCTCTGCCTTCTTCGAATTTTGGAGTAGTTTATTTAAAACAAAACACATGTTATTTGTTTTATATGTTACTTTGGTTGATTATTATGATTAATGGACTAACTTTCTTATTTTTTGAGTTGTTTTATAAGGAGAGACTGATTTGTGCTGGTAATCAAACTTGCTCACTTCATCAAAGTACCCACTGGCAGAACATTCATATTTTACATGGTCTAAGGTCAAGGGAATCTCTACAGACTCTTCATTTCTTACTTGGCCTACTAAAAGGACTCGTTCAAAAATGGATTCAACTATTCACACAGTTGCTTCGTCTGAAATGATCCCCCACTTCATCTATCCCGATAAATCTTAGTGCCTCGGTAGCAACAGAATCACCTATGGAAGTCATTGCCCGTCTAGAGCGACAAATTAGCACACTGAATCTCCTGGTAGCTCAATACCAAGCTGCTTCTCCGAATCAACCACCTGATGCTCGCCAAAAGGTGCCCATGCCACCGGTGTATCCGACTTCGACTGAGTTTCATCAAGGAGATCACTTTGCCACCTTTCAGCAAACTCAAAGCACCTCACTCACTAATTCAACTCAGGATACTCCTCTTGTGTACACATTTGCTCCTCCAAAAGCTCCAACGGTAACATATCACACTCTGCCAGTGTACACTTATGTCACCGCTCCACCTTTTACCAAGACTCCAGAGTTTCACTGGCCAGATGTTAATCACTATATTGAAATTGAGGGTGATGGAAAATCAATTGATGCTGAAATAATGAATAAGAAGATGAAAAGCTTAGAAGATGCTATGAGAGGTCTTCGTGGGTTCGATAGTAGATACGAAGAATTGTGCACATTTCCTGAGGTTGAGTTGCCACCTGGTTACAAGATTCCAAAGTTTGAGAAGCTTAGTGGATCAGGAAATCCATTCTTTCACTTGAAAATTTACTGTGAAAAGTTGATTGGCATTGGAAGCAACGAAGGGATAAGAATCAAGTTGTTCAATCAAAGTCTGAGTGGAAAAGCATTGGAGTGGTAATCTAAGCAAGATGTGACCAAATGGCGTACTTGGGATGATCTGGAAAATGCTTTTGTGGATCACTACAAGTTTTCATGTTGAGATCGCTCCTGATAGAATCTCTATTACCAAGCTAAAACCCAAGTCGACTAAATGCTTTCGAGAATATGCCATTCGTTGGAGAGAAGAAGCTGGTAGGGTGCACCCACCTACGGAGGAATCAGAAATTATCACCTACTTCATTCAGGCTAAAGACTTAGAATACTATGAGTGAATGGTGACAATGGATGGAAAGACATTTGCAGAAGTTATCAAAACAGGAGAAATGATTGAAGACGGTCTCAAAACTGGCAGAATAATGAGTTACGCCTCATCTCAATTTGCTAATAGAACCTATCAAACATGTTCTTTTGGAAAGAAAAAGGAGAAAGAAGTTATGATGATAACGACCCGAGGAGCTGCATCATGTAACCGTCAACAACCTCCAGGCTATTCTAATCCACAATACTATGTTTGCAACAAACAAGCAACATTTCGTTCTCCACGACCAATGCAAAATCCTCGAAACAACGCACCTCGTCCTAATTTTGAGAAAAAACCTCCCAGAGTCTTCACTCAATTGAGCGAGATACAGAGTCAACTTTTTGAGAGATTGAAAGAGGCAGGAATACTTCATCCAGTGGAAGCCAAGACTGTGAATACTTTGGCCGAGTGGTATGACCCAAGTAAGTGTTGTGCTTATCATTCAGGGGTTGTTGGTCATGATACTGAGAAGTGTATCACTCTCAAACACAAAATTCAGGATTTGATTGACAATGAGGTGGTTAAACTTGCTCAAGCTTCACCAAATGTGAACACCAATCCGCTACCCAAGCATAAGGAGTAGCTGTTAGCATGACCAGTTGCAAAGAAGAAGCAAGTTTCATGGAAGTTGCACTTTTGGCGTCTTTTAGTCTTGCATTTGGAGTTTGTTGTTTTTATCTGTAATCGTACTTTTATCGCTTTATTTCTTTGTAAGCGTTTGTTTGGATTTGATTTTACTTTTAAGTGTCTTTCATATGTAATAAACTACGTCTGACCTGAATTCTCAAGAATGAGATACGTAGGCGGACTATGTCAGCTTCGGTCACCCCTTTATCCCTTTTTAATGTTTTCTTGTACTTGGAACTATGTTTAAATTGATTCCTGCTCAACGGGATACGTAGGCGCCACACCAGCTCGGTCATATTCCCCGTAAATTTTCTCATTTGACTTTGTAATGAAAACTGGGCCAGAATTTTGAGAGGATCTCAAAATTCATTAGAAAGAGAACTTTATTCAACAAGCCAGATTCAAGGATCACTTCAAAGTTACAACTGGGGCAGAATTTTTTAGACTCACTCAAAAATTCAACTAAAAACTATACAAGTTCAAAATTTATGTTATCTTTTAAGGTGGGGCAGAATTTTTGAGGAGGTCCTCAAAAAATTCATCAAGCGGTATTTCAAGACCAGACAATCTTGTAATCCAGAAGGCAAAGGAGCATCGGGATGGCAAAGCAAATCCAACACGAATCAGTCTCTCAAAACTAAGATTTTTTTTTGGATGCAGGCACCACAAATTACAAGGCATCATTGAATTCAGAATAACCCCATCATAACTCAGATGATTCCTACTTCCACTCATCTTTTAAAAATTTTCCTTTTAATTTATCATGACTTACACTTCTCAACTTTACAGATGGGATAGCTTTGCACAATGACGAAAACTATAACACGTTATCCAGACCAATATAAGCCGAACAACTTCATCTGAAAACTTATCTTTTACTTTGTTAATTTTATTATGTTACTAATTACATCTGAACTCTGCAGGTGTCGTCAGAATTGGAGTCGAAATTTCAAAAGATCCTTTCGATTTTTAAAAGATCAGTCCAGACATTCACCAGACAAAGGACAAACACTAGTCCTTATCCAAAAATGTTATTATGAAGGATTCCTGAAACCAAGGATCCAATCCAAACTGACTCTTATCCTCTATTTTGTTTGAAGAGCTTTTTTTTCTTCGTTTTTCAACTCTCGCCCTTTTTAAGGCAATTTTTTCATTCTTTAAAAGTTCCATTAAGTTTCAGGTTCGAACTACGTAAGACCTGATTTCTTGTTCCAGCAAGATACGTAGGCAATCCTATATAAGGATTTGGTCTTCCTACTGTTTCAAACTACAGACCTCAGAGGAAACTGGGCATGCTTTTGAATTACTCATTATCGTTTCCCACCAATTATTTCAATTAAGTACCCTTTGACTGGAAACAGGGACAACTTTTTGAAGTAGTTTAAAATTCTCAAAATCTTCATTCGACTTCAAGTTTCAAAGATAACCTTTATCAACATAATCTCTTCTTTGCAAGAGACTCCAGATTTAAAGTGAGGACACATTTCGCGTGAGATCCCTAGTCAGTCTTTAGCGCCTCCTTTCAAAGTTAAAAAGTTCTCAAATTGTTTTTCTAAAATTCCACGTTCTCGATGATTACCAGATAGTCATGACTCGTTCAAAATTCTTGACATTTATTCATTTGTTTGTTATTTCTAATAAATTTTCAATTATCACAGGGACGAGAAAGTTTTTATGACAACCAGAGATGTTATCGGCTTCACAAACTACAAGAAACTAATCAGATTACTCTATTACAACGTTAAATTATTAATGGAGAGTCATTTCCTTCAACGTGACACGTTAAATTATTATTGGAGAGTCACTTCCTTCAACGTGACACATTAAATTATTATTGGAGCGTCACTTCCTTTAACATGACACATTATGTTAGTATTGGAGTGTCACTTCCTTCAACGTGACACGCTAAATTATTATTGGAGTGTCACTTTCTTTAACGTGACACATTAAATTATTATTGGAGAGTCACTTTCTTCAACATGACATATTAAGATTATTATTGGAGCGTCACTTCCTTCAACGTGACACGTTAAATTATCATTGGAGAGTTACTTCCTTCAACGTAACACGTTAAATTATTATTGGAGCGTCACTTCCTTCAACGTGACACGTTAATTTATTATTGGAGAGTCACTTCCTTCAACGTGACACATTAAATTATTATTGAAGTGTCGCTTCCTTCAACGTGACACGTTAATTATTATTGGAGCGTCACTTCCTTCAACGTGACACATTATGTTAGTATTGGAGCGTCACTTCCTTCAACGTGACACGTTAAATTATTATTGAAGAGTCACTTCATTTAACGTGACACGTTAAATTATTATTGGAGAGTCACTTCCTTCAACGTGACATATTAAGATTATTATTGGAGCGTGTACTTCCTTCAACGTGACACGTTAAATTATCATCGGAGAGTCACTTCCTTCAACGTGACACATTAAATTATTATTGGAGCGTCACTTCCTTCAACGTGACACGTTAAATTATTATCGGAGAGTCACTTCCTTCAACGTGACACGTTAAATTATTATTAGAGCGTCACTTCCTTCAACGTGACACGTTAAATTATTATTGGAGCGTCATATCCCTAGAAGTGACACATTATATATTATTATTGAATTATCACATCGTTTAAATTGACACACCATTTTGAATCATCACTTTTTTCAAGAGAATTACACTTGAAATTGGATCGTCATCTCCTTCACTATGACATGTTAAATCAGGTTAGTACAAATTATATTTGTATTAATGTTACATTTTCCACTGAAAACTTTTTTCCGGACTTTCCAATACACAAAGAGGACTATGTCAAATAGGATGCAGCACGACGTGAAACTTTTTCTTAGCAGCGAACTGGGACATAGTCCAAAGAGGATATCAAACTCTTAGGACGCGAGTTGAGGAACGACTTCCACCACAGTAAAATCACATCCCTATCCTAAGGCATGTGGGTATTTTCTTGATTTTAATAGTTTCAGTTTCGCTTTTAGTGAAATTTTCAACTCTCACTGGAGGCAATTTGTCAAATTCGGGTGACAATACACCTAGAGCTTTGGAAATTACGTCCATGTAAGTTCTTACCTATGGGTGTGAAGGGCCCCATATTCATAGTTGAGATGTTTGTAAGCCTTTTTTTCGTGCTCAATTATTTTGTTACTCATTCTTAAGCTAAAGGTTATTTTCGCATACGAGATTTCCTTTTCAATCGATCGAGTCGAACTACAAACAATCTGATTACCTAAGTTTAGGGATATGTAAGCGGGCTCAATGTTGAAAACTCAACTTTATTCCAGCAGATCATTTCCAACTCTATTCTCGAGCTTTTTGTTCTCTCCATACTTCGACACCGGAATAGCTGTTGCATTCATTCAAAATCGCGTGTTAAACCAAGCGTATCGAACTACAAGCGGCCTGAATTCTCATATAGCCTGAGATATGTAGGAAACCCACTTACGGGGCTCGGCCACAATTCCTAAAGTCCGTACCAAAAGGTCTTTTATGAAAGATGAAGATATGGTTAGTCAAAATTGGATTTGTCAAATTCATTTGCCTCGGATTTCTTTCATCAATCCAAGTCAAACGAGGGGCAGCTGTTGACACCCAATTTTGACCCCCCATGATTGGAATTAAATTTCGAGTTTCTCAAATTTCAAACGACTTGAAATAACTAACTTTATAAAATTCAAAATATTTTAAAGATATTTTGAGTAGTTTTTAACATATTTATAATTTTTAAGTAATATATATGTTTTATATATATAATTTTTGTATATAATTAGCATATTTTATGAATATTTCAAAAATTATCTCAAAAAAGATTTAAATTTTTAGTAAGTATATTATTGAACTAGTTTAGTTTAAACTACGGTTATAATTTTTTAAATAATTTAGTTTATAATTAGGCTAATTATTTCATTTCGTTAAGTTTAAGAAGCTCGTCAATTAATTTTGTTTAAATTCGTCTTGAATAAGATTTGACAGAATTTAACTAATTAAGCTCAATTTCAGTTATATTCTTATATTCAATTTTCTATAACCTTAACCCATTGGCCAAATTTTCTAGACCTATTTGGGACAAAACCATTTTAGGCCTTTATTTTACAGCCCTTCAATTTCAAACTCATTCCCAGCTGACCCAGCACCTCATTTCAAACCCCAATTCAACACTTTCCAGACCCCATCCCACCCAAATTAAGCTCGACCCAGCCCAAGCAGCCCTTATACTCTTCTCTCTCTCTTTGATCCTTTCTCAGCAGTACGCTCAACCCAGAAAAGGCATACCAGACGCGAACTTGCAGCAAATCGCAGCAATAGTACGCGAACCCAGCCCCAATCGCGCGTGTCTGTCCTCATCTCTCCTCTCCACTCCCCTCTTCCTTATCATTTTCGTACAAAGGAGAATGTTTAGGTGTCGGAATCATGTTCCTCGATCGTCCTTCGCTTAAAATCAACGCCTCACCATTCAATTCGTACACTAACCAATTGGAAATCCCTATCTGTTAAGGGATTTTCAAAATTCTCAAAAATCCCACATCGTTTCTTCTCAGATTTTTGGGATTTTTGGGTTTATATATAAACTCTCTTCTTTCACTGTTTCAGATGAGGATTTTCGGAGACCAAAGATTACCCATAAAGTTTTGGGAATTCTTGGTTCCATAGTTCAAAATTTTAAAGCGTTTTGTGGCTTTTCAAGTTGAAGAGGTGGAATCGTCTCCGTCAAACTCGTAGTTCCGGTTCGCTGCCTGCAACCAGGTAATCTTCTCTTTATTTTGGTATTTATGTTAGCTCTTAATTATGCCTTATTCATTGAAATTGTGTTTGGCATTAGCTGTTTAAGTATGGTTCCAGTAGCTAAAAAATATTGCTTATGCTTTTGTGTTCAAGAATTTTTATTGTCAAGCTGATAATGTGTATTTGTTTTGTTCGTTCAATTTGAAAATCTTTTGAAGTGTCATTATTCGTGATGAAGTTCTTTTTTGGTATCTTCTTGCGCATTGATTACCTTTAGCTAGTCTTAATGCTGATTGAAAGAGGGTTACTGTAGGTTTAGTCATGTTACCTCTCTGTTTTCTTAGCCATAGCAAAGTATGCTCGTCTTGTTTTTTCTAACCCCGAATAATGGTGTTCATGTTATTTTTCTTTCCGGTTGTTGCTTTTGTTCCAATTTCTCAGCATGTTCTCTTTCAATTTTGATTAGAAGTAATAAGTTGTATCCCTTCCCTTTCCGTTATTATCGTTCATTTGATATCCATGTTCGTTTTATACACTTCCTTGTCTGATTGTATTTCATGGTTGGAGTTCTGCTTCCTAGTCAGAGACTTCCATTATTCATATTCATATAAATTAGGTGATAAATTGTGGAAGTGTGAGCATAATGAAAACTTGTTAATTGAATTTATATTCATAATATGTCGTCTTCGATGCATGCTATATGAGTTTTGTGCTAATGGCAACTTGGGTATTCTCTTCATTGCCTTATTTTTCTTTTAGATGTCGGCTTGTTATATACATCCCTTTGTTTGAAGCAATTGGTTGTTACTATTTTTTTTTATCCTAAGCTTAAAAATGATCCTTCTACTTCTTGTCTATCCTAGTCTTGTTGAAGGTAGCTAAGCTTTAATACTGTTAAGATAAAGTAAAGGTGGTGTTTTCTTTTGCAAATCTTCTCCTTAAGAAGTGAATCCTCAGTGCTTTTATTTAAATCTTCTTCTTTATTTTTGTTTAATGGTTTAGTCTTAAAGATTGTTTAAAATTTTGTTTCCTTGCAACAGGCGACTGTTAGATTAAACCAACATATCCTCTTGTCTATACCATATAAGTGTTCTTTCTATATATTTTGAATGCTTATTTTTTAGACTGTCCCTTTGTTTTGTTTAAATTATGATGAGTTAGGTCCTAAAATATGACCTTGTAAATGTGCGGAACTCCCTGTTCGATGCCTTTATGCCCCTTCTTTCAATTCTTGAGTTAAAATATAATACTCATAATTGCCTCCATTGCTTTTTGTTTCTTTGCTCAAGTTTCTGGTTGTATCATGTAGTTGGATTAGTTGTTAGCTCTCTCTAGTATTGGTCAGGGTTCGGCATATTTCTTATCTTTAAATGAGCTTGAATATTTTTGCTTGAGTTATACTTGTTTAATTTCTTTTCCTCGTTGTTTATGTCCATAAGCAAGAATTTCTTTTCTTTTTTTTATACTCTCCAAGTTAACTGTCTTAAGCATGATGTTTGTGAACTTGTTTTTTTGCCTCGGGTTTGAACTATTTTAATGTTAAGTTTGCATATTTAAACTCTATTATGTAAGTTTTTCCTATCGGTGTTCTTCATATGATATGAATCCATCACTAATTGACAATAAGTTTGATTTCTAACTTTGTTATCCCTTTCAATGACGTCAGTTATTTTGCGTTCTAACTCATTGCTATAGAATTTTTAAAAATGAGATCTTCGAAGTTCATAAGTTATATTTTCTATTTTATCTGCTTCTTGCTTATAAAGTATAAAGAGTTTTGTTCTATTAAATGTTTATCCCTTTTAACTGTTCCTTTTGCAAACCGTTGCTCTATGTCTCCATGAAGTGTCTTAGTTTTGTTTATTTCTCAAGTGTGGCTGCTTCATGCTTATTAAATTTCCCAAGAGCGATATTATGTTAATCAGTCTGTCTCTCTTCATTATATGGTTGTTAGTATACCTTTCTATCATAGTATATAATTGGCGTGCTCGACTTAATTTCTATTCATTTAAGGTATCTTTACATTCCAGTGTTAGAATGTGAAATTATCTACTCCGCATGTGCTAATTATTCTCCCTTTTCTCCTTTCTTCACATGTAATACCGCATCAAGTCCCTTGGATTCCTCATTCCCTTGCATTCGATCTTCTTTGAGTCGACCTCCATCAAAATTCGAAAAGAAAACTATTTTTTCTTGGGTGAAAATCGAAAAATCAGAAGCAGCAACTCAAGGGTTGAAGAGGGTGGAATTTTGGACTTAGAAAGTCCAATTTAGACTTGCAAAAGCAGCGACACAAAGAAAATTTATGGACTCAAAAGTCCAAAATCACAGATGCAACAGAGAAGCAAAGAAAGCGGCGGCCAAATTTGGATCAGGACTCCCAAACTTTCTTTATATTATTTGCTTGACTTTCTTGTTATTATTGACATCTACCCTTTCTTGTTATTATCTGCTTATTACCTTGGGTGAATCCTCACGAGAGTTAGTGTTATTTATTAATCTCATTTTAAGTTAAATAATTTAAGCTTATCAGAATAACTTAAGAACATTTTATGTTCTTTCATAGTTATTAAAAAGTTTTGAATCCATGTTTACGAGTTTGAACTAACTATTTAGTTCAAATTTTTGAGTAGAATAAGATTGTTACGTTTATTAAACTAAATTAGTTGTCTTTTAATTTAACTTAGAACTTTGTATGAATGACTTAAGGATCTTTAATATCCTTTCATAGTTGTTAAACAAAGTCTTTGTAATCCATGTTTATGTGTTGAATTATTTGTATGGTTCAAAATATGACTATGGATAAAAGTTTTAAGTTTAGGATTATTCTTGAGACTTTTAGAAATATAAAAAAGATTTTTATCTAAGTTTTCAACAAGAATTTTTGAGTAGTTTGAAATAAATAAATAAATAAGATTTTTTAAAGTATTCTTAAGATTTTTCTTAAAATTAGTCAAATTTAAAATCCGTCGGTCAACCGCGTGTTAGCGGATTCTCTAAGGTGCCTAAACCCTTCCTTAGAAAATTAGTTGAACCCTTACCCAAAACTCTGGTTTATTTAAACGTTTTTCTTTTAAAAAAATTCCTTCTAAAATGGTTTTTCTTAATTTTTCCTAAAAAATTAAGTGGCGACTACTTAAATTATAATTTGTTTTTCAAAAACTTTAACAAAAATTGGCCGAAGTTGCGTCTCGGCTTCGAAACCTTCAGTTTTTGAAATCGGATCGTAAACAAAGTGTTAGCACTTAAATGTCTTCAAAGAAGACAAGTGTCCTTACACTTGGCAAATCTCATTTCATGCACCTTGACACTTGTCAAGATGAAAAGAAATTTGTTGGCCTATAAATATGTTTGTTAACATTGAAAGGAAATGGGCTACTTCATTCTCCCTATTTCTGTCTCCACTTCACTTCTTCTATTTTATTATTTTAATTTATAACACGTTATCAGCACGAAGCTCTAATTTCTTTCAAATATATTAGGTATAATAAATCATCTCTTATATATTTTTATTTACATGCTAATTCTTTCTTACTTATTTATTTGTTTTAGTTAAATTAACTAGATGATCTTTATTTGATATATCTAACTCTATTATTATTTAGTGGGTTATATAATTTTGATATGTATATAATTTTCTCTCAACTACTCTTATAAAATAATATCACCATAATTTTTATTTCTCGAACGTTCTAAGATACTACATAAAATTTTATTTATGTATGTTATTTTTATGTACCTAACAATAGAAATATTATTTATATATTTTTATATTGCTGATCCTATTTATGTGTCTCTGCATTGCTAATTTTATTTATGTGTTTATATATGTTGACTTATATACCTTAAATTTGTATGCTTCTTTTCGTATTTTTTTTTATCAACAATTCCTTTTATTTGGCAATATTCAAGAATTTATATTAACAGTAGATTAAATTAGTTTAACAGTGACACCAACGAATTACTAAATTATTAGTGTAAACAAATTGTCTCATAAGAATGTACTAATGATTGATTAGCAATACTTTATATCACTTTCAAAGAGGTCTTTTAATGATATTAGCATAAGAATTTATTCATATGTATTTGGTTTAGAAATTTGGTCTTAGTCAAATTTAATATTTCTAACTCATCTTCCTTTTTAGTTTTTATCATGTCAAATATATCAAAGCTTGAGTTTGTGTCACTTGACATTACTGGAAAAAATTATTTGTCATGGGTCCTTGATGCTGAAATTCACCTTGACGCTAAAGGTCTTGGCGATACTATTAAACAAGAAAATAAAGCATCAAGTCAAGATAAAGCGAAGGCGATTTTTCTCCGACATCATCTTCATGAGGGATTAAAAACTGAATACTGAACTGTGAAAGACCCTCTTGAATTATGGATTAATTTGAAGGATCGATATCACCACCTAAAACTTACGGTGTTACCAAAAGCTCGATATGAGTGGATACACCTTCGATTTCAAGATTTTAAAATTGTAACTGAGTATAATTTTGCTATTCATAAAGTAAGTTCCACATTAAAATTATGTGAAGATACTATCATTGATGATGACTTACTTGAGAATTTTTTTTCCACTTTTCACGCTTCAAATGTGTTGTACAACAACAATACCGTGAAAAAGGGTTTAAGAAATATTCTGAATTAATTACATGCCTACTTGTGGCTGAGCAGAATAATACTTTGTTGATGAAAAATCATGAAGGTCGTCCCACTGGGTCTGCTCCATTCCCTGAAGCGAATGTTGTAGCAACACATAATCACAGTCTGAATCAAGAGAAAATAATTCTCGTGGACGTGATCGTGATCGTGACCATGGTCGTGATCGTGAACGAGGACGTGGACGTGGTAGAGGACGAAATAATTATCGTCATTATGGTGGAAATAGACATGAGAATAACAAAGTTCCTCAAAACAATCCTTCTCGGAGAAAATTTAATATTTGTCACAAATGTGGCATGAAAGATCATTGGGCACGCGAATGTCGTACGCCTGATCATTTTGTGAAACTTTATCAAGTCTCTCTCAAAAGAAAAGATAATAATGTGGAGGCGAACTTGACCTTTCGAAATGATGATAATGAAGTAGCTCCCTCAAATAAATATGATGATATTGAGGCAAATCTTGCATATAAAGATGATGATTTTGAAGGCCTCCCAAATATTACTCGTTTGGAAGCTGAAGACCTTTATCAGAATATTGATTGAATAACTCATCGTTTAACTGGGGAAAAATCATGAAAAATAGTAATAATTTTCTATTATGTTTACTACTATGTTGTTCTTCTTAAATGTTTTTCTTAAGGCATTAAGTCTTATTAATTTCTATAATTTTAAGTATAATTTCTTAAAGTTTCTTATGTTGTTAGTTTTTCATGTTCTTATTATATCTTTTATTTTTATGAAGAATATGGAAATTCCTCAGTCTTCAGTTGGATCCAAAATCAATCATGAAGATATATGTCTTATAGATAGTGCCACAACACATACAATTTTAAGAGATAAGAACTATTTTTATTATTTAATTATGAAAGCAGCTAATGTGAATACAATATCTGGTAGTATACAATTAATAGAAGGCTCCAAAAAAACTAACTTAGTACTTATCCGAGGATCAAATTTGATAATCAATGAAGCATTATATTGTAGTAAGTCTCAAAGAAACTTATTAAGTTTCAAAGACATTCGTCAAAATAACTATCATATTGAGACTACAAGTGATGAAAAGAATGAATATCTTTATATTACTACAATTATGTCGGGTAAGAAGTTTGTACTTAAAAAGTTACCCGCTCTTTCATCCGGCTTATATTACACAAGTATTAGCATGGCTGAAACACATGTCATAGTAAACAAAATGTTTACTAAATCAAATAATTTTATTATTTGGCATGACCGGTTGGGCCATCCCGATTCTAATATGATGCGCAAAATAATAGAGAGTTCACATGGACATTCTTTGAAGAACCATAAAATTCTTAAATTTAAGAAATTCCTTTGTGTTGCATGTTCTCAAGGCAAATTGATTACTAGACCATCAGTAATCAAAGTGGAAATTGAATCTCCAGCATTTCTAAAACGTATACAGGGTGATATATGTGGTCTCATTCACCCGTCATGCGGACCATTTAAATATATATGGTTTTAATATATGCATCTACAAGATGGTCACATGTATCAACGCGCAATGTGGCATTTGCAAGGTTACTTGCTCAACTAATAAAGTTAAGAGCACAATTTCCAGATTATACAATTAAAAAAATTCGTCTTGATAATGCTGGTTGATTTACGTACCAAGCTTTTAATGATTATTGTATATCAACTGGGATAATAGTTGAACATCCAGTTGCTCATGTTCATACTCAAAATGGTCTAGAGGAATCATTGATTAAACGTCTTCAATTAATTGCTAGATCAATGCTTATGAGAACAAAACTTCATATTTCATTATGGGGTCATGCTATTTTACATGCGGCAAGTCTTGTACGGATCAAACCGATAAGTTATTATAAAATCTCTCCATTACAATTGACTTTTGGTCACGAGCCAAATATTTTTCATCTAAGAATATTTAGATGTGCGGTATATGTTCCAATTGTTCCACCATAACGTATAAAGATGGGTCTCCAAAGAAGGTTGGGGATATATGTTGGGTATGAATCTCCTTCGATTATAAAATATTTGGAACCTATGACTGGAGATTTATTTACGGTAAAATTTGTTGAATGCCATTTCGATGAATCAGTATACCCAGCATTAGGTGGAGAAAATAAGCAGCTGAAAAAGAAAATAGATTGGAATGCATTATCACTATCTCATTTAGATTCTCGTACAAATAAATGTAAACAAGAGGTTCAAAAGATAATTCATATGCAAAATATTGCAAATCAACAAATGAGTCTAGACCACTGACCTATCAAGAGTTACTAAATCTCATATTCCAGCTGCTAATGCTCCAAGTCGAGTTGACGTCCCGATAAGATAATTAATTAATACAAATGAGTCTAGACCACGCCTAAAACGTGGTAGACCAATCGGTTTCAGAGATAAAAATTCTCGAAAAAGGAAAGAAGCTAACGATCAAGATGGTCATAATATGAAAGAACCTGCTCAAGAAGAGCAAAGAGATATAATAATTGATGAAACCTTGGAAGAGGTTCAGGCGCCTGAAAATAATGAAGAAATCTCAATATATTATGTCTCATCAAGAAAATTATGGAATCGAAATGATATAATTGTCGACAATAATTTTGCTTATAATGTTGCTATAGAAATAATGCAACAAAATGAGGATCTTGAACCAAAATCTGTCGAGGAATGTAGACAGAGAAATGATTGGCCAAAATGGAAAGATGCAATTCAAGTTGAATTAGCTTCGCTTGAAAAACGCGAAGTTTTCGGACCGATAGTCCGAACACCTGAAGGTATAAATTCAATGGGGGTACAAATAGGTTTTTGTGCGAAAACGAAATGAGAAAAATGAAGTCGTAAGATATAAGGCACGACTAGTGGCACAAGGATTTTCGCAAAGACCTGGTATTGATATATGGAGACATATTCTCCTGTGGTGGACGCAATCACGTTCAGATATCTTATAAATCTGGCAGTTCATGAAAAACTTGACATGCATCTGATGGATGTCGTTACAACCTATTTATATGGCTCACTAGACAACGATATTTTTTGAAAATTCCTGAAGGATTAAAAATGTCTGAAGTATATAAAAATTCCCGGGAAAATTGTTCAATAAAACTTCAAAAATCTTTATACGGATTGAAACAATCAGGAAGCATGTGGTATAATCGCCTTAGCGAATACCTATTAAAGGAAGGGTATAAGAATGACCCAATTTATCCTTGTGTATTTATTAAAAGGTCGGGATCTGAATTTGTTATTATAGCTGTATATGTTGATGACTTGAATATCATTGGAACTCGTGAAGAGCTTTCAAAGGCATTAGAATGTTTGAAAAAGGAATTTGAAATGAAAGACCTTGGAAAGACAAAATATTGTCTTGGTCTACAAATTGAATATTTTAAAAATGGAGTATTTATTCATCAATCAACATATACTAAGAATATTTTAAAGATATTTAAATGGATAAAGCACATCTATTAAGTACCCCAATGATTGTGAGATCACTTGATATTAATAAAGATCCATTTCGACCTCATGAAGAATGACGAAGAACTTGTTGATTCTGAAATATCATATATTAGTGCAATTGGTGCATTGATGTACCTTGCTAGTAATTCTCGACCAGATATATCTTTTTCTGTAAATTTATTAGCTAGATTTAGTTCTTCCACAACTCGAAGACACTGAAATGGTATTAAACATATATGTAGATACCTTCAAGGGACCATCGATATGGGATTATTGTATTCAAAAGAATCTGATTCACAATTAGTTGGCTATGCAGATGTATGATTTTTGTCTGACCCACATAAAGGTCGATCCCAGATAGGTTACTTATTTACATATGGAGGTACATCTATATCATGGCGTTCAACAAAATAAACTATGGTTGCTACTTCTTCAAATCATGCAGAGTTAATAGCCATACATGAAGCAAGTCGAGAATGCGTGTGGTTGAGATCAATAACTCGACACATCCAGGAAACATATGGTCTTCCCTTAAAAGGAGACATCCCGACAACCTTATTTGAAGACAATGCTGTGTGTATAACTCAACTAAGAGGAGGATACATCAAAGGAGATAGAACAAAACATATTTCACCAAAATTTTTCTTTACTCACGATCTTCAAAAGAAGGGAGAAATAGATGTTCAACAAGTTCGTTCTAGTGATAATTTAGCAGATATATTCACCAAGGCATTACCAACTTCAATCTTTGAGAAGCTGAGATACAAGATCGGAATGCGTCATCGTCGAGATATTAAGTAATGTGTTAATCAGCGGAGTAAATACGTGTTGCACTCTTTTTCCCTTAACCAAGATTTTATCCCACTGGATTTTCCTGGTAAGGTTTTTAATGAGGCAACAAATAATACGTATTACAAATAACTATGAACATTTTTTTTGTACATAAACATCCAAGGGGGAGTGTTGTAAATTATGTATGTTTATGGGCATATGATATGTAAGTGCTGGCACTTAAATGTCTTCAAAGAAGACAAGTGTCCTTACACTTGGCAAATCTCATTTCATGCACCTTGACACTTGTCAAGATGAAAAGCAATTTGTTGGCCTATAAATATGTTTGTTAACATTGAAAGGAAATGGACTACTTCATTCTCTCTATTTCTGTCTTCACTTCACTTCTTCTATTTTATTATTTTAATTTATAACAGTTTACTTATTTTATTAACCATCAACATAAGATTTTTTTATTTTTTAATACGGATATTCATAACTTATATTTTGTAGCTAAAAATAATTGTGTCGTAATTTGATCAAAATGGTGAAAATTACTTTTTGATTTGATCGCACACTTTTCTTTTTAGTTTGTGCCAAAAAAAAATTCAACTTTCTATAATTATTCAATTTTCTCTCTAATTTACTCTTAGTGAAATGATTCTTGGTCATATAAATATTTAAAGCTTGTTTTAGATCATAATTTTTTTTAAAACATTCTTAAATATCGTATCGAATAAAAAAAATCACAAGAAATAAGACACAGACAATACTTTTTTCTTAGCAAAATTAAGTATATATCATACGATAAGCACGTCAAAAGGGTTAGGGGTCGGGTTGCAGTGATTTCCACTTATCCATCCAATAAACACAATGTATGGCTGATAAGTTTCTTGAAATCCTACTAAATGTACACTAATAACCTCATAAGTCGCGTTTTTCTGATATTTTTTATTTATCCCGTTGATAAGCCTTCCCATTTGAATTATTCTTTGGCTACACCAAAAGCAAAGTATTTCCTGTTTCTTGTACCTACTTCTTCTTTACCTTAAAGCAAATTCCATCCATCAATTTCAATCTGTGTAATTCACTTTTCCAGTATACAAAAAACTCAGTTACCAACGAGAGAATTCGTGATATAAATTGATATATATTTATTTATTTTTAATTAAAAATTTCAAGTTCATTTATTTTAGTTGAAAATTCAGAATTAGTCTAACATATCGAAAATCAAACGCATGAAATAAACTACTCTCAGCAAACCAACAAGTGCTTTTATTGCAAACCAAATACATCGCGTATCACATAATATATTAAAACACCATAACCAGTACAAGGGTCTCATGGTCCCTTCTCAAGCAAATTAAAATGGCAGATAATAAAATTAAAACAAAGCAAACAGTAACGAAAACCCCCAAATCAACCGTTAAGCTTACATCCTCGCGGAACTCAGAGAGCCAGAACAAGACCCGGAACCGACTTACCGACCCGATTAGGCAGACTACTCTCCCAAAGAGAAGGGCAATGCCGTGTAGCAGCAATGGAAGACAAATCCGAAGAAGGGCAATTATTATTACTATTGTCAAGTCGAGTAACAGTGAGAGAGGTATTGAAATACTCCCTAACCTGAGTAATTATCCCATCGTTAACAGTCCAAGCGTGAACCCAAGTAATAGAACGATCAGGATCGCAGCCTTCGACAAGGACAGTAGATCCAAAGGCGTCAATACTTTGAGGAATGAATTTGAAGAAATAGTGGTCGGAGTTTGCAGTACCAGTTAGTATGCGCATTAAAAATTGATGTGAAGGTGGACCATGGAACCACCACTCAAGGTCAGAGGCCAGAAGTTTCTGGACCTTGTCAACGTCACGTGAGCTCAAAGCTTCATATAGGGCGAGCACCACCCCTTTATTTCTGGTTTCTTCCAGAATTTCCTGAGAATTAGCCAGTTCCAGAAAAAGATGAGAGAATATATTGATATACCAACTAATAATAAAGGATGCTGATTAGATTGGAATGAAAGGGGGAAGAAGGTATACAAGGATTATATAGGAAAGATTCAAGGCTATTAGTGAAATATATCAGGGTGAGAGGGCGTTTTTGGGAAACTTACAATTGTGAGTACATTTCACGCGCCGTTCAGTGCATGAACTTTACGTGTCCATGCATGTATGGATGAATATTCTCGTTTTCTTTTGGGTGGGGACAGAATTAAGTGGGCCCTACCTACTGACGTTTTAATTGCGAGGATGTCTAGCCAATTTTAGTGGATGGCTGTATGTATCAATTAAAAAGTAAGCCTGCATTAACATGACTTATGAATGATTAATTAAAAAATATCTTAAATATTATATTATTAAAATTTGTTATAAAATATTTCACCAAAATATAATTAATTTTTGATTGAAAATAAATATTCATGTTGTAAAATAAAAGGAAAAGACAAAAATATTTAAACAATATAGGAAGACAAAATAGTGATAGAAAAGTATATAATAGATAATATTCTTATTATCTTCAACTGTATTTCATAAGGATGAAAAGACTACCCTTTTATAGGATTTAGAAAATACTATTTTAAATTCTTTAACCAAATACGTTAGCACAACATTAAGTCTTATAAATAGGGTCAATACGTTATGTTTTTTATGAAAAGAAACATCCACAATTCAATAGTTTTATAACACTCCCCCCTTGGATGTTTATAGATAATGTGTCTCGTTCAAACCTTACTAGGAAAATCCCAGTGGGAAAAATCCTAGTGAAGGAAAAAGAGTACACACGTCTTGTAATACGCCTTGAGTGCTGCCTCATTAAAAACCTTACCAGTAAAATCCAATGGGACAAAACCATGGCTAAGGGAAAAAGAGTACAGCGCGTATTTGCTCCCCTTGATGAAAAATTTAATTGATATTTTTGAGACGACGCATCCAATCTTGTATCTTAGCTTCTCAAATATTGACGTTGGCAATGCCTTAGCGAATAAATCTGCAAGATTATCACTCGAACGAATCTGTTGAACATTTATCTCACCATTTTGTTGAAGATCATGTGTGAAAAAGAACTTAGGTGAAATATGCTTTGTTCGGTCTCCTTTGATATATCCTCCCTTTAATTGAGCTATGCAAGCATCATTATCTTCATACAATATTGTTGGAGTCTTTGTTTGCACAGAAAGACAGCATAATTGCAAAATATTTTGAGTCATTGATCTCAACCATACACACTCTCAACTGGCTTCATGAATGGCTATTATCTCTGAATGATTTGAAGAAGTAGCAACTATTGTTTGCTTCATTGAACGCCATGATATAGTTGTACTTCCATATGTGAATAAATAGTCTGTCTGAGATCGGGCTTTATGTGGGTCAGACAAATAGCTAGCATCTGCATAACCGATCAATTCTGACTTGGATGCATTAGAATACAACAATCCCATATCAATTGTTCCTTGAAGATATCTGAATATGTGCTTAACACATTTCCAATGTCTTCTTGTTGGACATGAGCTGAATCTCGTCAATAAACTTACTGCAAAATAAATATCTGATCGGGTATTGTTGGCAAGGTACATTAGTGCCTCAAGAGCACTGAGATATGGTGTTTCATCACCAAGAACCTCTTCATCCTTTTCTGGAGGTCGGAATAGGTCTTTATTTATATTAAGAGATCTCACAACCATTGGGATACTCAATGGGTGTGATTTATCCATGTAAAATCTCTTTAAAACCTTTTCAGTATATGTTGATTGATGGATAAATATTCCATTTGTCAAATGTTCAATTTGAAGGCCAAGACAAAATTTTGTCTTACCAAGATCTTTCATTTCAAATTCTTTCTTCAAACACTCAACGGCTTTTGAAAGCTCGTTAAGAGTTCCAATGATATTCAAGTCATCAACATGAATAGATATTATTTCAAATTTAGATTTTGACCTTCGCATAAAAATACAAGGATAAATAGGATCATTCTTGTACCCTTCTTTTAGCAAATATTCGCTAAGACGATTACACCACATTCGCCCTGATTGTTTTAATCCATATAAGGATTTTTGAAGCTTTATTGAACAACTTTCTTTTGAATTTTTCTATGCTTCAAGAATTTTGAGTGCTTCAGAGATTTTCAAAAAATATTGTGATCTAGCGAGTCATACAAATAGGCTGTGACAACGTCCATTAAACGCATTTTAAGTTTTTCATGAACTGTCATATTTATTAGATACCTGAAGGTAATTGCATCTACTATAGGAGAATATGTCTCCTCGTAATCAATGCCAGACCTTTGTGAAAATTCTTGTGTCACAAGTCGTGCTTTATATCTTACGACTTTATTATTTTCATCGCATTTTCGCACAAAAACCCATTTATGCCCCACTGGCTTGACACCTTCAGGTGTTCGGACTATTGGTCCAAAAATTTCACATTTTTCAAGTGAAGCCAATTCTGTTTGAATTGCTTTCTTCCATTTTGGCCAATTATTTCTCTGTGTAAACTCGTTGACAGATCTTGGTTCCAAATCCTCATCTTGTTGCATTATTTCAACTGCAACATTATAGGCAAAAATATTAACAACCACAATATTATTTCGATTCCATATTTTTCTCGTCGAGTCATAATTTATAGAGATTTCCTCATTCTCATTACTTTTAGGTACATGGACCTCCTTTGTGGTGTCATCATTTATTATGTCTCGAAGCTCTTCATGAGCAATTGCCTCTATATTATGATCATCATCATGATCATTTATTCTTTTTTTTTCCGAGAATTTTTATCCTTGGAACTAATTGGTCTACCACGTTTTAAGCGTGATCTAGACTCATTTGCCTTAACATTTTGTATTATAGGGGCATCAACTCGAACTTGAGCATTAGCAGTTGGAATATATGATTTAGTAACCCGTGAAAGGTTAGTAAATGCATCCGGCAGTTGATTTGCAATATTCTGCAAATAAATTATCTTTTGAACTTCTTGCTCACATTCTAAATGAGACAGTGAAAGTGAATTCCAATCTATCTCATTTCCCAACTGCTTTTGTTCTTCCCCTAATATTGGGTATACTGATTCATCAAAATGACAATCAGCAAACCTTGCCGTAAATAAATCTCCAGTTTTAGGTTCCAAATATTTTATAATAAAACAAGATTCATACCCAACATATATCCCTAATCTTTTTTGGACCCATCTTTGTGCGTTGTGGTGGAGCAATTGGAACATATAACGCACAACCAAAGATTCTAAGATGAGAAATATTTGGCTCCTAACCAAAAACCAATTGTAACGGGGAGATGTCATGGTAACTGGTTGGCCTTATGCGCACGAGTGCTGCTGCATGCAAAATAGCATGCCCCCAAATCAAAACAGACAACTTTGTTCTCATCAAAAAAGGTCTAGATATCAATTGAAGATGTTTAATCAATGACTCTGCTAAATCATTTTGAGTATGAACATGTGCAACAGGATGTTCAACTGTTATTCCAGTGGACAAACAATAATCATTAAATGCCTGAGATGTAAACTCACCAGCATTATCAAGACGAATTATTTTTATTGCATAATTTAAAAATTGTGCTTTTAACCTTATTATTTGAGCCAACAACCTCGCAAAAGGCATGTTGCGAGTTGATAATAAGCACACATGAGACCATCTTGTAGATGCATCTATCAAGATCATATAATATTTAAATGGTCCACATCTAGGGTGAATAGGTCCACATATATCACCCTGTATCCGTTCCAGAAATGCAGGGGATTCCACCCTAACCTTAGCAACTGATGGTTTGATAACCAACTTTCCTTGTGAACAAGCAACACAAGAGAATTTCTTTGATTGAAGAACATTTTGGTTCTTCAAAATATGCCCATGTGAATTCTCAATTACTTTGCGCATCATATTATAATCGGGATGGCCTAATCGGTCATGCCAAATTATAAAATCATTAGAATTAGTAAACTTTTTGTTTACTACGACATGTGATTCAACTGTACCAATATTTGTATTGTACAACCCAGAAGAAAGTGCTGACAATTTTTCATGTACAATTTTCTTATCTGCATTTATTGTAGTAATATAAAAGTATTCCACCTTACCTTCATTCGAGTCTCAACATGATAGCCATTTTGGCGAATAACCTTGAAACTTAACAAGTTTCTATGAGACTTACTACAATACAATGCATTATCAATTACCAATAATATTCCTCCAGGTAGTAATAAGGCCACTCTTCCAGAACCCTCAATCAATTTTGTACTATCGAATATTGTATTAACATATGCTTTTTCATTATCAAATGAGAGAAATATTTCTTTTCTCTTAGTATTATATGAGTTGTGGCACTATCCAGAAAACACATATCTCCACTACTCATCTTGGATTCAACTGAAGACTGAAAAATTTTATTTATCTTCACAAGAATAAAAATAATACATAATAAGAAGTACGAGATTTAACAAAAGAAATCTTAAAGTACATAAAATTTTATCAAGACGTTAAAAATACATAAAAATATTATTCATTTCCTAGTTCAATTATTAATCTTAGTTGTGATCCCCAAAGAAGTCCTCAACTTCCAGATGAGTAATATCATCGACCCCATCAAAAGCATCATCTTTCAATGCTAAGTTTGCCTCAACATTCTCATTATATTTTTAGAAGATCCTGCCTGAACATCATCTTTGAGAGTCAAATGTGACTCTACCCGGGCATTAGAAGAGGAGGCACCGCCTTTATTTCCTTTCCTTTTAAAGGAATTCTGATACAACCTGATAAAATGCTCAGGTGCCTGACATTCATTTTTCCAGTGACCTTTAAGGCCACAACGATGACAGTGATCGCTCTTTCCTTCAGAAGATTATTTTGAGAACCTATATTGTTCTCCCTTTTGTTATGACCACCACCTCGACGATTATTATATCATCTTTTGCCTTTGCCACGCCCGCGCACATTGTCATGAATCCTATTATTTTGTCTTATTTTAGACTGGCCGTGTGCATCAACCGCGTGTACCTCCGATATGGCACTTCCAGCGGGACGTGCTTCATGATTTTTTATTAAAAGGTCATTATGTAGCTCAACCACTAGAAGGCATGAGATCAGTTTAGAGTATTTCTGAAAACCTTTTTCACGATATTGTTGTTGTAATATCATATTGGAGGCATGGAAAGTAGTTAGTGTCTTTTCCAACATGTCCTCATCTTTTATAACTTTCCACATAATTTTAATTGGGAAGTTATTCTAAATACAACAGAGTTATACTAATTACGGTTTTATAATCTTGAAACCGTAAGTGCATCCACTCATAACGAGCCCTTGGCAATACCGTTTCCTGGAGGTGGTCATACCTCCCTTTCAAACCTAACCACAATTCAAGTGGATCTTTCACTGTTAGGTATTCAACCTTCAGGCTTTCATCAAGATGATGACGAAGAAAAATCATAGCTTTCACTTTATCCTGACTTGATGCCGTATTTTCTTCGATTATACTATCACCAAGACCCTTATCGGTAAGGTGAATTTCAGCATCAAGTACCCATGACAAATAATTCTTTCCAGAAATGTCAAGTGCCACAAATTCAAGCTTTGACAAATTCGACATGATGAAAACTATCATAAAATAATTTTGAGTTAATATTATGATGTTGGTTTGTTTATTATAAATGACAAATGAATACTTTATGTTTCAAATGATTAAGAATTAGTATAAAGTATATTATATGCATGAAGATGGAATTTTACAAAAACATGTAAACTTATAAAGTATGAAACGGTAGATTTAATATATGTTCTAATTATTTTTCAATATTATTTCTAGTTTCAATATAGTTATTAACGTAAAACATTTGTAATTTTTTCATGTCATATTTAATATAATACTACTCTCTTTTTGACACACAAATATTTATCATAAATTTATGACAAGAAAATATTTACAAGTCTTCTAACTATCATACTATCATATTGCTTAGTATTGAATTTAGAGTTATAAATTAGTAGCATAAATAACATAACAATATAAACTTGAAACATATTGATTATTATGCCTATAAAGTATTATAATAATGCCTAAAGCAGGTTATACATGCAGTAATAAAAATACTAATCAAAGAGTTATGAAAGTCATATTAGAGATGTTATAAACACACAAATATATACCTCACTCTAAAAGAAAGTTGATTAACTTTTAGGAATTAATTTCGAATTAAGTATATCTCAGTTGGCTAGAGACTCGTGCTGATAACGTGTTGTAAAACAAGAGGAAAATACTATAATACTTAGACAATAAGGTAAGACAAATGGTGATGGCAACTATAAAGATTGGAAGCTTTATTATTCTCCTCAAGTGTATTTCATAAGGGTGAAAAGACTATCCTTTTATAGGATTTAGAAAACACCCTTTTACATCCTTTAACCAAATACGTTAGCACAACATTAAGTCTTATAAATAGAATCATTACGTTATGTTTTTGATGAAAAGAAACATCCACAATTCAATAGTTTTATAACAATTCATACTTGATTACACATTATATCACTTCATTCTTTAACTCTCTAATTCACATACGTACATAGAAGGACTAAATACACAATTTTACAAATAATTTTGATGATATATAAATCTCAAAATATTAGTGATCTAAAACCAGGCCTAAAACAACAAATTTAATGAGAGACTATTGTATATTTTACAAAGTTTCGATCTTGGCCAATATTTTTGCTACTCTATTTTAACATTCTTCAAAATACTTCCCAGTCTTCCGATTAAGGATATTTTCTTAATATAATTTTTTAAGGAAGTCTTATCTACATCCATATTCTTTCAAATCATTTTTGAATTTTCACTAGATTGTTCCATAATAATGTAACATCTGTACATACACAATCAACAGTAATTAAACAAAGACAATTAAAATGAAAATATCAAAATAAAAAGGAAAAATGCACAAGTACCTCTTAGATTATAATCGAAATTTCAGAGATACGTCTTAACTAAATAAAGGTCCTATTAACCCCTGAACTTATTTCTTTTGTAATTTTATGCATCTTTTTGACTTACGTGACATTCAACTATCTCACACGCGCCTTAATTGCGTAGAATCATAGAGTGTGCTACGTAAGACAACAAGTGTATAAAATTACAAAAAAAATAATTCAATTGAATAATAGGACCTTAGTTTAATTAAGATGTATATCTGAATTTTCGATTATAATCTAAAACGTACTTGTGTCTTTTTCTAAAATTAAAAAAGTCCTTCGTATATGAAAAGTAGAAGCAAAAACTAATTTAATAATAGTATGTTATGATATCACTTCTTTCTCTGATTACAATGATAATGATACATCTAATATATTCTCATAAGCAGTAGTCTCAATAAAATTAATGATTTAAAAATAAAATTTTAAAAAGAAATATTGTTTATTTTACATATTTATTTTCAATCTCAACCAATATTTTCTCACTTAAACTCTTTAGTTTTTGATAAATATTAAAACAACCAAAAAGAATGACAACTAAGAAATTTTGACAAATGTCAATACACCCTAAAGAAAATTAAAAATAATATATATATATATATATATATATATATATATATATATATATATATATACTAGTAAAAGATAGCCCGTGCTGTGCACGAGTCCAATAATATTTGTGAAATATTTAAGATATTTAACATGACTTAAATTTTTTTCCTTAAATTTATATGTATTGACAATAATTAACTTAATTTAATCAAGCATTAAAGTAATTTGAGGAGTTTATTTATCATTATTATTAGGAGTTTATTTACTTAATTAATGTTATTATAAAGTATTGAAGTAAGTAAAATAATTAATTGTAGAGTGGATCGGTAAACATAATGAAATAAACTAAAATTTAATAATTAATTATATTATGGAATTAAAATAATCCATTAGTAAGTTTATTAGAAAATATTAAAGTAAGTAAAATGAAACATTGTCATTTGATAATAATAATAATAGTAATAATAATAGCAATAACAATTTTATACTTTAGTAAGTAATTAGTAAGTTTTATTAGAAAGTATTAAGTTAAGTAAAATAGGTGGGTAAACATATTAAAATAAGTAAAAAATTTAAAATTATTTCTGTTAAGAAATTAAAATAAGTCGTTAGTAAGTTTTACTAGGAAATATTGAAGTAAGTAAAATAAAATATTATTATTTCATAATAATGACAATTTTCTATAAATATTTGTAACAGAAAGGATAGAAATTGGCATTATTATAAGTTAAAATTATCGGAATAGCCTCCCGTCAACAAGCAAGCACATTGACGGAGAATAAACGTCAGCGCTAAAAAGAATTCTATAATTGCGAAAAAATTGTATAGAACCAAAGGAATAATTTTTTAATTTTTTTACATAAAAAAATGAAATAACTAAAATATAAATAAGTAATACATGAATAATTAAATTTTGATTATTAATATTTACATAAAATTAAAGTTGGAAGGAATTAAAAAGGAAAATTAAAGAAAAGGGTTAACCAAGGTTTGAACCTTGGACCTTGAACATGGAAAGTTAACCTCTGGCCTATTACATTTTTGAGGGAAGCACACAGCTGAAGCAGACATGTTGACGGCCAGCTGTGTGCTATTCCCCTTTCTTATATATATATATATATATATATATAACTTTTACCTCCTACACTTTGGAGAGAAAGGCGAAGATGTGCGTATTTTTTTTGCGAATAGAGCGTATTAAATGAGTCTGGATATTGTTAAGACTGCTCAACACATCTGAATCATTCAGATATTTCTAAATCGATTTTAGAGACTTTATTTTTAAAAAAAATGAACTTATAGTTGATGAATCTAAATGATTAAGATTCAGACATAAAAATCAAATACACCTAATAAGTTGAATCTGAATGATCAAAATTCGGACCTTTATTAAGTGCAAACAAATGATACATATATACTATCTCTAATCCATATGAAATGAAATGTTGGAGTACGATAAAAAATATATAAGGACATAAATTAGAAGTTACTTTCTGCTATCTTTTAGATTGTTTCTAGATTAGTCTCCTAAAAAATATTAAGTAGTAGTCTAGAACCTTTTTGAGTGAAGGGTAAATATGAAAAAATGCACTAATAATTTTCTAAAACTTCAAATAATGTACTGTTGGTTTGTAAGTATTTTAATATTAATATTTTATAATATTAATTTGCTTAGTTTTGGAGTCAAAATGTTGCATTTCCAAGTTGTTGTTATTCTACTGTCCGTGAAGGTTTTACTTTGACATTGTATCATTAATGTTGGTGCATTACTCTTAGAGTTGGTGCATATATGTTACTAACATTTATGTGACAACATTGGCAACTTCTTTTTGGTCGTTGTGAATTGTTGTGGCCAGGGGTAGACCTAGAATATGTCGAGGGGGTTCGACAAAAATTTATGTTGTATATTTAAGGTAGTTTTAATAATTTTAATGTTTATATATTGATTTTAAACCTCCTGAATATAAGATTAGAGGTTGGTTTAGGGGTTCAATCACTATTTTTTTTGTTCGAACCCCCTTAATGAAATCCAAGACACTGGTTGTGGACGTTGTGAAACTCCTTCATTTACACGTTAGTGCATTGGTTGCCCTCACCATTATCTCATTCTTTACTCCTCCATTATTCTTAAGTCTTCTCAATGTTTCTTATGTGTTAACTGAGAAGAATTCGAATAAATTAGACATCATCTCTATGAGTGATGATGAAACTATCTAGAGAAAGTGGAAAAGTACGATGGAGATTCTTATAAGTGTCGGTATTATATTCATAATTGTTTGCCGGGTAATTTTTATGATTATTATGATAGAACTTACTCTAGTGCAAAGAAAATTTGAAAAGCATTGCAGAGTAAGTATAACACCGAAGAGGTGGGAGCAAAAAAATATGTGGCTAGTAGATTTTTTCAATTCCAAATGGTGGACAACAAATCAGTGGTAGACCAAGCTCAAGACTTTATAATGATTGTTGGAGAGCTAAGATCCGAAGAGGTTAAAATTGGAGATAACCTTATTGTTTGTGGCATAGTAGATAAACTTCCACCTTCTTAGAAAGAATTTCAAAAAACTATGCGCCACAAACAAAAGAAAACCTCTCTTGAAACCTTGATAATGAAAATTCGCATGGAAGAATAAGCAAGGGGCCAAGATGCATTTTTACAAACATAATAGAACACCATCACAACAAAGGTAAATTTAATTACTTCGAATAATGCTACTCATGAAACTCACAAAAATACTTCTTTGGAGCCTAAGAAAAAAAAATTCAAGAAAAATAATGAAAGACCTCCCAAGAAAAAATACTGGGAAAAATAACCAAGCCCAAAATCAACAAGTTCAAGAAAAGGGACAATATTTTGTTTGTGGCAAGAGTGGGCATATTGCTCGATTTTGCATATTCCAGAAATGTGGTCCTAACTTTCAGACAAATGTTATCGAAGAACCTTTTATAGCGGTGATTACCGACATAAACATGGTTGAGAATATTGATTGATGGTGGAATAATTCTGGTGCAAACCGTCATGTCTGTTATGACAAAGACTACTTTAAAAAATATACTCATTTTGAGCAGCCCAAAACCATCTTGTTGGATGATGCACACACTACTTAAATGCTTGGAAAGGGAGATACCGAATTGTGTTTTACTTTTTGAAGGGTACTTTAAAAGATGTACTTTATACTCCTTCTATGAGAAAAAATTTGATGTCTAGTTTTCTTCTTAATAAAGCAGACTTTAAATAGATTATTGAATCTAATCAATATGTAATAGTGAAGAATGATATTTTTGTGGGTAAGGGGTATGCATGTGATGGGATGTTTAAGTTGAATGTTGAAATGAATATAACTTCTACTTCTGTTTATATGTTTTCTTCTACCAATTTTTGGCATGCTCGTTTGTGTCATATTAATGATCGTTATGTTAGAATCATGAGTAGTTTAGGATTAATCCCAATGGTTAAAAAGAATTTTAAAAATTGTGGGGCTTGTAGTAAAACTAAATCTAAAAGACCTCATTTCCAAGTTGAAAGAAAAATTGATTTGTTAGAATTAGTTCATACTGATATTTCTGAACTTGGTGGAATTCTAACTCGTGGAGTTAATAGATATTTTATAACTTTTATTGATGATTTTTCTAAGTTAACATATGCTTACTTGATGAAAATAAAAGTGTGCTTTTAAAAATTCCAAAACTTATCTCCGTGAAGTTGAAAATCAGTTTGGAAGAAAAATAAAAAGAATTAGAAGTGATTGGGAGTGATGAATATGAATCAAATGAGTTTAATTCCTTTGTTAGATTATTGGGAATAATTCATGAAACTCCTCCTCCTTACTCTCCTTCATCTAATGGAGTAGCAGGAAAAAAAATAGAACTTTGGTTGAATTAACTAATGTCATGCTTATTGAGTCACATGCATCTTTAAACTTTTGGGGTGAAGTTATTTTAACTGCTTGTTATGTGTTGAATCGTGTTTCATAAAAAGTCTAAATTGACATCTTTTGAATTGTGGAAAGGTTACAAACCAAGTTTGGGATATCTAAGAGTTTGAGGTTGTCTAGCCTTTGTGAGGCTAATGGATCCCAAGATTACAAAGTTGGGTAAGAAAGTTACTACTTGTGTTATTCTTGGTTATGCTTCAAATAGTACCGCCTATAGATTTTTTAATCTTGAGGATAACATTGTAATAGAATCCAGTGATGCTATTTTTCATGAAAATAAATTTCCTTTTGCTTCTAAAAATAGTGGGGGTCAAAGGATTGAACAAATATTTTTTTCACTACCTAGTTCTTCTACTTCTTCTTTAAAAAATAAAAAAGTTGATGATTTTGAGTTAAGAAGAAGTAAAAGAGCTAGAGTAGAAAAAGATTTTGGTCTTGATTTTTATGTGTTAATGTTGAAAATGATCCTCTAACTTTGAAAGAAACATTATCTTCACATGATTCTATTTTTTGAAAAGAGATTGTAAATGATGAAATGGAATCACTAATTTCTAATAAAACTTGGAAACTAGTTGATTTACCACCGGGTTGTAAAACAATTGGTTGCAAATGGGTCTTATGAAAAAAGTTGAAACCAGATGAATCTATTGATAAATATAAGGTTAGGCTAGTAGCAAAAGATTTTAAACAACTTTAAGGCCTGGAATTTTTTATACTTTTTCTCCGGTAACAAGAATTACATCCATAAGACTTTTAATTGTTATGGTTGCAATTTTTGATTTGCAAATTCATCAAATGGATGTAAAAACTATTTTTTAAAATGGAGACCTAAATGAAAAAATTTATATGGATCAATTCGAATATTTTATTGAAGCGGGTCAAAAAAGCAAAGTATGTAAACTTACTAAATCCCTACATGGCTTGAAACAGACACCAAAGCAATGGCATGAAAAGTTTAATTCCTATATGATTGAAAATAATTTTAAAACAAATGAGTGATAAGTCATATATCATAAGTCTTGGAATAATTCACATGTGTGATTATTTGTCTATATGTTGATGATTTGTTGATCTGTCTCTAACATGAATGTTATTGATGAAGTTAAAAATTTTCTTAGAAGTCATTTTGATATGAAAGATCTTGGTGAGACAAATTTTATTTTTGGGATAAAAATAACAAGAACATGTGAGAATTTTCCTTGACCAGTCACATTATGTTGAGAAAATTTTGAAAAAATATAACTTTCATGATTGCAAGCATGTTGCTACTCCTTTTGATTCAAGTGTTCACTTATTTTCGGTTGAAAGTGAAAATGATGTAATAAATCAAAAGAAATATGCTAGCATAATCAAAAGTTTGAGATATGTGACTAATTGCACTAGGCCTAGTATTGCATATGCAGTAGGAGTGCTTGGTATGTTTACAAGCAAGCCAGGTAATGAACATTGGCATGCTGTAACAAGAGTTATGAGATATTTAATTGGAATGAAAAATTGCAATTTGTTCTATAAAAAACATCATGTTGTATTTGAAGGCTTTTGTGATGCTGATTGGAATACTTTATCGGGTGATTCATGTTCTACCACTGATTATGTCTTTGCTTTAGGTGGTGGTGTTTTTTGTTGGAGATAAAAAAAAAAGCAAGTTATAATTGCTAACTCTACCATGGAGGTTGAACTAATTGCTTTAGCTTCAGCTGGTGAGGAAGCGAATTGGTTAAGAGATTTATTGTTTCAAATTTCTTATTTTGAAAAATCAGTTCCTCCTATTTTAATTCATTGTGATAGCACCGCTGTAATTGGTAGAGTTCAAAACCGCTATTACAATGGTAAATCCAGACCTATAAGGAGGAAACACAGTGATGTAAGATCGTATTTGACAAATGGTACCATTAATGTTGATTATGTCAAATCTTGTGATAATCTTGCAGATCATCTTACTAAGGCCTTAACGAGAGAAAAGGTCTAGAGCACATCGAGGGAGATGAGATTGAAGCCTACAAATCCTCATATATGTGAAAATCGAACCAGGGGACTAGAGATTCTATAACCAAGTTCAAGGGGAAAAAATAATCGTATGATGACTTGTTGTGAAAAATGCACTATATTTTTATTCCTCCCTATGATGTGAGTGCATTGTTTCCTGTAGTTTGTGAAGGTTGAGTTGATAAAACCCTTAATGAATATTTGTAGCCCATATGGGTGGAGTGTTAAGCTTACAGGAGCACTATCGATAGATTTCACCTATGTGATGTGTGGAAGTAGGTCGCATCCTATGAGAATTTGGCTAATTCTTAAAAGCACTCATGAAACCGGGATGCACATGGACATAACGTGCTAACTTTTAAAGCTCATGTCAACACCTTGATTATTATATTTTGAGTAGTTATATTTTATTTCCCTTAAGTAGTCATAGTTCAAGTCTGAGACCACTACGATTCTGGAGTAAAAGTTATTGTTTCACTAAGTGGAGGTTCAATGTAGAGCACACCTTCATTATGCATAGTAGTCTTCTTTAGTTGATATACTCTCTTATCTAATATTAAAATGAGTGGGTGATTGTTGGTTGTAAGCATTTTAATATTAATATTTTATAATATTAATTTGCTTAGTTTTGGAGTCAAAATGTTGCATTTCCAAGTTGTTGTCATTCTATTGTTGGTGAAGGTTTTATTTTGCCATTGTATTATTAATGTTGGTGCATTACTCTTAGAGTTAGTGCATATATGTTACTAATATTTATCTGACAGCATTGGTAACTTCTTTTTGGCCGTTGTGAATTGTTGTGGCCGTTGTGAAACTTCTTCATTTGTACGTTAGTGTATTGGTTGCCCTCACCATTATCTTATTTTTTACTCTTTCATTATTCTTTGTAACCTATATAACATATGTAACCTCTAGGCCATTTTTCTTCACTATTTACTACACCATTATCTTCCTATTCGTTGCTAGGAAGACTTCTTATAGTATAAATAGTGGTGTTTTTATTTGGTTTGGAACACACAAGAAAATATAGAGTGCATAAAGTTTGTCTAAAAGAGAGTTCTTATTATTTGAAGGGAGGTATTCTTTTTTGTGGAGTTGTGGACTCAACTCTTGTCCAGAGTTGTTGAGTTATATTTTGTGAAGGTTGTTGTATCCTGGAGGGGACAAGTCAAAGAGGACTACTGCTGAACCGGTGAAAAACATTTGTTGCAGTGGGCTTGAATCTCCTTAAAGAGAGTGAGTTATCCGCGCCTCAGCCTGAAGAGATTTTATTTCTTCATCTCATTTTCAGTTGTAATCTTGTATTTTTATTATCTTGTAAGTTTTCACTAACAATTACTTATTTTGAACTATAAAAAATTTAACAAGTCGCTTAATATGTACTAAAAAAATTATTACGTACATACATTTCTTTTTAGAAGAAAAAATTGTCTCTTTTGATTGAACTATACCCCATAAAGGGCCGACTCACCAACATTGGGGGGCCTAAAGTGAAACTGAAGATAGGGGCCCTATTATTTTATTTTTTTCATCATACATATTTTTATTTAAAATCTACTTTTCTAACTATTTTAGATGCGAAGTTTTTACATATTGTTTTATAATTAAATTGTTTTAATAATTCTTTTTTAAATGGTGATAGAGCTATTTCATTTAATCTCTCTTGAGACATTGTTGATCTTAAAGAAGATTTAATCAATTTTAATTTCGAAAAAACTTCTTTCTACTGTGGTAAAGGTTACAGGAACTGTTAACATTATTCTATGAGCAATATGTGTATTTGGAAAAGGATTAAGTCTTTTTATTTAATTGTGTATTTTCGTTAGATCACTATCTTCTTGTATTATTTTCCTTAACACTTTTAATTCAAAATATAAATCTAAACCATCAATATCAGTATAACTATTACATGTTAAAGAAAGTTCAAGGTAAAGACAATATTTTTTAAATTCTCATCATCTAGTGATCTCAATATTTTACCACTAAATAAGAAATCAATTTTTTTTTCATATGCTTCAATGGTTCGAATCTAATTTGAAGTGAAAAAATAGTTTGATGTACCCTATATACATATATAAAGCAATAAACACTAAAAGATTCTTCAAGACACTTTTTGATTTCCTATTCATATTTTCATCAAATTTTTTCTTACGAAATTCAGGTTTATTTTCATCTCATATGCAATTTCCTTAGCAGAAATCATAACACTTATAGTACATATAATTAATTTTCTTAAAAATAACATATATAAGTAATTAATTTTTAAAAATGAGAGCCTCAATATATATGGGCCCCAAGCGATGATTTTAGTTGCCTAGAAGTTAAGACCGTCCTGCCCCATTTCAATTGTTCATCTTAGTTTTTTTATAAAAAAAAAAAGAAGAAGAAATATTGCTTTAAAAAGGTTTCTTTTATATTTTAGCAACATTTTAATTTTAACTTTTTCAATGACCGGCTTAAAATTACAAAATTGAAAATATTTTGATATGTTTAGTATACCTTTAATTTGATATTATAAAATGTAAAAATATTCTTTAATTTTTAATCCCGTGTCAATTTAATTATCAAGTTGTTGGAGAGATTTTCATGTTGCCTTCCAAGTGATTCCAGATTCTTGTATCATTTATATAAATATTACTAGTCTACGCTTTAAGCGGCTATAAAAATTATTATTAAATATGTATATTTTTATTTTCTTTATATATAAAATAATAATTTTTATAAATTAATAATTGCTTATTTAGTACCGTAGTATATAATATTTATATTTAGATTAGTATTAGAGAAAACAATATTAATATTTCTCCTCATCTGTGCTATGATATGCTTTTTCAATACATAAATAGAAATTTTGTGCATCGTTAACTGCACTATTCATATATATGTATGTAGTAAAACAAGCTATTTATGGTGGTGAAGTAATGTAATAAGAGAGAAGACCTAAAATAGTCACTCATCTTTGGGTTAAGACTCAAAGTCGTCCTTAAGTTTTCACAGGGAGCACTAATAGTCCCTCATGTTTGCAATATTAGTGTACTTTTCGTTCACCTTCAAAATTTTGCTTATTTTTTAACATTGATTTTTATTCATAATTTATGTATGGTATGTTTAATCGGCATTTTATATATTTAGTAGAAATAATAATTTCATGTGAGAGATTATGAGAAGAAAAACACCTTATTTTGTTTAGTAGAAATCGTTTTGCAGGTAAAGTCGAGAGGTTCATCAAGACGATTTCACGTACAATAGTACAAATTTTCTTTTATTGCAATGTCATATGTTAAAATGTTCTTAATTTAGCTGCAGTAATATTTATACGGAACAAAATAAGATGTTCTTCTTCTCACATTCTCCCACATAGAGTTATTATTTCTACTAAATATATAAAAAAGACTATGGGACATTCCTTACATAACATTATGAACAAAATTAATGTAAAAAAATAGGCAAAAGTTTAGGGGAGGACTAAAAGGGCACCAATATTGCAAACATAAGAAATATTAGTACTCCATTTGAAAATTTAAGGACGACTTTGAGTCTTAACTCATAATAAGAAGTCATATTTTAAAATAACAATGTATTGTATTAAGTTGAAAATGTTATTCTATGTTTTAATTTTCACTATTTTTGTAGGAGTGCTTGATTCTTTACACAAATTTTAGTTTCTTAAAAATATATTTAAACTTTTTCATTGTATCTTTGTTATTATAATTGTTTGTTATGATTTTTGAAATATTAATTAAATATTTTTCAGAATTAGGACAATGAAACACACAGAAATTATAATATATATACATATATATATATATTATATATATATTGTTAACTAGAGTGTATAGTTAAACAAGTTGTCATGGTTAGCCTAGTCAGTAATGTGAGTTACAGGTTGTTAAAAGTTAGTTAGAGGTAGATAGTTCTAGAATCTTCCTAACACTAGCTACACACATATGTTAAGTGTATGCTATATATACTTCTCAGATTGTAACTCACTACAAAAAGATATACAAAATATTTTCTCTGTTCAATTTCTTCAATGCATAACTCAAAGCTCCATTAATGGAGTTCATCATGGTATCAGAGCAGGGCCCGTCTCACCCGATGTTGGGGCCCCCCGAATCAAAATTGCCCTCGCACCAGATGCTAAGCACTGGGCGTGAGGTGGGGTGTTAAAGAATGACAAAAGTCCCACATCGGTGGTCAATGAGATGGGTGGACTCCTTATATGGCTTGGTCAATCCTCCTCCCTTTGAGCTAGCTTTTGGGGTATGAGTTAGGCATAAGACCTAATTTTACATGGTATCAGAGCCTTGACAATTCTGAGGCTAGTAGATCTGTTGTCCAGCATAAAGTAGTGCTTAGGTTCTCAGATGTATCTCCAGTAAATTCGTGAATAAGCATCTTCCTCATAAAACGATCTAGATTCAGAAAAACAAATTGTTCATCAATTGCAGTCACAACTGAAGATGGATCCGGGTCCTTAGAAGCTGGCAATCTCAATTCTAATTCAACTCATGTAGCTCCTGCAATCAGCTACATAGCTCCAACTATTGACCATAATCATCCTCTATACCTTCAATCGAGTGATACTCCAGGTAGCTCCTTAATCTCTTTACAGCTTACTGGATCTTAGAATTATGCAATCTGGAGAAGATCTATGAGAATTGGACTCCTAGGTAAAAGTAAGCTAGGGTTTGTTGATGGAAGATTTCCTAAGTCTCAGTTTGCACCTGAATTGTTTGATATTTGGGAGAAATGTAATGCTGTAGTTTTATCTTGGATTATGAATGCTGTTAGACCTGGGTTGCTGAGTAGTGTAGTATACGTAGGGAATGCTCACAAAGTATGGTGTGATTTGAAGGAAAGGTTTGATAAAATCAATGGTGCACATGTGTTTCAATTACACAGGGAAATTCACAGTCTTACTCAGGGTACAATGTCTATAACAGACTATTATACTACTCTGAAAGGATTGTGGAACGAGTTTGACTCTATTATGCCATGCCCAGGGTGTTCATGTACTGAGTCTGTCAAATTTAAGGAGCACTTTGAATATCAAAGGCTATTAGAGTTTGTTATGGGGCTTAATGAGTCCTATTCTGCAGCTAGAGGCCAGATTCTGATGCAAACTCCAACTCCTACTTTGAACAAAGATTTCTCCCTCATTGTTGATCATGAGAGTCAGAGGATATTGCCTCATGATAGTGCTAATTCCAGAGTTCTTGAAAGTACAACTTTGTTTAGTCAGAAAGGTAGTAATGGTCCTACTCCTGCTATCAACTATGGTGGATCACACTTTGGTCTGCCTCCAGGAGGAGATGATCAGTCAGGAAGAGGTCACTATAACAATCAACAAAAGCCACAAAAGCCACAGAAACCTCAAAAGCCTCTCATTATATGTGAAGTGTGTGGATACAGAGGTCATACTAAGTATCAATGCTTTAAGGTTAAAGGTTATCCGGTTGGTTGGAGGTCTAAGAAGAAGGGTGCTAACAGTGGTTCCTATGCTAACAATGTTGATGTTTCTCAGTCAGCTGGTATGAATACAAACACATCTCACAATAACACTGAAGCCAATAACATGATTCCCTCATCTCCTGCTGCTTTCTTCACACAAGAACAATACACTCAGATCTTACAGATATTGTCCAAAGGCAGTGATAATGGAGGAGAACATGTCACAAAAGTTGGAGCTGCAGGTAGTTCCCTTTCTGCTTTAGTGTCAAAATATGTCCATAAGGAGTGGATAATTGATACCGGAGCATCCAACCACATGACCTCTCAACTTGAACTCTTAGATAAGGTCAAAGTAGTACCTAAATACGAAAGACGACAAGTTAATCTTCCCACTGGAGATGTAGTTTTAGTGTCTCATGTTGGTACCTCTAAAGTTAATAGTCATTACACTATTGACAATGTTTTGTTTATACCTGAGTTTAAATGCAACCTTCTATCTGTCTCACAACTTACCAAAGACCTTAATTGTGTGGTTGTCTTCTTTCCTGAATTTTATATCTTTCAGGATCTCTCCAATGGACAGGTCAAGGGGATTGGTATAGAAGATCAAGGTCTCTATGTTCTTAAGAAGGTCTAAGCAGTCTAGGTCCAATTCAACCACCAACACATAGTTCTTCTGAGTCTATCTCCTTGTGGCATAGGAGATTAGGTCATGCTCCTCTAGATGTAATAAAGAGGTCTTCTAGTATTAGTCTTACAGATGTCGAAACTTCTAGTCCTTGTACTGTCTGTCCATTAGCTAAACAATCTAAACTTTCCTTTCCCGTAAGCACTCATTTGTCTAAGTCTGTATTTGAATCAGTTCATTGTGATACCTGGGGTCCTTACAGGATACCTACTCACAATGGCATGAGGTACTTTGTAACCATTGTTGATGATTTTTCATGATATAGATGGGTGTTTCTTATGACTTCTAAGTCTGATACAATTGTGGTGCTGAGGAATTTTTTTACTCAAGTCCAAAATCTATTTTCTACCAGCATTAAAACTCTAAGAACTGCTAATGGGAGTGAGTTTTTCAGTTATTCTTTTCAGTCACTTCTCTCTACTTTTGGTATTTTTCATCAGAGTACCTGTGTCTACACTCCACAACAGAATGGGGTTGCTGAAAGGAAGCACAGAACAATTCTTAATATGGCAAGAGCCCTAAGGTTCCAGGCCTCTATTCCTTTAAAATTCTGGGAGGGAATGTGTTCACACAGCTGTATATCTCCTAAATAGACTTCCCTCTAAGTTGTTGAAGTTTAAAACTCCCTTTGAAGTGCCTCATTCACAACCTCTTTCCCTCTCTCATGTCAAGACCTTTGGATGCTTATGCTTTGCTACTTGTCCCAAAGTTCTTGACAAATTCTCTCCTAGAGCTATACCTGCTGTTATGATGGGGTATTCTTTAACACAAAAGGGTTATGTTTTGTATGATTTGCACTCCAAATCTTTGTTTGTCAACAGACATGTTGTCTTCAAAGAGGATGTCTTTCCTTTTAAAGATCTTCAAGTCTCCTCGAATCCTATCTTTCCAGTTCTGAGTTTGATAGCTCCTGATAATTCACCCCTACCTGTTCCTATATCTGCAAGTCCTTCTCTTACCTCTTCTATCTCCTCTCCTTCTATTTCACTCCCTAGATCTCCTTGCTTTCCTACTAGTTCAGTTGAGTCTCCTCCTATTAATCATGTTGCCCCTCTAAGAAAATCCTCTAGAACCAGTAAGCCTTCTATATGGCTTCATGACTTTGTTACTACCAAAAAAAGAAACTTCTGTACCTTCCCTTTGTCTAATCACCTAACCTATGATCATGTGTCTCCTTTGTATGCTGCCAGTCTGTCTGCCTATTCAGCTGTCATTGAACCATCCTCCTATAAGGAGGCAGCTCTTGATCCTCAACGGGTTCAAGCTATGGCACTTGAGATTTTTGATCTGGAAACTAATCACACTTGGAGCTTGGTGGACTTACCTCCTGGTAAGAAGCCCATTGGTTGTAAATGGGTTTATAAGGTTAAATATAAGTCCACCGGGGAGGTTAAGAGGTTGAAAGCCAGGTTGGTTGCTAAAGGCTTTAGTCAACAAGAGGGCTTAGATTACAGTGAGACCTTCAGTCCGGTTGCAAAGATGGTTACTGTCAGGTCCATAGTGGCTCTGGCTGCTTCCAAAGGATGGTTCATTCACCAAATGGATGTCCACAATGCCTTTCTTAATGGGGATCTTCTTGAAGAGGTGTACATGTCCATTCCAGCTGGGTTTGCTAGACAGGGGGAGAATGGTACTAAAGTCTGCAAATTACACAAGTCACTATATGGTCTCATACAAGCTCCTAGAAAATGGAACCTAAAGTTGACTGAGTCCTTAGTTCAGTTGGGTTTCTGTCAAAGCCACTATGATTATTCACTCTTTACCAGGCAGGTTGCAAGTGACATACTTATTGTATTGGTGTATGTAGACGATCTACTGATAACTGGTAGCAATCAAAGTTTTATAAATGACACAAGAAGGGATCTTCAGAAGCAGTTTAAGATGAAAGATCTAGGTGAACTCAAGTTCTTTTTAGGAATTGAGTTTGCTAGATCTAGTAAAGAAATTCATATGTCTCAAAGAAAATATGCACTTGAACTAATAGCTGAATGTGGTCTAGGGGGAGCAAATCCTGCAGGAACACCTCTTGAGCAAAATCAGAAACTAACCTCTATCAAGTATGATGAGACCACATTACAAACAAATGAGCCTATGATGAAGGATCCAAGTAGATATCAGAGACTGGTGGGGAGATTACTTTACCTGACAATGACTAGACCTGATCTAGTATTTCCAGTTCAGGTGTTAAGTCAGTTCATGCATTGTCCTAAAAAATCTCATATGGAGGCAGCACTAAAGGCAGTTAGATACTTAAAAGAAGCCCTAGGTCTTGGACTGTTAATGTCAGCTGAAGATACAACTGAATTGCTTGCCTATTGTGACTCGGATTGGGGAGCATGCCTTGAAACTAGGAGGTCTGTCACTGGCTACCTAGTTAAACTTGGAGGAGCATTGATTTCTTGGAAGTCGAAATAACAAGAAACAGTTTCTAGAAGTTCAGCTGAAGCAGAGTTTAGAAGTATGGCAAACTGTGCAGCAGAAATCACCTGGCTAGTGGGGTTGTTCAAAGAACTTGGTGTTAGTATTGAATTACCTGTGAAGATGAAGTGTGACAGTAAGGCTGCAATCCAAATTGCAGTGAATCCTATATTTCATGAAAGAACTAAACATTTCGACATAGATTGTCATTTTGTAAGGGAAAAAATATGTCAAGGAATGCTGAAGACAGAGTTCATTCATACCAAAGATCAGTTGGCTGACTTGCTCACAAAGAGTCTGGGTAAAGTACAACATCAAGTGTTGTTGAACAAAACTGGAGTTGCCAACCTGTTTAGACCATGAACTTGAGGGGGAGTGTTAACTAGAGTGTATAGTTAAACAAGTTGTCATGGTTAGCCTAGTCAGCAATGTGAGTAACAGGTTGTTAAAAGTTAGTTAGAGGTAGATAGTTCTAGAATCTTCCTAACAGTAGCTACACACATATGTTAAGTGTATGCTATGATACTTCTTAGATTGTAACTCACTACAAAAAGATATACAAAATATTTTTTCTGTTCAATTTCTTCTTCTGCATAACTCAAAGCTCCATTAATGGAGTTCATCATATATATATATATATATATATATATATATATATAAAGCTTGCTAGATATTAAGTACATTGATAACTATGCACGGATATTATTCGTAAAATTATAAATAAATGGATGTGAAAAGGACGGGAGGAGAGGGAGCGGAGGATACTACATGATATTAGGAACATGACTATTAATATAGTCTAGTAGTTAAGATCATCAAAAGTTATGGAGTAATGAAAATAAATGTAATTATGTTTTATATTAGAAAAATATGAGTAAATGCAGGAATAGTAATTAAAACATTCATTTTTATTCCATAATAATACAAATAGAAAAAAAATTATTAATAAAAATAAGATCTTTGTCACATCATTTTTTCTTTTTCTAGTACTCTCCATCCTAATTCTTTTGATTGAAATGAGATGATTTTATTGTGTTCCATAACAAAAATAAAATAAAATAGTATAGTGCAAGATCAAATGAGTAGCATTAACAATACATGTAATTGATTTACTAATACAAACCAAAGTTGAAAAAATTATATCAAAAGCAGCCAAGTTACTAATGCAATTCAAGTAAAAGGTAATTCTAGCAAAACTAATTTGTAATTATATATGCTTCAAACAACAAAAAAAACTTTTAATATCTTCCTTTATAAGTAGAATCGTCATCATTTCCTGCTCTCCGTGTCAAGCTCCTCATCACATGCTACCAATTGAATTAAAAAAAAATTACCAATCAAAAAATAATATATACATATAAAGAAAAACCTAAACTATACAATAATCTACAAATTTTTTTCAGTTGTACTAAAAGTAAATAATCAACATTTCTAAAAATCTAACAAAGTTTGTAATCAAACAACATTATTATATAATTATAAAGTTAATGTCAATTGCGTATATAAACTTACTTTTAAAACGAACAATCAGTTATATAGTGACGATACATTATTCATTTTTTTAGAGGATCGAGGATGACAAAATATACATAAAAATATCTTTAAAAATACGTCTATAACATAAAAGAAAGACTTGAAAATTAAAACATTTCTTATCTTCATAAACTTAGATTGAAGCAATGAAAAAATATATAATCTTGGATAATTATGAATATCATTAAAAGTATTTATTTTTTCTATAAAAGTTACTTGAAAACTCATACGAAAATTAATTATTTTTTTACTGATACAGGCACATATGCTAATCAATAAAAAGGCAAATAAAAAACTCATGAAGGAATATAATGTGATCGAAGAAAACCTTTTTTGACAACGAAAGAATTGTGAAAATATGTGAAATGGACCGGATATTTTTATATTTGATTTTATTTTTTAATGTGAAAATATGAGAAATGAAACAAAAAAAAGTATAAATAAAAAAAAGTTTTCATAAAATAATGTGTTACATTTATTAAGACGGTGAGACAAGATGCCACATGCATTAAACAATTGGGTCCCATAAATTTGGTAACATTATAGGCATTTTCGTTCCAATAGTATAATAAAGATTAAATGTAAATTATTTTTGAAAATAAAGTTATTGAAAATAAAATAAAATAAAAATATTTCACGTGTAAAAAAGATTAAATATGTTCATAAATTTACGAGAAGGATTAATATACGTTTGAATTTATAAGAATAATCAAATATACCTTTATATTTAGTTTTTATATCTAATAAAAATAAAAAGAAAACATCTTTTTTACTTCAGCCAAATGTGGAAGAAAATATCATAGCTATTTATATAATAACATGGATATAAATGCACCAGTTTTTTTAATGGATGATCTGTTTACTTTAAATCATTCAGTTGAAAGTATATCTGGACCTCTCCTTGTAACAACTAATAATAATATATATAGTCTGGATATTAAGAGAGCAAATAAAAAATATACAGAGAATTCTCATACTACACATGTGGTTCTTGTAGTAAATATTTTTGTAAAAATGTGCTTTATAAATACTTAATTTATGTGTCGCGGGATATGCATTATTATAAAATTCTGTGTTCAATGAAGTAATTTTTATAGTTCTTACTCTGCGATATTTATTATTGTTTGTTGTTTATTATGTTTTGAGTATTGCATTATTTTATTATTTTTGGTTCATTTTATATGGGCTTAATTAATTCTATTAATTGTTATATTTCTTACTTTTTTTTTTGGCTTGAGTTTGTTATATTTAAGTCTATGAACTTTCGAAAATAATTTTTCTATTTTTACAAGATAGTAATTATTCGCCCTATTCTCCTCCAAATTTTATCTTTAGAATTTTAGCGGATATTTTAATTTTTATTATTGTTATCGTATTCAAGAAATATATAAATAAGAGTATCAATTTCAAAAAAAAAACAATATTACGATTTTAATGTATGTCAATAAATACTTTAATCAGCCATCTATTAATGTTTTTTACTTTGTTTCCACCTACTTTATCGACAGTAGCGAAAAAGTTGAAATGAACAAAGGAGGACGGTGCCATTTTTTTTTATATTAATTAATAATTCTGATTTCCGACAGCAGACTAATTTTTTAACTTTATCGTAAAGAAATTGACGTAAATATTGAAAGTATTTTTAAATTTAATATTTTAATTATTAATTTTATTTTTAAATTATTAATTTTAAAAATATTTATTTACTTGACTAATAAAATTTAGATACAACTCTAATATGCAATATGCTATAGTATATAGTGTCAAATCTTGTAGAAGCATGCGACTCTTAATAAAAAAATTAAAAAAATACAGTCCTAAATTATTTAGGAGTATATCTCATTCATATTGCAAGATTAAAAGTATTTTAAGTTTAACTGATCAAATAAATAAATATTTTAAAAGCTGTCAACAATTTAAGGGTAAAATTAATCATTCATAACAAATTTAGAATATTTTCAAATACTTTTATTTCTGGAAAGAAAATGTGTGGAGGCTTACGGCTTATTTATTCCTAGAAAGGTAATTAGTGCTGGAATCCCTTAACTTTGCTTACGGTTTATTTATTTTATTCCTACAAAGATAATTAGTGTTGAAATCCCTTAAACTAAAGTTAAGGCACATTTGAACTTAGATTGGAATTTTCACTTTTGGGTTTTCTATTTTTCCTGTTATTGCTGACACCAACAGCATATATTTCTAAACTCCTTGTTTCGTTGGATTAAGTCCTAACACGTAAGATATTTTTTTTTTTTTTTTAAAAAATGGTTTAGTTCAACTTTGACATGTAGTTTTAAAAAATAAAACAATTTTTTCTTTTGTAATTTTAAGTTAATGTTATGTCAAATGTATTAAAATATTTTTTAATTTTGTCGTCTTAAAAATGTCACATAAAAAATTAAAAATAATACATTGCCAAAAGAAAAAGAGAAAATAGTAATATATCCTTAAATAAACTAAAAAAAAAAGCAAGTTATTTTTTATTTTAACTTTAATAAGCTTGAAGGTCTGATTCATTATATATGTTATATGTATATGATGAAAAAGCTTCCGTTTGGTGATTCTTGACCTTTCACTAACATTAAAAGCCAGTTAATGGATTTATTGTTCTTTTAATAAGGTGCTAAAAAGAGGCAATTAATCATCTATGAGACACAACTGATCAATAAAGTGGGACAAGACATTCTTCATGCCCTCTTCTAATTAAAGTGCTAAGAATTTGTAGGATGTCGTTACAAACTAAATTGTTTTTTATGTCTTGTACAACATTAACTTTCAATGCTAAAATTTGTGGTTCTTCCATACCATTTATTAGCACCAAAGAGAGAAACATGAGCCATTTAGTATATAAATAATATTAATGTATGATGACAAAGAGAGCAGCATGAGTTAATCTATTTTTCTATATAATGTAGCAGTTTCGAGTAGCCGTCTACAAAATTAAAGAGTATATTCTTCAACTATTCTAGTTAATTCACAAAATATTTTCTGTTTAAAATGATTTGATGAAAGAATATCATACTTGTCCAAATTTCAAGATACCCTTTAGGATTGAAAAGGGGCATTTTCGGAGTGCAAATGATTCTCAGACTTTGAGTAGTTAAGCGACTCTTTTAAGTCTAAGAAGTGAACATACTGGAGTCATATGAGATTTTAATAACAAGCAACAAAACAGCCAACATAGGGTTGTGGTATAGAGATGGAATTGCTCCACTAATTAGAGGTTTTGAGTTTGAGTTCTGAGTATGAGAAAATCTTGTTGGGAGCATTGCACGATAAAGATTTAATCGGAACTTCAATACGGACATCAAACACCAATTGAAAAACCAATAGAAAAAACCAACAAAACAATAGCAAAGATTAAATGTGTTTAAAAAATATACCAAAGAAAAACCCTAGAGCCACCGCCGACGTTCTCTCTTGAAAACCACCATGACCATGATGGCCGCTAACCTCTGATGGAGGTAGGTCAGCAGACTTATGCTAGCTTGTTTAGGTCGACAACAAGGGAAGTGAAATCGTTACCATTAAATTCTATATTGTACCTACACGGAAAACCAAGAGTCATATGGGATCAATATGAGATAGAGCAGATGATAAACAATGAAAATCTTTAATATGCGGTGGTTGGAAAATTTTCGTATGGATGACCGGACATTCAAGAGTTATGTAGACTAATCCCCAAGCAATGTGGGCTGAAGGGGGAGTGCAACATTGGCTTGATGACCAATAGATATGTGCTAATCCGGGCTAACCTTCTGGAAGATTGTGTCAATCTTTATTCGAAACTGGTGTTCTATATTACCCAACACAATTGGTCATATCCAACGAGGACATTGAAGTGGGATCCAACATTTGAACTGAAGGAAGAGACATCAAATGCAATAGCATGGATATCTTTTCCTTCTCTACCCTTAATTTCTTTGGGAAGGAGATTATATTCTCATTGGCTGCCGTAGTTGGAAAACCTCTACATGTGGATATGGCAGCCAAAAATTAAACTAAACCTAGTTGTGATAGGATGAAGTTAGAGGTGAATCTACTCAAAGAATTTTCAAAGAGAATTAACATTAATCGGTATGAAAAAGACAATGGAGAAGTATCAGAGAAGTAGATTAAAATAAAAATATGATTATATGCTCAAGTACCGTAAAACATGCATGAATCAGGGGCATGATGAATAACAATGTTATGTAAAACATCTAGAGCTACACCCAATTAGGCAAAACGACACGAAGATTGAAGGAGGTGGGCACATTGATAAGAAGAAGCAGGACATGGGGAATGGAACAAAAGAAAGACATCGGAGCAGACACATAAGTGAAGTAACACAAAGGAAATGAATGAAATAAGGACAATAGAAGGGAAGAAAAAAATAAGAAGAAGAGATTCCACGTAGGGAAACAAAATAAAGAGGGCCAAACCAGAATAAGGTGGGAATCAACCCCACAAATAAGTTTGAGGCTCTGAATGCGACTGACAGGAGTGATCAACTTCAGCAAGGGCAATTGGGGAACATAGAAGAGCAAGGTATAACCACAATTAGTGGGTGGAAAATGCCGTTTCAACACTGAGAAACTCATCGTAGAAGGAGAAGATTAACAAGGAGGGGGAGATATCAAATCAAAAAATGATAAAAAGGTAGAAAGAAGGGAAGAAAATTTGGCAGATAGGTAGTCAAGTGGAAGATACACCTGAAGGTCATGGAGGGACACATACAGAAAAATTTGAAGACAAGGAGGAAGAATGACAGACTTCTTTAGGTTCACAGCTAGTTGTAGCTCCAATACAACTAGTTTCAGCCTTGAGGACCTCTCGGAGGAGAAACTTAAAAACATGCAGGAAACAAAAGAGGATAAGAAGATGGAAGAAAATATTCAATAAGTTTGCATGGCTGGAGATCTATCGCCAATGAATATGAATAGTCTGAAGAAGGGCATCAAGAAAGGCAAAGCAATAATACCCCTGCAGGTCGGAACAAGGAGTAATAAGGAAAGAACCATAATGATTAATCAATAATTGACAAACTAAAATTTTGGGATATAAGTTTAGTCAACACTCATAAATCTTTTGAGCGTTTGGTTAACCTTAATGGAAGACGTCACGATAAATACATACCAAGTTTGGCACCTTTTAGGGATTCAAGTGAGCTTGAACAATATCGAAGGAATCTAGGACACAAAAATGCCTTAGTGAATAGGGCAGGAAAATATGAATTTTTTGGGATGAAGATTATGAAGGTCAAATTATCTTACATTCTTCTCAAAAACTGACGATCAAACTATCTAGATACAACACTAGCGTATTGGTGTCAATAATCTATGTTAAGTATAGTATGGCCGAGAGAGTTGACCTCTAGGAAGATTTAGAATATGTAGCAAAAGAGACAACCACCCCATGGGTAGTAGGAAGAGACTTTAATGTGATTCTTAAAGGAGAAAGAAAAACTAGGAGGGGTAGCTTTTACCCAATCTAAAGCAATATAATTCGCGCACTGTATTAACAATTGTGCTATTTCAGAGCTAAAATTCTCAATGAGTATGTTCACTTGGTGGAATGACAGAGTAGAGAAGGAGTGTACATTCAAGAGATTGGACAGGATTCTGGTATTTATGGACTTATACCCATCTAGTGAAGTTCATCACCTTGTGAGATATGGCCAGATCACGCTTCCGGCCCCACTACATATGATTTGTAACACTACAGAGGAACTACACATCAAACCTTTTAGATTCCAAAAAAATTGGACTAAACATAAAGGTTTTGATGAAGTGGTTAAACAACATTGGAGGACGAACAGACTAAGGAGCCCCTTTATAGTTTTCCAAGATAAATTGAAGAACACAAAGAAGGATTTGTCACAATGGAGTAAAGACACATTTGGTGATGTGTTTTAAAGGATTGTTGTAACACCCGTAAAATACTAGATCAACTTTTCCATGTCGATGCACCATTTCTTAATTACTACATTATGTTTTACTCTTATTTTGGGTACTTGAAATTTTGTAATATTTGTAACCTTGCTAAATATAAATTGTAATTGTAATTTAAGGTATTGTGTGTGTGTATATATATATATATGTATATATATAATTTTAATTCCTCCTAAATTGCATTGATTTATCCTAAAGATTTCATTTCAATTGGAATTTGGTTATTCACCATGTACGAGGATCCCCGCTGAGCATCCATGTCTGAATGGTTAAAGTGCCCAACTCATAATTGGCGAATTCATAGGTTCAATTCCTACTGGATGCACGCCTCGATATATTTACGTAATTTTACTAATTAGAATTAAATATAAATTGGAAGTGTTGGTATCAAGTATATATATTTAAGTGTATATGTATGCATTTTGGGCAACACACAATAATTTGCACAGCACCTTTTAGTTATAGTTGTATATGTGATTAAGCTTCACTCTTGAGACTATATTTTGACACCTCCTCTAGTGATTTTCATTTCAATTGAAGACTAAGAATCTTAGAACATTAGCTAAATAATTTTTCTTCAAAATCACAAGATAAAAACTTGGTCCTTTTGGCTGGAATTCGAGACACACCATTTTCTTTGGTAAGTGATGAAATCTGGTTCTAAGCTTGGTAGTGTTTGGATTCTAAGCATATATCGTAGTATAGAACTTAGTTTACAGTGAATAAATATGATATGGAAAGCTAATTCTTTTACCTACAAATCTTATGTTTATGTAAAACTCTAATTTAACTGTTATGGATTCGAAATATGGGATGCAACATAGGACACATTCTGTTCAGATTTAGTGTTTAGAAATCCTGTATGGACAAATATTGGGGTTGCGATGATATCTTTTTGTCCAAAATATATTTTGCGGTGATTCTTGATTGTATTAAACCTTAAGAGATGTACCTACATCTTTCATAAAGTATATACAGTCCAATTTTGCCGTTTCCTTCTCAATTCTAGGTTGCGACATGAGGTACTAAGCTGACCAAAATTACTATTTTGGGAGCATAGTCGTATTTTTATAGGCTAATCTTTCTTGTGATGATAATCCTGTTACTCAAGATGATTGATGCCAGAGTGTTCTCGAATAGATTCTTGACTTTTAGGGGAAAATTCATATTGATAAACCATTTATTACAATACATGCCTATATACATTATATCGACTACGAACTTATCAAAAAGTGTGCTAAATCAAATCCATCAGATCTTTGTTAAATTCTTTGGGGGAAGCTATGCTAGAGTAAAAGGTAAACATTAGATGACTTGGTCGTACATGTGATATCCTAAGAGATAAGGGGGACTAGGTTTTCAGTCTCTATTTGATATATCTAAGGCTATATTTGCTAAACTAAGATGAAATTATAGAACTAAAATATCCATGTGGAGCACATTCATGTGGAATAAATACCGTAAAAAATACCACCCTATAACTGCTCAGAACATATGTTCATCACAAATTTGGAGAAAAATGATGAAAATAAGAAAAGAGGTGGAGCATGAGATATGGTGGCAATAAAAGGAAGGAAGTGCTAGTTTCTAGATGTACAATTGGACAAAACAAGGAACTCTATACTACATAAAATTCCAAGAAGTAAAAGCGGAAGTGAAGGTTAAGAAAATGATTTAGAATGGGAAGTGGAACATATGCCAACTTATTTTTCATGAAATAGAGTGTATACTCGAGAGCATTAGTCTTAACATGAATGTAGGTGAGAATTACAAGGCATGGAGTATGGAAAACACTCAAGGAGAGTTCATTGTGAATTCAGCCTATCAACAACTTATTACTACATGATGGGACTGGCCAGGACAATATAAGCTGAGGCAAATATTTAAGGATATACCAGAAATCATTATATGGGAGCTTTGAAAGAGAAGAATGTTAGAAGACATGGAAAGGAGGTGATATATGCTAGGATGGTGGGGCAATGTCAACATACAATTCAAAGGTTTCTCAAAGTGAAGTATCCATGGTTACTGAGAAAGAATCAAGATTGGCAGGAGATGACAATCCACTACGCACATATATGCCAATACTACACTATAGAGTAGTACACTAGCTAGGAGCTACCAGACATAGAGTGGATAAAATGTCATACAAATGGTGCATATAGGGGAAGTTCTAGACAAAGTTCATATGAATTCAAAATAAGAAATAACACAAGAGATCTTATATATGTTTAAGCACAAATCATAGGTCATAGGGGAAGTTGTAAATATGGAAGTTAAAATAATGGGTGTATGGAAGGTGATGCTATACTATAAGACAAAAAACATCCAAAAGTTCATATTGGAAACAACCTCATTAAATCTCAAAAACATATTGACAAAGTAGTGAAAAATTCCTTGGTCACATGTAGAAAAATAGATAAGATACAACAGTATATAACAAGGAAACAAGTTTAGATCAAACTTATACTTAGAGATGCTAATCAGTTAGTTGACTACTTGGAAAACATGATATTAAATCAAAAAGGTAGGACTTAAACACAAAGTTTGAGTTTTTATGATCTACCAAACAGAGGGAGAATAATCATAACATAGATAAGCACCAGATTTCATCATTGCGAATTAAAACAAGATTGATTAGTCCAACATGCTAAGACAGCGCATGTATAAATCAAAAAAATACAGGTATGATATTTACCAATTAAAGTTTTGCCTTTCGATAGACGACCTAATTGTGTCTAAGCTTACCGCTTAATCTACTTCAACTTACAAAAAAGAACCAGGCAAAAGGAGGGGAGGGGTCTTAAGTCAGGTAAACAAGGTTGATATACTTCAAGCCTCCAATAGGAGATTCATGGTTTAATCCCAACAAAAAGTTCATCTTGAACTCAAAACACCTCCATCGAATTTCACATCTGCAAAAGAGAAATAGTAAGGTTAGAAGAAGTTTGAAGGGGGTCAAAAATAAGATCAGCTTACCTTTGCGAGCTGATATGTCTCCTTTTTTTTAATGGATAAAGAATGTTAATGACCTAGAGATAAAGCACAATCAATAAAAGGGAGAAGGGGACTAGAGATATGGGAGTAGCGGAGTACAAAAGCGGGAGAGTAGTATAACTTTCTTTAGGAAATCATATTTTCAGGGAATGGCAATGTTGGTCTTTCCAAGAAGAAACTGTCTTTTATTTCCTTTTTTGAACTATCTGGCATTTGTTTAAATTGGGCTAATTACTATCCTGGATGTGTATGATAATAATTATGAGAAATAATGGGTCTTTCGTCCAATTTTTTATCTAAAAAAATAAGAACAAAGATTAATGGTAGGAAAAGAAAGAAAAAATGAAAAGAATCTATAAATCTTACCAACCAAGGGCGTAGCTATGCTATAGTCAGGGTGTCCAACCCTTCTTCGAAAAATAATACTGTATATATAAGTAAAATAATACACGAAGTGATCAGTAACATATTCTTGACATCCTTGACAGAACAAGGTGTTGTAGCCTAGTGATTTTGGACGCCTTGAAAGAGCTAGTGCTTACAGTGCTCACATGTTCGAATCTCATTAGCAATAATTTTTATTTTTTTCACTTTTGTAGACTCCCTTCATGAAATTCCTCCTCCCCCCCCCCAATCCACTGTTATCAACCATGCGGATTTAGAGGGTCTGTTGTATAGACGAACTTGTAATTTTTGTGCAAGGTTTATATAATGTACCTATTAACATTTACTTGTTAAGTTGCTTATAATTGTTTTGAAATTATTATAGGTCTTCATATACTTTAAATTATGGAATTTATGGCACACTTTGAAGATAGCCCACCTTAACCAAGGAAAATAGGTACATTATATGCCACAAAATACATTCAAGCAAATAAATCTGCAAGTAATCTGTTATGATTCAAAAATCGAGGTTTTAATGACATTTATTTTAACCCATTTATAGGTGATTTGTGCATATTTACACATTCAAACATCAAATTTTATCTTAATTTAACTAAATTTCAAGTATAAACTCATACACATATATATACACTAATTTCAAGCTAAAAAAATAAAAAACTTTGACTCAAGAAATGAATTGAAACTCAAAGTAAAGTATCCGAAGACAAGTCTACTGGAAAAGGTGGTCCTCGGTGTGATGCAAACATCTCATGTTGGCCCATGTGCTTTACCTATTGAAAAACTTATTTTTATAGCTAAATTTTTTTATGGACGTGTAACGCACTGAAAAGCAGAAAGAAGTCCACGATGGCCGTCGCAGTGCAAACCTCTTGCTATGCAATTGAATTTGCACTATACACTAGTGTTCTATAAAATTGGAGTTTACAAAGTCAAAACATAACCCAACTAGGATTGAATTTGTTTTTCACTATTATGAATAGACTGCATGGACAACATCTTTAGGGTTACAAACTCTCAATAGAAAATAAGTTTCATTGTTCATTGTTACAAATGACTCCCTAATGATTCTTACGGTTAGTTCATTATTATCATAGATTATTGTGGTCCAAACAAGAGACTCTTGCGAGAAATGCATTAATTCAAAAAAATTATCTTAATGATCTTTAGTTGTAATAATTATTCTCATCTCTCACAACCAGTTATGACTAGCGTTATGGAACCTAAAATAGGGATAAGGATAATGGATTCCATTGAAATTGGATAATCAGTATAATAATTAATTAATTGAGTTGATAGTTAGTTAGCTAATTATTTTGTATCTTTTCAAGTTAGTTAGGCAGTCACATCAAGTTGGTTAGTTGGTTAGATTTAGTTAGATCCTAGAAGTTTCATAGTTGTGCATATATAACATTCTATTCATGCCTTCATTTCTTAGTTGTATTGATGAAGATTTCATTTCATTGATTCTAACAACTCTTCTGGATTATCTTTCAATATGGTATCAGAGTTGTGAATTGAGATTCAATCAAACTGCAGTTCCTTCTTTTCCACCATTGACGATCCTTCGTGGAAGCAGAGGACGAGATAAATACTGGAGAATTAGATGCGACTGTAATTGAAACTGTGATATAAGCAGATACGCTTGAATCTATTGAGAAGAAATAAAATCATCCATTGTATCTTCATCCCTCCAATACTCCTACGACTATACTAACCACAGTACAACTCACTGGCACAGAGAACTATTCTCTTTGGAGCAGATCTGTGCTCATCAATCTTCGTGCAAAGATTAAATTGAGTTTTATGTTGGTAACATGTAAAAGGAGTTTGAATTGGAGGAACAATGGGAGAAGTGCAATTATTTTGTGTGTTGGGAACATGTAAAAGTGCAATTGTTTTGTGCTAGGGTGGATCATGAACGCTATTTTGAAAGAGTTGCTAAGTGGAATTGTATATGTTAATGATGCAGCTGAGGTGTGTAAAGATATGAAGGATCGATTCAAGAAGGTTGATGGATGTAGGATCTACCAATTGCATAGAGAGATCTTCACAATATATCAAGGTAAATTGATTGTTTCTCGATATTATATGAAAATGAGACTATTATGGGATGAATTTGATGCTTTCATGCCCTCACTGTCATGCGACTGTGATAAATAGAGAAGCTACATAGATCATTTGGCTTACTTGAGGTTATTTGCACTTCTAGTGGGATTAAGTGAAGTTTATAGTCAAGCTAGAAGTCAGATTCTAATGATGAGCCCACTGCCTAATGTTAATAAGGCATATGCCATGATAATGGCAGATGAGTGACAAAGGGCTACTGCAGGCACTCACTCTAACAAGGACTTGCTGGAATCAACTGCACTGTGTGCAGGGAAAGGACAATATATTCAGAGGAATGTAAGATTTCCTCAAACAAAGAATTAGAATTGGGATCAAATCTGTAATTACTATAAATTGCAGGGGCATATTAAGCTTGATTGTTTCAAGTTAATTGGTTACCCTCCTGATTGGAAGTTTAAAAAAAGCCAGCATGTTAGAATCTGTGCATCCACTGTCATTCAATGGACCAGGTCCCTTGACACACAATTGTAAATATAGCAGACAGTAAATGCAGTAAAAGAACAGAGGAGTTTTATGTGGAAACCTCCTTGCTCAAGGGAGTAAAACCACGACCTGTCTCACAGGATTCCAAAACAGTTTCACTAAACTTCTCAAGCAAAAGGAAACTGGTTACAAAATGTGAGAAAAAGTTTTTAATCTCACTATCAAGCAATAGCACTATTGCTTGATGAGCCTAAGTAGATATTACTCTACCCACTAAGCTATCACCCTAGACAACTTAGACTTTTCTAAGCAATCTCACAGATTGCCCACTAAATCACTAACCTACTAATGATTTAGAATTTCAGATCAAACCACACTGATTCCTTTATAGATTAAGATCAATTTACAATGTAAGATCGAAAGAATATATTCTTAAACAACTACACAATGTGCGCCTGAGTTCCGGTTGTTCTTGAATGATTCTTCTTCTTGATTTTCTTAAGCCTTTGCAAGAGTTCTTGAATGTACTTTTTCAAGTTGCAAAAACTAAAAAGAAAGTCACTTTCCTTAAACCCATGACATTGGTTGGAAGTTCTGACGTTTCTGACCCAGTTGGGAACTGTGCACCAACCTTTTGTACTTACTCCAGCTGGCAGTCAACGAATACTTCTTATTGAGAACCAGGTACCTTAATAAGGTCCCTAAGTTTGTTAATCATCAAAACCTGCAAATAACATTTTTCCTCTTTTTGATGATGACAAACAATACTCCAGGCCTCAATCTAGCTTCAAGACAAGTTCCCCCTGAATTGATTGTCCACCCACAAACTGTATTGTATTCCCCCTCACAAACATGCCCAGTCACAAAACCAGTTAATTCCCCCTTTTGGCATCATAAAAAAGAGATACAGTAAACCAACAGTATCAATAATAATATCAGAGAAGACCATAGCCTTTTGGCAATCAAACATAAAAGAAAGCATTCGACAAGAGATATTAGCCAGAACAACAGAGGAATAATACTAATAGCATTCTAAAATTAACATTCAATACATTAACAGCAAACTGAAATCCGTAGGACAAAAGACAAGCCACACAAGGAAGACACAGGAAGACTAAGGGAAGGACTATGAAAGGGGAGGCTGATGGGAAAGGGATTGAATGATGAGAGTGAGTCTAGAATTTGCATCATCATTATCCTTTATTGCTTTCTCTTGTAAAGCAATAACTTTGGCCCTCAGTTCTGCATTTTCCCTTTTCAGAGCTTGAACTGCCTCGGTACCAGGTCCCTCGGTCTGCGCAGTGAGTAGCTCGGCTTTAAGAATTGCAATTTCCGCATCCTTGCCACTCAGCCTCATAGTCAGTTCTTCTACCTCATGCTTGAGCTGATCCTGATCTTCAATGAGTTGAGACATTTTGCTCTTGGGATTTCCTTTCCCTTCAATGCATTCACATTCGACCAAGGTAGTCTCTGAAAAGGCTTGCTTCACTGTACCAACTTTCACAAGACCAAGCGGAATGTTAAAATATTTGAATACTTTAGTGAGAAAGTATCCATACCCCATACCATGTATCCCTTTCCGCTCAATAACAGTCTCGTAGATATGTTCAAGCATGAGTCCTAGAAGATCCAGAGGTTCGAACTTGCACAACAATTCCATCACATACAGATCAGCAGAAGTTGTTGATGTCCTCTTTTCTGTTCGAGGGAGGAGGATTTTGTTGACAAATTCAAAACTAACTGATATTCACTTTTCATCACTTTCTTAAACAACCTTGCGCATTTTGTAGTAGGAAGTTTTGAACATAATCTTACAAATTCAACAGAACATGTCTTCTCTACCACAGACCTGGTGCCTTCACGAGGTACCTCAAATATCTTTCCCAGCAGAGTCTCGTCAAGATGAATAGCAATGTCGTTTACTCTGGTGTTGATACTTCCATCTTCCTGAAATTGAATGTTGTAGTAGAATTCGCGCACTTCCTCCTCATGAAGAATAGGAGATGTGTGGTTGAAAAGATGCATCCACGACTGAATCTCAACCATGTCATAAAGTGAGTCCATTCCTTGAAGATTAATTATCCCCATATCAAAAACCCTGCCGGCCAGTACAGACTGCTTCCTCAGATTGTCAATAATCTCTTGTTTGTTGACCTGCTCGTCATTTACATGCACCTGCGTACCAGGTCCCTGTGACCTTTTCCTTTTTCCTCTAGCAGTTTCCTTTGTGGGTTTTGTTTTCTCTCTCTTAGTTTCTTTTGGCTTTGCCTTTCCTGACGTCTTCTTCCTGTATCCATTTGCTTTCTCTTCAGCAGACACATCTACCACACCAGACTCAGGCAGTTTAAAATTTGATACTTTGAAAGTTCTAGCACTCCTGTTTTCTGCTGTAGACTTCGCACTAGCTTTTAGAGCATCAGCCATCATCTTTTTGGCGTTAGATCTAGTAATGGGTCTTCTTTTAGACACTTCTCCCACCACTTTCTCTTTTCCTTTCGCAGATACACTGACATCTCTCTTTTCAACCTTCCACTGTGTAGGTTGGTTATCACCTGATGAGTCAGAGGAATCAGAGGATGGATATCGCCTAAAATCTGGAGTTCTATGAAAGATAGGTTGGGTCTCTCTCAGTTCTTTATTGTGAAAAGTTTCACTTTCCTCAACCCTGACTTCCTCTCGCATCATATCCAGACTCTCGATCACCAATTCTTCACTCGCAGCGAGAATATTTGACTCAGAAGTTTTGTTCCTTGGTAAGTCTCCTTCAAAAAGAGCATCTGAAAGCATTTCATGATGAGGACCAGGTCCACTAGGAAGACTTGGACTGTTCAGATCTATGGAGTGAAAAGGATTTTCGGGAATATCTAAGGGAGAACTTACTTTTGAACCTGTTGGGAGATTAGATTTTGACCCTGTGGGTGACGGAGAGTAAAAAGAAATTGGGTCAATCTCACTAAGTACTGTAAGCATTTGCTTAGAAGCAGAAGAAGGGTCCTACATTTTATCAAGAAGAAGGAAATGAGAAGCAGTAGTGAAAGATGAAGAAGGCAGTGAGTGAGAAAAACAATTTAGGGTTTTTCGACAGAGAGAGGGAATATTGCAAGAAGAGTGAAGGATTAAGAGAGACAAAAAAGGGTTTAAAAAGAAAATGAAACGGTGCCAGGTCCCTATTGATTTGACGCGTCGCTTGAAATTAAGCGATGGGACTAACGGTCAGAATAACCGATGACTGACACGTGGCTTGATCAATGGTCACTTTATCTCAGTTTAAAATTAATGTATCGAATGCTAACCTCGACTAGGACCAGGTCCCATAATGCAATTTAATCACCATTCCTCAGCTGTTCTGGCCATGTCTTTGCTGATTCTTTATGAATGTATACCTGCAGTAGGTACAAAATTGATCTTACTTAGACAAAAACTATTTGACAAAGAGGATACCTGTACTACAAGTTTAGCTATCAAGGAAATTTCATGATTGAATGACTAGAAGTCAATTTGAAGTCATCATGCCCAACTTCAACCTATTTCTCTCAAATTGGTCTTTGCTGAGAGCTTTGGTGAAGATGTCTGCCATTTGTTCCTCTGTAGGACAATACGTAAGCACAATGTTTCCCTTTTCAACATTATCTCTCAGAAAATGATGTCTAACATCAATGTGCTTGGTTCTCTTATGGTGAACAGGATTCTTCCCCATACTGACAGCAATAGTATTGTCACACATAAGAGGTATTGTCTTGATGCTTACTCCGAAATCCTCCAAGTGTTGTTTGATCCATAACAACTGTGAACAACATGCAACAGCTGCCACATATTCAGCTTCAGTTGTTGAAAGAGCTACTGAACTTTGTTTCTTTGTTCCCCACGAGATAAGTGAAGATCCAAGGAAATGAGCCATCCTTGAAGTGCTCTTCCTGTAAACTTGATAACCAGCAAAATCAACATCTGCAAAACCAACAAGATCAAAAGTGTCACCTGCTGGGTAGAAGAGTACCAGGTCCCCTGTTTTCTTCAAGTATCTTAGAATCCGTTTAGCAGCCTTCAAATGTGAATCACGAGGGTATGCTTGGAATCTAGCACACATTCTAACACTGTATACAATGTCAGGTCTGCTAGCAGTCAGATACAACAAGGATCCAATGATTCCCCTATACATAGTTTGATTCACAAGAGAATCAGATTCATCTGCTACAAGTTTGGAGTTTGTACTCATAGGAGTATCAATAGGTTTAGAATCAAACATATTGAATTTCTTCAACAACTCCTTAATATACTTCTCCTAACTGATTGAGATTCCATCTAATGATTGTTTGATTTGTAGCCCCAAAAATAAAGTTAGTTCACCCATCATGCTCATCTCAAAGTATTTTCCCATTAATTATGAAAATTCTTCACACAAATGTTCAGATGTAGCTCCAAAGATAATGTCATCCACGTATACTTGTATAAACAACAATTCATGTTCTCTTTTTAACAAGAACAAGGTATTGTCAATTTTTCCTCTTTTGAAACCATTGTTTAACAGGAACTTTGACAATCTTTCGTACCAAGCTCTGGGAGCTTGTTTTAAACTATACAGGGCCTTATTCAATTTGAACACATGATCTGGTAGCTCAGCATATTCAAACCCAGGAGGTTGTTTAACAAACACCTCTTCCTTTAAGTCTCCATTTAGGAAAGCACTCTTGACATCCATCTGATACAGCTTGAATCCCATGAATGCAGCAAATGCTATGAGAATTCTGATGGCCTCCATCCTTGCAACAGGAGCAAAAGTTTCATCATAGTCTATGCCTTCCTCCTGATTATATCCTTGAACAACTAATCTGGATTTGTTCCTAGTAATCACACCATTTTCATCAAGCTTGTTTCTGAAAACCCATCTGGTTTCTATAACAGTTCTGTTAACAGGTCGAGAAACCAGGTACCACACCTTACTTCTTTCAAACTGATGGAGTTCTTCTTGCATTGAATTTACCCAATCTGCATCACCTAACGCCTCTTTCACATTCTTAGGCTCAATTGATGATATAAATGCTGAAAATGCAACTAGATTTCTTGTTTTTGATCTAGTGTAAATTCCAGAGTTCAGAGGTGAAATGAGATTATCAAGAGGGTGTGACGAACTGTGTTTCCATCTTGGTCTTGAAGTCAACTGATTTAGCTGATCAGTGTTCTTTCCTTCATCAATAAAGTCTTTATTTTCTGGGGGGTGAGTGATACTCTGACTGGAGTTCTGAATGGTACCAGGTTCCTTTTCAGGTTTATCAACTTCATCCGTCTTCTCAGATGAACTTTGATCAGCATTGTCAATCTCCAACTGGTCATTCATTTCAGCTTCACTTCTTTCATTTTTTTGAGATTTGAACAGCTCGATTAACTCATCTTCATCATTTGATGCTGCCTTTTTCAGATTTCCATCTTCATCAAACACAACATGAATACTTTCTTCAATACATTGAGTTATCTTGTTGAAAACTCTATATGCTTTACTTGATGAAGAGTATCCTACAAACACTCCTTCATCACTTCTAGGGTCAAACTTTCCGAGATCATCCTTCCCATTGTTCAAAACAAAATATTTGCATCCAAATGCCCTAAGATAGCTCAACATAGGTTTTTTGTTATTGAGTAGTTCATAGGGAGTCTTATTCAGTAAAGACCTTATCAAGCATCTATTAGTAACATAGCATACTGTGTTGATTACCTCAGCCCAAAACTTTTGTGGAAGATTTGACTCAATAATCATGGTTCTTGCAATATTTACCAAGGTTCTGTTTTTCCTCTCCACTACTCCATTTTGCTGAGGAGTTCTTGGAGCAGAAAAATTGTTACTGGTGCCATTTTTCATACAGAAATGATCAATTTTTGAGTTTTCAAACTCAGTTCCATGATCAGACCTAATTCCAGCAATCACTTGATTCAATTTTGTTTGGATCATTTTGAAAAACACTATCAATTCTTCTGGTGTTTCTGCTTTTGATCTTAAGAACCTTGTCCATGTGAACCTTGAGTAGTCATCAACTATCACCAGAATGTATTTCTTTCCACTTCTACTTTGAACCTTCATGGGTCCACATAAATCCATGTGCAGCAGCTCTAATACTCTCGAAGAGGTTACTTGCTTCTTTGGCTTGAAGGATGATCTGATTTGTTTTCCTTTGACACAAGCTTCACAAATTTTTCCTTCACAAAATTTCAACTTTGGCAGACCTAGTACCAGGTCCTTAGAAATCAGTTTATTCAATAAAGATGAGCTCACATGCCCTAGTCTTCTATGCCACAGATCAGCATTTTCATTTTGAGCACTAAGACATGTCAGATCATCTCCATCAGATGTTTCTAAGTTAGCCACATACATATTTTTGCTTCTGTGAGCAGTGAGGATCACTTTCTTTGTAGTTAGATTAACTACAGTACACTTCTCAGACGTAAACTTCACTTCATTTCCCTTGTCACAAATTTGAGACACACTCAAAAGACTATACTTCAACCCACTAACATGATACACATTGTCAATGGATTCTCCATGAGATTTTCCCACTTTTCCAACACCTAAAATATACCCCTTCTTTCCATCACCAAAAGTGACACCTCCACCTTGAAGTGCCTTGAGTGAGAGGAAATTTTTTATATTACCAGTCATATGTTTAGAGCATCCACTGTCTATGTACCAACATTGACTGTTGCTCTTCTCACTCACCTGCAGCACAAGTCACTCATTAGACTTGGGAACCCATTTCAATTTGAGTTCCCAGAAAGCAAACAGAGGGTTGATCAAAGTGTTTCTAGCCCAATGAGGCAAGTTCAAATTCTTTTTGACAAAAGTTTTTTGAGCAGAACCAAGCCCTTTCTTTGAAATCCTTTTGATTGAGGATTGTTTTGTAGGACCAGGTCTCTCCTTTGAAACTCTCTGGTTTTTTGTGTACTTTGAAAGTCTCTCATGTGACTTTCTCCAAGCTGTACACTCTTCTTTTGAATGCCCATTTTTACCACAATGAAGACACAGCAGATTATCAGACACAAAAACATATTTGCTGTGAGGATTGAAAGGAGAAGTAATATTCAAACTTCCTAGGCCCTTTTTGTTGAAATCACTTTGATTTGTCACATTTGAAAGCAACTTAGAAGATTTTGTCCACTTAAGAGACTTTTCAAGTTCATCTTTAAGTTTGACAATATCTCTTTCTAAACTCATGCTCTTTTCCAAAGCTAAAACAAGATTAGTCTCAGAGGTTTTCAGTTTTTCTTGAAGCTCAACTTATAGACCACTAGACTTTCCCTCTTGTTTTCCATCTTTCTCATACAGCAAATGTAATTGTTTTTTAAGTTTTAGTTTTTCAGATTCTAAAACAGCCATTTGATCTTCAATTTTCAACATTTTCTCACCCATTTTATCTCTATTTTCATTTAAGGTTTCAAACTCAGCATTCATAGTATCTCTTTCAGATGTTAACTCAAACACTCAATCAATCATAACGTTTGCTAAAGTTCTAAATTTTTTAAAAGAATAGGTATTCAAATCATGTTTCAAATCAAGAAGAGTTACCTTATCCTCATCATCTTCATCCTTTGAATGAGCCATGAAAGCAAACATCTGATTGAATATGTTTTCATCCTCATGAACCACCACCATTGACACATCATTTGATTCATCAGGATCTTCTGAATCACTTGAAGAATCACCCCATGCAGCAAGGGCTTTCTTGACCACATAGTCAGCAGCAGCTTTCCGATCATTCTTATCGAGTACCAGGTCCCTCCGCCTTTCTTTATCACCTCTTGGTTTTTGATATTCTTTGTTTTCAGCCTTGAGAAATGGACATTCTCTTATAAAGTGTCCAATCTTTCCACACTTGTGACAGGTATCATTTTGAGTGGCAGTTCGAGGAATTTTTGCACCCTTTCTAAAACCTTTATTTTTTCTCACAATCTTCTGAAACCTCTTGATAAGGTAAGCCATATCATCATCATCACTGGAGTCTTCTTCAGACCTGTACTTCAGCATCAAGGACTTATCTTTCTTGACCTCCTTCTTTGCCTGATCATGACTTCGATTCATCTCATGGGTCTTTAGATTTCCAATGAGGGCATCCATTGTTAGCACTTTCAGATCCTTTGCTTCAGTAATGGCATCAACCTTACTTTCCCAAGACTTGGGAAGTATTCGAAGCACCTTCCTGACCTGCTTACTCATGCTGATAGGTTCTCCAAGACTTCTCAACTCATTTGTGATTGATGACAGTTTGGTGAATATTTCATGAATAGTTTCACCTTCTTTCATTTTGAAATTTTCATACTGAGAGGTGAGCATATCAATCTTTGACTCTTTTACTTGTTCAGTTCCCTCATGGGCTGTTTTTAAGCAATCCCAGATCTCTTTTGCAGATTCACAAGCAGAGACACGATTGAACTCATCGGGTCCTATACCACAAACAAGAAGCTTCTTTGCTTTGTATCCCTTTTCAATCTTATTCCTATCAGCTTCATCATATTTTCGTCTAGGCTTTGGAACAAGCCTAGTGATTTCACCATCTTTCTCCTCAATCATGGGGATGAAAGGTCCATCTAACACAATGTCCCATAGTTCACTGTCTTCAGCCATAAGAAAGTCATGCATTCTAACTTTCCACCAACTATAGAAGTGACCGTTGAAACGAGGGGGTCTAGTTGAAGACTGACCCTCTTCAACTAGACCCTCTTCCAGATTAAGTGGAGCAGCCATTCTAAAATAGGAATCACTCTCTTGGTGTTAACCGGATAGAGAGTACCTGCTCTGATACCACTTGTTAGAATTTGTGCGTCCACTGTCATTCAAAGGACCAGGTCCCTTGACACACAATTGTAAATATAGCAGACAGTAAATGCAGTAAAAGAACAGAGGAGTTTTACGTGGAAACCTCCTTGCTCAAGGGAGTAAAACCACGACCTGTCTCACAGGATTTCCAAAACAGCTTCACTAAACTTCTCAAGCAAAAGGAAACTGGTTACAAAATGTGAGAAAAAGTTTTTAATCTCACTATCAAGTAATAGCACTATTGCTTGATGAGCCTAAGTAGATATTACTCTACCCACTAAGCTTTCACCCTAGACAACTTAGACTTTTCTAAGCAATCTCACAGATTGTCCACTAAATCACTAACCTACTAATGATTTAGAATTTCAGATCAAACCACACTGATTCCTTTATAGATTAGGATCAGTTTACAATGTAAGATCGAAAGAATATATTCTTAAACAACTACACAATGTGCGCCTGAGTTCCGGTTGTTCTTGAATGATTCTTCTTCTTGATTTTCTTAAGCCTTTGCAAGAGTTCTTGAATGTGCTTTTTCAAGTTGCAAAATCTAAAAAGAAAAGTAAGGAAAGATGACTTTGTATAGACAAGTCACTTTCCTTAAACCCATGCCATTGGTTGGAAAGTTCTGACGTTTCTGACCCAGTTGGGAACTGTGCACCAACCTTTTGTACTTACTCCAGCTGACAGTCAACGAATACTTCTTATTGAGAACCAGGTACCTTAATAAGGTCCTTGAGTTTGTTAATCATCAAAACCTGCAAATAACACAGCACTTGATCAAGGTATGATTGGACAAATACAGGGAATGCAAAACACTGATAGGCAATATCAGGGAGCAACAAATCAAGTAAGATTTGATAATGTTTTTGCTTCAATACATAAACTATTTCTCAGTCGCAGGGATCACATGAGTCACCATCTACAATAGATCAACACAATTTTACTCCATGACAATACCAAAGGCTCTTACACATGATGGATAAAGAGAGCATCAACTTCAGGAGTCAATAGTGCAAATATGACAGGTATAACTATCCCTCTCACTAAAGCATCATTTACTGGTGTAGATAAGGACAGTTGGATAGAGGATTCAGGGGCTACCTGTCACATGACTTCTAAGCTTAATAGATTAAGTTCTATTTTCAATGACCTGAGTGGTATGGATAGGAGAGTTCACTTGCCAAATGGAGAGACCCTTCAGTCACACACACTGATAATTATAAAACACATGTTTGATACATTAGAAAATGTATTGGTAGTTTTTGCTTTAAAGTTGATTTGCTCTCAGTAGCACAGTTGACCAGGCAAATGAATTGTTCAGTTAATTTTTTCCCTGAGCTTGTTGTCTTTCAGGACCTCTCAAATGGGAAAGTGAAGGGTATTGCTAGGAAGCTAGATGGGCTATACTACTTTTTTCAGTAAACTACCACATGGACAAGTCAAGGAATAATGAGGCATTATTGATGACATAGAGTGGAGTGTTGAAGAATAAAGGTTATTGCATAACACAATCCGTCATCCTTCAGCTAAGGTGCTAAGTCAATTACCTTAGTTATTTTGTGATACAGATGACATTTGTAAAGATTGTCCAAATTTTCCACTTGCAAAGCGGACTAGACTACCTTTTCCTTTAAGTTTGTCTCAAACTAGTAATGTTTTTGAGTTGATTCATTTGGATGTTTGGGGATCATATAAAGTTGTTACTCATAATGGATATAGATTTTTCTTGACTATTGTTGATGACAAATCCAGAATGACTTGGATATATTTGTTAAGGTTGAAGAGTGATGTATTTTCAATTTTGCATTCTTTTATTGTCCTTGTCAAGACACAATTTAATACACATGATAAGAGGTTGCGATTTGATAATGGAGTTGAGTTCTTCAACAATGAGTGCAATGAATTACACAGGTCTCATAGTATTGTTCATGAAAGCAGTTGTTTCTATACCCCACCACAAACTGGGGTGGCTGAACGTAAACATAGATATGTACTTAAGGTGGCAAGGGCTCTTAGATTTCATGGTCATATTCCTATAAAGTTTTGTGAAGAATGTGTTTTGGAAGCTGTGTATTTAATTAATAGATTGCCTACACCAATATTGGGAGGAAAGACACCATATGCAATATTTCACAAGATCAATGCCATACTTGATCCCTTGAGAACACTTGGATGTTTGGGTTATGTTACTAGACTGTCTAAAGGTTACAAATTTTCCCTAAGAGCAGATGTATTTGTGTTCATGAGGTACTCAGGCACTCAAAAAGGGTATATCGTATACAACTTGAGTCAGAAGAAAATGATACTCAGCAGGAATATTGTTTTCAAGGAGAACATATTTCCTTTTAAAAATATGATTACCAAAGAGCTTCCATTATTTTCAAAGATTGATCAGTGTCATAATGATGTTTTAGAAGAAATTATGATGTCTCAAATAGATGAATCAAATCCAGTAGGTGGTATTTCTTGAGATTGACATGCATGGTGATGATCTGAATGCAGCATAACATGAAGTAAATTCTGAACTTGGCCAACATGGTGATGATATGAATGCAGCAGAACCTGAAGTAAATATTGAGCTTGGCCAACATGATCCTGATTATGGGAATGATTTGGCTCATGTTCCAGGTGATGCTCATACAAGATCTAGACACTCTCTTAGAATCTCCAATCCACCAATCTGGATGAAGGATTATGTGAATCAAGTTTCTGACACAGCTCATCCTTATTCACTAGGAATGTATCTCTCATATCAGGATATTTCTCCTAGTTATGCATCTTACTTATCCAAGTTCTCTACATAATTTGAGCCTAAGAATCATGAAGAGGCTATCAAGAACAAGAGATGTATAGAGGTAATGAAGTTGGAAATAAAAACTTTGGAGGACAATGGTACCTGGAAGTTAATAAGTTTGCCAGCAAGGAAGTACGTCACAGGTTGTAAATGGGTGTTCAAAATAAAATTCCAAGCTGATGGGAAAATATACAGATTTAAGGCAAAATTAGTTGAAAAATGGTACAATCAAACTAAGGGCATAGATTACCAGGAGACCTTTTTGTCATGGTAAAAATGGTTACTATTAGGACAATAATATCATTAGTTGTTGCTGAGCACGGAATGATTTATCAAATGGATGTAGTCAATGCATTTTTACAAGGAGATCTATTTGAAGAAGTGTACATGAAGTTGTTTAAGAGGTTCAAATTAAAAGGAGAAAACATGGTGTGTAAGTTGGTTAAGTCTGGAATCAAACAGGCATAAAGAGAGTGGAATGCAAAATTGACCACTCCATTATGCAATTCATGATATACTTAGAGTCATTTAGACTACTCATTGTTTACCAAGAAGAGAGAAAAGGGGATGGTGATTGTACTGGTATATGTAGATGATTTACTCATCATAGGAAATGATGTCATTTTGATACAAGAAACAAAACATGTACTGCACGGTAATTTCAAGATCAAAGATTTGGGGGAACTCAAATACTTCATAGGAATTGAATTTATTAGGTCTAACAAAGGGATAGTGATGAACCAAAGAAAGTACACAGTGGAACTAATCTCAGAAGTTGGTCTTTCTTGTGCTAAAACAGCTCTAATGCCACTTGAATGCAACATGAAGTTGACTAATATGGAGTTTGATGTAGGAGCTAATAACAGTGATGCCTTGTTTGCAGATGTTACACAGTACCAAAGTCTTGTAGGAAAGTTGTTATATATCACAAACACAAGACCGAATATAGATTTTGCAGTACAGTCCCTAAGTCAATTCATGCAACAACCAAAAATTTCACACTGGGATGCAACACTAAAAGTGATATGATACATTAAGGGAGAACCTGGTAAGGGATTGTTGATGAGTGCAGACAAGAAATTTTCCCTCACAGGGTCTTGTGATGCAGACTGGGCTGCTTGTTCAAACACCAGGAGATCTATTACTGGATTTATTTATTTTTTTCACATTTGGTGATTCTTTAATCTCTTGGAAATTCAAGAAACAAAACACAGTGTCAAAGATCTTCAACAGAGGCAGAGTATAGAAGTTTGGTTGTTTTAACAGCTGAAGTAGTTTAGGTCAAAAATTTATTTCCAGAATTGGGTGTGAAATTGATTGGACCAGCCAACATTCATTGCGACAACAAGGCTGCCATACAGATTGCAGCTAATTCAGTATTTCATGAACGTACTAAACACATCGAGATAGACTGTCACTTCATTAGAGAGAGAATACAAAAGAGGTTGATTAAAACTTCATACATTCATACCAAGGACCAGCAAGCAGATTTATTGACAAAGACTCTAGGGAGTGCAACATGACATTCCAATTGACAAGCTTAGATTTCTGAATGTGTTCAATACATCTAGCTTGAGGGGGAGTATTGGAATTGAATAATCAGTATAATAATTAGTTAATTGAGTTGATAGTTAGTTAGTTAATTATTTTATATTTTGTCAAGTTAGTTAGGCAATCACATCAAGTTGGTTGGTTAGTTAGATTTAGTTAGATTCTAGAAGCTTTCTAGTTGTGCATAAATAGCATTGTATTCATGCCTTCATTTCTCAGTTGTATCGAATGAAAATTTCATTTCGTTGATTCTAACAAATCTTCCAGATTATCTTTCAAATGATTCTGCACATTGTAACCTCCGCATGAAGATTTGTTTTTTGTGCATTAAGTTTTTTTTTTCATAAAAAGTATTGTCCTTTGAATGGTTGCAAATATTAAGTACTAGCGCGTATTCTGACTTGCTTGACAAAATAAGTTAAGATAAGAAAAATGATCATTAATTGGGATTTTGGACTACCAATCCCATATCTAATAGTTTATCTCTAGTTAACTTGAAACATATGATGATGAACAAAATAAATGAACATCCAAGTATGGATTCAGCGGTCAGTCGAGGGCGAAGCTACACTATATTATGGTTGGTCAGCGTAGGAATAAAGCTGCACTATATCATAATTGGTCAGCTGAATACCCTTCATTGTGAACACCCTTTATTATTATTTTCCTTCTTAATATTAGTCTTTAACATATAATTAAAGAAGTAAATTAGAAATATAATATGTTTTTTGAACTTTCAAATTGCAAGCTCAATGTCACATTTAATTTGAATGAGATATATGATATATCTTTCTTTTTCAAATTCAAAATTTTAGTTTATGATTACACAAATCGAGTCAGAAAGAAAAAATAACAAAATTAAATACATAACTAATTAAATATTAGTATTATTCAAATTTTTGTGATTAACATACACACTAATCACCGGATAGGTGAATCAATACTTAATGACCTAAATCATGCATTCATTTAACATATGTAGTCAAAAAGCAGAAGCACGTCATTAATAAGTCTAAGTCTGAAAATAGAAAATCATACTCACCCCATCCGGAATTGTTTGTCATGGTTTCTATTTTTAGAGTCAAATTATAAAAATTTTGACTAACATTTTAAGATGTATTTTTTCATCATATTAATATGCAAAAAATTGTAATTTATAGTACTTTTCATATAATTTTAGAATATCTAAATTTTTTTGCTTAAAATATCAAATTAATGTGATCTAATTTATCTTTGAAAATTAGTCAAATTGACTTTCGATAAGCGTAACATGACAAACAATTCCGAACGGAGGGAGTAATACGTAAGTTTAAACTATTACAACTTCAGAATTCAAAAGCCTTCGTACTAAAACATCTAACTAACAAGTTCAAGTTATACTAGTAATAATAAATAAGGAGCATCAATGTCTAGGAGGAAAGACATCAAAAGACAAGAAATAGGGGTATACAAAATCGAATCGAAAATTGAACCAAATCGCAAATTGCAAATCGAGTCAAATCAGGGGGAAAAAATCCGATTAGTGGTTTGGTTTGACTTGGTTTGGTGTTGGAAAAAAAAAACCCGACTATATTTGGGTTGGGTTGGTTTCAACTAAAAAAAAACAACCCCAGATCAAACCAACCCGACAATATATATATAATTTTAAAATCTTATTTTATACATAAAAATACTTACTTTGATATAATTTTTAAATATCTCTTATACTTTTTCATAGTTTTTATCTTTTAATATATTTATTTATTTTAATATATTTATTTCATGTTTGGAAGGTAGAATTTTTAATGATGTAATAAAGATTGTAATTATAATAAAATTTAAATAAAAATCAAATGAATACTAATGAGAAAAGAAAATCAATTCAACACTAAGAATGATAATATATTGAATATTTGTTTTTTAGTTTATATAGATTTAGACGATTAAAATACATGATCTAATTTTACTTTCTTTTAATATTTAGTCATGTAACTAATACTTACTAATCTTATTTTAGCATGATTTAGTATTTTAAATTATGATCAATTTCATTATGACTCATTAATTTGCAAAATTTATATTATGCGATTTTATTATTATTTTTTTGTTTTATATTTTAGTGTCATTAATCATACCATATTTTTTGTTATTTTCTTGAGAAATAACTTAGATAGTTGCATTTTGGTAGGACTAAAGAAATATTTGAAGTACAAGTAAATATATGTTTGTATGAATACTTTATTGAAAAAACCCGAAAATCCGAAAAACCCGAAGAAACCCAAAAAAACCAGAAGTTGATAAACCCGAGTTTTATTGGTTTTGTTTGATTTATAAATTTAAAAATCCGACACAAATGATTTGATTTGATATTTAAAAAACTCGAACCAACCCGGTCATGTACCCCTAATAAGAAGATCAGCGCAGCTCAAACGGATGTAATATGGAAATAACTCTTCTAAATGCGGGGTCTGGTAGATACTTTTAAATCACGATCTTCACTCAAAAAAAAGTGGAAAAAAAAAAAAAGCATCAGTACAAATATTTTTAATCGATAGAAATCATAGACCGATTATGACTGATAACAAATATATAATCGTAGTTATATATCACATAGACAAGCATTGCATATAGTCTAACTCCTAACCACATCCATGAACACATAACTAACTCCATTGTTAATCTAACTCATTAGGTAATTCAAAATATGCTTGTCAAATATTCAACAAGTCAATATAACACATCAAACACTTATTCAAGGTACAAACAAATCAAATAAAAATTTTATCTATCTTGATTTTGCAGTTGCATAATCACTGCACCAATGAGGAATCATCAATACACATGCTTCTTGAATCATCAGTAGTCTGACTCTCGTCTATACACACATGTTAAAAGGGTCTTATGTTTTGGTCATCTAGTTTTGACATGCATTGTATCAATATAGTACTCAATCGCATCATCCACACAACTACTCGTTCATAGTCTCACACCTGACTCGAGCCACTCATCATTTGAATAGTAGAAATATAGCCACTACCTTTACACATCTCATTAGTCCATCATTTTCATATTTCTCTCTAGATAACACATAATCATACATAGCCATAATGTCCTCATTTAATGCATCATAGAGTATTTACAAGTTTATAAACTATAACAATATTAATGATTTGACCAATTCAACAATTTGCATGTTAACGATTACTGGCAACACTCAGGTTCATCAAACAATCAATAACTATGTTCAAAAGACCAAGTCAACATGCAATACAACTCACATTACATATTTGTAACTAAGCAAAATCTAACTCCAAATAAATCGTAATCTACCTTAATCGATGAATTGAAAGCGAACAAGCTAAATTATTGAATTCTTCCCTTTTCTCAGCGCCTAAGAATTCTCAAAGTCTAAAAAAACAAAGTATAATGTTATTATAATACCCTACTTTATTCAAACTAAGGTCTGGGGTATCCAAACCTATCTAATTCTATCATTTTCGAAGGTCTAACATATATTTAATGGGTTATTTTATTAAATCAGAGGTTTTCAGTATGATCAACTCAATCTCATTCATGAAGTTCTTTTTAATCCCATTAACCTCTCTTGAACAAATTGCATGTTCAAGAGCCCATTTGTATGGAGTTTCAAGATTCTCCAATACTAAAAAATATAGCCTAGATTTACAGTTTCATACTAGAACATCAAATTTTCAATGTAGAAGAATGAAAAACATACATAATTACAATAATTAAACATTTCTGTCTCGACAATATTATCCTATGTTTTTAGCTCACAAAGTTCTACCAAGAACTAACTCTTCGATTCTATGAATAAAATAGAAATTGGAAGGAAAAATGCATAAAATTTACTTACCTCAAGAATAAAATATTTCTAAGCCTCGAAAAAGTCACCCTAAATATTAAAAAATGTTATGAGCAAGATTTGGGCGAAAAACTAACTTAAACACGAAATAATAAAACTTGACATTCACTATATATAGTGAAGAGTGCTATAGCGGACCACCCCTTTAATATAGCGAAGCCTTGCAGTTTCGCTGCCTTCGTTATAGCTAATGAGGCCTTCACTATAATGAAGGTTGACAAATTTTTCGATTTTGTCAATACTCATGCAACCCGTGGGGACATATGCAAGGACATTATAGTCTTAAACAACAATAATGACCAAACAGATCGTTACAATTATTTATATAGTTAAACTTATGTAATTATGTATTAAATTTACCAGACATATATTGTATAAAAATGAATTTCAAATTTAGTGTTTGAATATGCTCTAAGGATAAATTATGAAGAAAAATTGTAAAATTAAATATTATGTATTCCAATTTAATTGGTGCAACCGTTCATTGAGTTTTTTTTTAACGTATATAAGTTTGAACGCCCTTAATTGAATTTCGGTCTCTATTACCACCCTACCCTAAGCAAGGAAGATAAATAAATTTTGTGTCACACAATACATTCAAACAAATGTAACTTGGTTTTGGGGGAACATCTTGTCTAAGTTATTTTACTTTCTTGACTAGAGTATTCAAACTTAAAAAGTGTTAGCTATAATCTGAGTTGATGGTAAAGGTTGAGATACTAGAGTTAATTCTTTTTGTAATTGATTGTCACATAAAATTGCTTTGTTGTTTAGTGTAGTTTTGAGACAAATTCCTATATATATATATATATATATATATATATATATATATATATCAGTTTTTACTTTATCAAGAAGATTGTCCATGTAAAATTGTTGTGTTATTTACTTTGTTATTTCTGCAATTATATTTGTGGAATCTCTAATTGAAAAATCTGGTTGTTTTAATAGAGTTCGAAGCTAAAAGGGCAACTTTATTCTTTCAAAAAATATAAAGGGCATATCAATTGTTTTTTTTAACCAAAAGGGTAAAGGAGCGATTTTCTTCTGACAATTATTGACGCCGTTACTCTAAAAAAAAAAGTTCCGTAAAATCGCTGCCAGTTTTTCAGATTTCGCTGCCCTTGCAGCGTATTGCTTGATTTTTTTTTTAAGAAAAATGAAAATTGCTGCCAATATTATTAAAAAATTCTTTTTTAAAGAAAATCAAGTGACATTCATGGTTAAAAAAAAAAAATTTAAAGCAAATCGCTGCATTGACAGCGATCTCAATTTTAATTTCTGTTTTTTTGTTTATAAAAGGCTGCCATACTTCGATTTTTAAAAATAAAAATTTTCGAGAAAAACGCTGCAGGGATAGCGATCTTTAAATAAAATTACCATCGTCAATATATGCCGTTTATGTTTTTCAAAAGAACTTTTAACTTCGAACTCTGTTTTAATAAGTCAAAAAATCGACCATACACAATTCATCCCCTCTTGTGTTGTGTGAAACCTGAAATAATAATTGGTATCAACTCTTTAAGCCTCACTAGATAGAAAACAGAATTTGGCGTAGTCATCATCTCAAGTTCTTCAAATCCGTGAAATTACACTATACACCGGATATGTTAATGTTTTTGTTAGTATCAAATCAGACATAGTGGCACCATCAATTACACAAGGAAATTCAAACTTGCACACCACCAAAGAAGGGCTTGATATACTTCGATACAAACATGACTCACATATATCCCCTATTGTTATATCAATAACACAAATATATTCTTTTTCTATAAAGAAAGTGAAAAAAATAATTTTAATTTTTTATTAAAAAATAATAATTCATTTTGATCCTTCTCACGCGTTTATACATTTTTTAACTTCTTTGATTCAACGACTAATTTGGATCTATTATTTTTATGGTCAAATTTATTTATTTTTCACTAATTTTAATTTATTATGAATACCACGCCACCAAAAAACTTTATAGATACAAAAATAAATTAAAAAAAAAAAACGTTTTAAATTTTATCTTATATTTTTTCTTTTTTAATTCACACTTCTTTCTTTTTATTTCTCATTTTTTTACACTACAGAAAAAAATGAAAAAATAAATAAATAAGAAACTCAAATAATAATAATTATAGAAGTAAAAATAATTTATGTGAAAGAAAGATCAAATGTACGCATAGACTTTGCTAGAACGAAAACACATACCATACCCTACATGATTTATTTTTTTAAAATAAAAATTAAAAAACAATTATTTAAAATTAATTTTTTTTCACTTTCTTTAGATGAAACTGGTATATGTGAGTCAATTTAGGGTATATTTGAGTCATTTTTGTAACGATAGAAGCGTCTGTTAGACTTTTGTAATGATAAGAGTATGCATGAGTAACTTTTGTAACGAGGGTATATCAACTCCAAATGACAAAGTTAAAACATACATCGGGCCATTTTCCCTATATGACGAGGGAATTAACAACCTCTATCTTTTGAGTGGCACACTATAAAACCAATCCTAAACATAACTCATAAATTACACAAAGAGAGATCCTACACATAACTAAAACTACACAAAGAAAGATGACTCGCACTAGACAAGCCTCATGCAATGAACTCAACCCATAAGGCCATCCCCTACTGTCACCAACAAGAGATTTCAAGCATTAGATCTCCATTATGAAAGTCCCAAGCCAAACCGTCTGATCCACCCCAAAGGGTTCAATGTTTTCTTTTTGTTATTCCCTATTGATCCTTCACGAGTAACATCAAATGACCAAAATATAAGGCACATTTTTATTGTTCTTCTAGTCCAAATGAGAAGAACATTTATTTACACATAATTGGTAGTACAAATACCCACACCAATACAGAATTGTACAAAACTTGGACTTTTAACCTCAGCCTCAAGGCTTCAACTTCGACCATTAGACAAAAACCTTTATAACCAGTTAAACTCGTATTAGTACAAACACAATGCATTCAAACAACCATGATAACAATCAATCAGCCAGTACAAATAAAATCACATGAAGGCTAGTAGTTTACAATACATGAGAGGAACAAATTAAGTAAGATCATCTTCCTCAAGCTCCTTCGCCTTCAATGTTTCCTTGACTCTTAGAAGAAGTGTTGTCCTCCAAGCATCCTGTGGAGTGAGATTTATGCCAATGCAAACATCATAAGTAGATTGTAAACTAACGCAGCAATATGTGCCCAGTCAAATAAGCATCCAAGTATAGATTCACAAAGCATTGATGAAAAAAATGAATCCCCCATATAAATATGTCAAGATTGAATATAATGTCAATAACCAGATAAATAAATGGATTACATTGTAGCGTTAAATCAGCTGCCTCAGGCATGACTATTACTATTTGGAACACTTCCATTAGCCATGTCCAAGTCAAATCTGCTTTCAAGTTCAAACGCCAACGCATTTGGTGAAGTTTCAAGGTTATTAAAGCTGTTTCCGTACCCAATTTTGTCTACTGCACCATAACTTATAAAATCTGCAGATTCTCATACAAGTTTAACTTAAATATACCCTCTCTATCCTTCATTTAGAAGTGAAATCAGGTTAACTGCACCATCAGTGGTCCTCAATTTCAAGCACTTCTCTATAAAGCTTGCAAGGTAATCTCTGTCTCCTTCAGAAAATTATGCCCTTCATGTACTCAAATAACGAAGATAATGGTGGTCAAAACAAAGAGGAGATCTTTGTTGGTACAAAAACAGCTACAGACCTCTAGTATCCAAAGCTAGGAAATGTCTAGATAATTGCCGTAAAACCAAAAGTATTGAGTTAAACATATGTGGTTAATCTATGCTACAGTTAGAACACAAAATAAAATTAAGCATCCTAGAGAACAAACAGAGTTGATGCCAAATATTCAACCTTCAGTTCCATACAAAAAGAACCTCAGGTCAGATAGTGCTTCACAAGAATCGGAGAAGATGCTACCAGCTTATGCACTGAATGACAGCCAATTAGGTTTGCTACTGTCGACTTCAGTGGTGTTTATACTTTATTAGGTCTTCCGAACCGCAGGAAGTCAACAGAGTGGGTCAATAATCCAAGGAGACGGGATTGACCATGATATCGCACACCGTATAGGAGCGGGGTGGGTGAAATGGAGACTAGCATCAGGGATACTATGCGATAAGAATGTCGTCAAAGCTTAAAGGTAAGTTCTACAGAGTGGTGGTTAGACCAACATTGTTATACGGGAAAGTGCTAGCCAGTCAATAATGTCCATGTTAAGAAGATAAAGGTAGTGGAGGAGAGAGATGATCAGAAATGAAGTTAAACGGGAATAAGGTGGAAGTGGTCTCTGTGGTGGAAGAGACGAGGGTAGTGAAGTTGGGATGGTTCAGACGTATGAAGAGAAGGTGTGTGGACTAGCCAATAAGAAAGTGTGAGAGGTTGGCTCTTGGTTGTAGCAAGAGCTAGGAGCTATGCCAAAAAAGAATTGGGGAGATTAAACATGACATGGCACTACTACTGAGCATATGACCATAGATAGAATGGTTTGGAGGTCGAAGATTAGGGTAGAAAGTAGGTAACCAAGTGCTATTATCACACTTCAAGTGGGAGAGGTAGGGGACCTCCTTTTTTTTTCTCCATGTTAAGTGGTATGTAGTCTCTTATTCTTCAATATGTATTACTATAAGTTGCTTCATTTGCTTTGTATCTTGCTTTTTGTTGTCATATTTTTCTTGCAATCTTGCTTCGAAACATCTCTATTGACTTGAGGGCCTATCGAAAACCTCTCTACCCCAAAAAATAGGGATAGGGTGTTCGTACATCCTACCCTTACCAGACTCCACTTATGGTATTACAAGGGAATGTTGTTATTAAACCGCAGGAAGTCCAAGTGAATGAAGTATACCCAGTGTTTTTAGAAGCACAAAGAACTATGAAGTTCCCGGAGCTTAAAACGAAAAGCAAGAAGTGAAGGGTGCACTAATTTGAAGTCGAGAACACAACTTGCAGAAGATTAAAGTACCATATGAATTTAGCACTATAATAAGCAAATTGTCAATTGAAATAACTAATTTCAGCATCCAATATACGATAATGATGATATAAGTGAACTTCTTGAAGTTGAGATTTAATGGATCAACGCTTCTCCTGGGAACACCTTGTGTGTTATTTTAAACTACTAAAGCGCATTTCCCATAAAGCGATAATCTCACGGTTTGCATCCTTGCGATGAAGCAATGGCTTTTAATGATACTGGGGTATGCCATGGTAAGTTAACCTTAATGCATTAACAATAGCATTCAGGAGAGAAGCTGCATATCTTTAAGGGAGTTGAAAACCACATGGAGTGTCCAAGGACTTATTTGATTTGGTCCGCAACAGAACAAGGACATAACCACATATATAGATGACCTGTTGAGCTTTTCACGTAGCACACTGTACTTGAAGAATTATTTGGATTATTTTTCTTCATATGCTCTGCACATTGGGTTCCTCCTGTACTGCTCTAACTAAAAAAAATGCTTATCTAAGGAATTCTCTTTTGCAAGATATGAAGCAGAGCTGAAGAAATTTTCCTGCAAGAAGAAAGCACTTGAAAAAGGGAAGAACATCATGATTGTTTTTGACACAGGAAGTAAAGAGGAAATGGCAAGACCCGAAGAATTGTGCGAAATACAGATCATTGAAAGAACTGAGGTCGTCATATCAAACATTGGCCCTTCGCTCACTCTTATGTTTTTAAACCCCTTACTCATTCTCACTGCCTGCTTGAGGACTATAACGGATTGGCAGGAATTTATCACCTTCGTCCATAATTTGAAGAGCTTATGACCACCTAAAATGCTAAAGACGAAAGAAACATTGCAAGTAACTTTTGGCAGTATGGGGGACAAAGGTATGATGCTCCAGCATGGTTCTTTTTAAACTAAAACAATGATGATCCAGAACAATAAGGGACGCCACCGATACAAACATATATACCCGCAGCACAGGCGTGTTGTATGTGTGTGTATCCAATACAAGAGAGATATTACTCCAAAGTGTAAAATCTATTGTAGGCCATGTCACTGCAATGCATGTCTTTCTTTTAATTGGTAAAAAAGTGTTGAGTTCAACATTACCAGTTGTGTCATGCTATCGTACTCTTTGACAGCATCAGTGAACTTTGCAACATCTTCCTCATCAATTGCAGCTGCCAAATCCTGTTATTAGGAAATATCCTCCCAAATTAGTTTTAATGTCACATCAGAAAACGCATGTATGATAACTGTGACTCAGCAAGAATAAGCACTTGAGTGAAATCTTATATTGGCTTTGATCCTTGGGTGAATGCATCTCTATATGATCATTTGGAATACTAGGAGATACTTACCCATAGATGCATTGGATCGTATGAAACATCATTGCAATTTGTAGATTCGATAAGATGAAACCATTTTCACAAAGACCAGATTCAATAACTGTGAAATAGAAAAGGGCCAGGAAGCAGGAGAGAAAACAACATCCACAAATAGGAATACAAAAGCTATGACATACCACTAGCAATTTGCATTCGCGTGTCCCTGAAAATGTTGGATCCAGCTCCTGCAGATAAAGATGCAATATTTAACTACTGATATCATCTTTATGGAAAGAATTTAGTGGCTCAACACGTAACCCTGGTACCTGATATCGCTCCAACGCATTGTTGATTGCAACAACATCACCTTTACAAAGTTGGCAAATACCAGCGTTAAGAAGATGCCCTCTAACTCCATACTTCAACAAGTTGTTATTGACTGAGTGACGTGCAATCTCCTCAAAGATCTCAATCGCTCTCGGATATCTGAGAGTAATGTCAGAATTTGTAAGAAAATATTCCATTTCTTAAAAAAACATGAGACAATAAGAAGGTAAAACAAAAGCTTACAACTTTATTAATAGTTCAAAAGGCATTTATTCATTGTTCTCCTCTTAATTTGGAAGTGATAAACTTTTCCTAACTACTGATAGTGACCTCTTTCTTATCTTTCTTGTTTGTTTCATCCATAACAAGAGACTGATTACATCAGCGCATAAGAAGACCAGATCAACCACAATGATGTTGACAGAGATCTTCCAGTTCTAAGCAAGAACTTTTTCATGACATGAATCCACATTCTTTCTTTTTTTGGAAACTATATCACTACCAAAATACAATGAATCTTACTTCTCAATTTGAGCAGAGAATTGTGCAACTTTCTGTTTGCATTGATTTGCAGTTGTTGTTACATCTTCACTCTGGAAAAGATCAGCTGCCTTCTCATAGTAATTAATAGCCTGATCCAAATTTTGCTCTTGCTCATATAATTCAGCAATTTCCTGCACACAGTACACATTACATCTCTTTAAGGCAGTGAAACCAAACTTCCTAGGATACTTCAACTAAAATAGCTACATTCTACAATCACTGGCGTGAGGGTAACAAACTGACACAACACAAGACCAGTCACTTATCACCTTCTTGGTAATATAAAATGTCCAATCAGTTAAGTACATAAAAGAAAGTAAGCATTGGCTGACTAGAACCAAGAATTAGACCATGTGCTTACATGAAGAGACTCACTGAACACAGAGAACATCAAAGTCCACATCCAGATTCTAGCAGATAACATAGTTATACCTTGTAATATCTTGCCGACATATTTAGCCTCCCAATGTCCAGAAAAAGGTTCACTGCCTGCTCTAAACATGATACTGCCTCTGCAGGATACACAATACAAAATTCAGTTTGTAAGCCAATGCGAAAGATAACTAAATGGAAAGATAATTACAATGTGGTGATTTTCAGAAAATATTCTTAGAAATGATATCGCATTGGAATTGTATTTTATATGATTTTAGGAGCAAAATGGACATGAATAGAGTAGAATGGATAGGCTAGATGCATACAATTGAGCCCAAGTAACACATTTTCCTTGACCATTACATTTGCTATTTCCACCTTAGAAACTCGGCAGATAATGAGCCCTCCACTTCTACCCTTCCCCACTTGAATACCAAACTTGGTGACCCAGTCATTATGCGTGTGATAACACGTCCCACACTGTACTACCTATACCATTGAATCAAAGCCCTAGAGGCAATATACTTGTGATTCTGCATCAGTTAAACAAGTGTGTGTATGTAGTGCATGTCCTTGTGAATGATAGCCAAGCAGGCACCAAGAGGTCTACTTAATCCCCCCCCCCCCTCTACTCTCTCTCCTACTTATCAGCACTTTGAATTTTGGTTCTTAGCAATATGTATTGTTTATCCAAATATTACCATCAAACCTCCAATAAATTTGTTCAGTTCCAAAAATAAAATTACAGCTACAAATATAAAAGTACATTTTTAGACGAGAAGAATGAAATCAAACTGTACTTCAAACAAATTGTTACAAGCAACACTCTTGGAATTTATCAAAAGATTTTTTTTTGAAGTAGTAACCATCAAAGCAATAATACTATCTTTCAATGCTTCAGTAACCACCTGTATATAACTCATCATATTTATCTTATGAAATAAAAGAAGTTCGAACATTAACTTAAAGCTGAAATAAATGGGAGTGAATTATCTTACTTCCACTAAATTCGACAAAGTTATTGTTCCAGAATGGTATATTATAAATGATGCTATGCATAAATTTCTATGTACAGTATTTTATGGATACTTTTGATGTTATGTATTAATGCATGAAGTATCTTGCTGCATAAGTGCAATAACTTCGCCTTCTTTGTAACCATGTAAATCATTGCACATCTTACATACTAATCTAGTAAAGTTATGTGTTTAAAATATTTAACATTAACTCAATAGTTTCCAAATGTTTCAGCACTCTCTCTATTTTTAATTAATCTGAAACTTATCTCTGAAAGAAAGTTTAAATCAATCCTATATCCTAGAATAATTGGCAGTGCAACACTCCAGTCCTTCTACCATCCTTATTATAAATTAACGAATTGCGACTGACATTCTAATAGCAAGAAAACCAATCTCACCCATAAAGGAGTGCATTTAGCAGCTTCTGATGGTAGAGAAACTACTTTGGGACAAGGTCTAATCAAGTATGATACCAACAAACAATCAAATAATTGGTCCTGGGACAAGATAATATTACGAAATGCAAAATCTCTAAGAATTTCCTAAAAGAGGCTTATATGGAGATCCGAACGGGCTTACGTCCAAAGATGTTGCTTCTATGTTTTTCGGAAGCATGCAACATAAAAATGCTGGTTTGAAGCAAATAATTATTCCTGGACTTACAAACCTTTAATATTTGACTTCTTGTAGCAATGAGCAGCATCTGCATAAGCATTTGCAGCCTCATGTTTGCTATCCAACTGTGAACATAAAGTAAATTGAATTTCAAGAACTGCAAATATCTATGAGTAAGAATGAAAGTAAAGAGCATCAATGAGAGATCATAACTTAATTACAGACGAATTAACACTTACCTTAAGATGACAATTAGCCAATTTAACATATACTGCTCCAGCTTTATCCCCTGAAAGAACCAGGCAACAAAAAATTATTCTACAATTTCTTAGCATGCAACTAGGGTGATTGAATTTATGAAACACTGAGCTTTATTTAAGAAATTTATTCTCTTTTACACCATTAAAAAATTATGTTCATCTTATACAATTTAAAGTCTAAATTGGAGAAAATGGTATTTTTCTGTCTACAAACTGAATCAATTATGTCTACAAAATTGGCCTATATACCAAGCTATAAGCAAGAGGAATAAGCAAGGTATAACCCATTCAATCATCACTGCATGTCCAAAGTAAGAATAAAATCTGCTCGGTACATAAGTCTACTTAGATGATTAACGCTGCAGTTGATTAGAAGATTAGAGAAATGACAATCTTCCAAAATACTCCAACAATGAATATAATTAATCAAATCCAGCAAAATTTTACCCAAGTCTTGGACCAAACAAAATTAATATGGACGATCGTCTAATGAGAAAATGCATGAAGATTTTTACAGATTCTGACAGAATAATTTGGAACCAGCATATCATACAATAAAGTTTGGTGAAAATGAGAAAAGAAATCTAAAAAACAGGATCACCAGAATATAAATTTAGGGATTCAAAAGCATACCACTAGATCTTCGTAAAATGATAAACAATCGTGTATAAAAATGTTTTAAAAAAAAAAAAAAAGAACTAACATGATTTGGCGAGTTTAAAGCAATTGCCAGCTTTATCGAACAGATCAGCTGCGTCTTCGTATTTGGAACCGAAAAGGGCCCATCCGCCGAGTTTCTTCTCAGCCTTGCTCTCGAAATCTTCACCTCTTGCTATCTGATCCCCCATTTTTGGTCAGCACAAAGAGCGATATCTTTCGTTTGAAGTAATCTGAAAAACAAAGAAAGGAAGAAGAGAATTCGGTGGAGTGGGGTGGGTGGGTGGTGGGGTGGGGATGTCTCTTGATGGGCTTTAATTTTTCTCGGCCTGCACCTTTTCTTTTGGGCTTAGCCCCACCAAATTTCATTTGGGGCCTGATGTGCTCTCTAACTTTAGACATATACATATATAACTTTAGGAAAATTACACAAATCAAATATTTGATATGTATTTAATATACACCATACAATTTAAAAGAATTATAATTTACAATTATAGTTATCCTCTCTCTTCTCTTCATCGCCTCTCTCCTTTCACTGTCCTCTCTTACTCGCTTCTCTCCTCTATTTGTCTCCTCTCTCTCACGCCTCTCTTTGCCCCCTTTTCTCTTACCTTCTTCTTACTCTCTCAATACAAATAGTAACATTCAATAGTACAGATACAAATGTTAAAATACTCAAATACAAATGATAACTTTCTTAAGACAACAAATAGTAACAATATATAAATATACAGATCAAAATGGTATTCACTTATACAAATGTTAACGGTCAATATATACATATCAATATATATATATAAATGAGGATCATAGAGGAGGTGATGTGGCACCTCTCTATGACCTCCATTCATTTTTTCTTATTTTTCTTTTTTTACTTGACATTTTTTCTTATTTTTTCCAATTATTTTTTTCTTATAAACTTATACCTCTTCAATTATATAAATTCTATTCTTAAATTAGTATTAATAATATTCATAACTCTCAAACCTTTCATATTCATAACCTCTTAAGCCTTTCATATTCATAACTTCTAATTATTTAATGTGAAAGGTTACATTAACACTATAAAATTACACTAAAATTGTGTGTTATTTTGTAGTCATCTTTGGTTAGAGAATTAGTGGAAGACATGTTACAATATTTATAAGCTTTGAGGTGCATCATTTTTCAAATATTATTTCATATATTACTTTCAATTAGCAAGTAAGGCTAATATGTAAGCATATTTTTATTTCTTCTAGATAAATTATTTTGTTTTGTTATCTTTGAGATTCATTATATGACTAATAATGTATTTGTTATTATTTTTCTTGACTCTTGTGTATAGGATGACATGATAACATCAAGTGATGAAGATTAATGGATTTTGATATATATATATATATATATATATATATATATATATATATATATATATATATATATATATATATATATATATATATATATATATATATATATATATATATTTGTCAAAAATGATTATGTAAGAGTATTTATGATTAAATGTAATTTTCCATTCTTCTTTATGAGATATAATATTTTATTTTGTTAACTTTGAGATTCATTTTAGGACTAATAATTTATTTGTTATTTTTTTTTTTTACTCTTGTATATAGGATGAAATGAAAATATCCAGAGATGGAGATTAATGGATTTTGAGCTATATAGTGATTATTCTTTATTTTTTTAGGTCCTTAAGAAGTAATGTTTCTATTATATTATTTCCTTTTGAATTATTTATATTTTGTCAAAAATGATTATTCGTGTTTAAATGTAATTTTCTCCTTATTCTTTATCTTTTTCTTCTTTTTGTAGATAATTTTTAAACTTATTTATTCAGATTTGCTGATTATAGGAGATATATCTATAATGAAAATGGTTAGACATTTTTGAATAATTTGACTTTACAAGGAAAAATAATTTGATATGTGTAATATAATTATAACTTTTTCTTTGTTGAATCATACATTTAATATTATTTGTCTGTGTTTATGAAGATATAAATCCTGAGTTTTTTAAAGAAAAATATCTAATTTATTCTCTTTAGAGACCTATATATGATTCTTAGATAATTTAATTATATAATAATGATAACACTCTTCAAAAATAATTATTTGTTCAGGTAAATTCATCTCTCACTTTTTTATTGATAGTATTAGTTTATTGTGTTTGTGGCGTATAATATTTTAAAACATATAAGTAGAAAATGAGTAAATGAATATCGATATGCTACATAAAGAAATACGTACATATACTTTCATAGTCCGGTAAAATAATTTTTATTAACAAAAATGATAGAACATAAGAATGTAAAGTTAATTTATAATTTTGAAAATACACATGGTTTTATTAAAAATAAATTATTTATTAATATGTAAAATTGCAATTCTTAATTATTTTTTTGTTTTTTAAGAAGATTTCAAGTTGTTTATTAATAAGTCTTTATATTTTCATATTTGTTATTTTTCGAGAGTTCTAAAGTTATTTCAAAATTGCGATTAATTTATAATTTTAAAAATGTAGTTGGTTTCCTACCTTTCTATTTACTTATAATAAAATATTTGTCTCAATAACTCTAATTTGTTTGTCTTTTCATTTTCTATAATTAATGTTCTTTATTAGTGTAATAATTACTCTTATTATGTTACAAAAGTTCAAAGTCATATTATTAATCCACTTAATTACTGTGACTTTTTATTCTTAGGAATTTATTATATTAAATGTAATATTTATTTAAAATGTGAAATATACTTTTTAATGTTTTGTGTTTAAGCCAAACAAAATTAAAAGAAATAGGAATTTTGTATGTGTCATTTTCTTGAATTTTTTTGCGTAGTTAATTCTCTCTTTTGTTCTCTTTTATGTTATTTTTAGATTTTACATTTATTTCCCAATATAAGTTGTCCCAAAAATAATTGGATATCTAAACCTAAGTATAATAATAATAACAATAATAATAATAATAATAATAATAAGATATGAAATTTAACTAATTAAGATTGTTAAACTTTTTTTTTATTTAAAATTTAATTATTAAAACGTTATTAATACAAATATTAAATTAATCTAATATTGTACAATAATAAAAATAATTAAAACATGTGATGATTGGGTGATGACAAGGACAAGTAATAGTAATTGTGGATAATGATTTATAATATTGTTGGCTAACTATATAGTCATGAATACTAACTATTAATAGCAATCCGAGTTACACATTGTCGAAAAATTACTAAGAATATAATTAAAAGATTACAAATAAGCATAAAAGAACGATCAGATTTCAAGTTTACATAATTATATATAAGAAAATCTCAAATAAAAAAGAAAAAAATGATCACAAGTTTACATTTAAGTAGTTCTAATATACCCAATTCTTATTACCTTCCTTTTTTCTCTATGAAATTTATTTTTAATATTTAACTTTTCGAAGTTCACATATATTGATTTCTTAATAAAATTCATATTTAATCTAAATATTTTTCATAGCTTCTCTTCTATAAAATTATGCGATTAACAAAAAATTCTTTTTATTAAAGTAATTATTGATATTGATATGTAATTTTATTTTAATTCTTTTCATAACCGCGCGAAGCACGGCTAAGTACACTAGTATATATATAAATGAGAATCTTCAGCCCGCTTATGTGGCATGCCTCAATGATCAGAAAAATATTTATCTTTTTTTAAAAATAATTTAGGGCCTTTTTTCTATTTTCTACACAATAATATTATGTATACATACATATATGCTACTATTAAATAGTTACTTAATGAGCATCACACCTCCTTAAAATTAAGGAATTTCAAAAGAATATAAATGGCTGAACGTAAAAATCTATTTTTATTGTATTTCTTTTTCTTATGTCGTTTTCAACCTTTTTTTTTAGTTTTTATTATTATAATTTTATTTAAGTGTTTACTATCATACCTTCTATTTCTATTATTTTTAAAATAAAAATATTTTATTTATCTCTTCTCTTGTTTTTTAGTTTTTATTATTATAACTTCTTTTAATTTTTTATTATTATTATATCTCCTATTTCTATTATTTTTTCTATTAAAAATATTTTATTTATCTCTTAGCCTTATTAACATAAATGTGTTCTTTTTATACCTTCTAATTCTATTATTTTTTAAAAATAAAATATATTTTATTTATCTCTTCTCCTTATTATCATAAATATGTTCTTTTCCGTTATTTTTCACATCAATCAATCACACTTTATTTATTGCCATTAAAATTGCAGAATATTAAAGACAATTTTCTTTATAATATTTTTATTAATGCTATTAATTCCCACGACCTTTCTTTTTTCTTCTGTTGTACTACTTTTATTTATAATTTTTTTTAGAGGAAACACTTCTTCAATTTTAAATTTTAAATTATGGCAAATTTCAATCACATTTATTTTCTATTAAATGAGTATTACCAATTAAGCCTTATAAATGAGTATTACCAATTAAGCCTTATAATTTCATATGAGTTACAAAATCTTTTTACCTTCCCTTTACTTTAATATTTTCATATATAAATATATTTTCTCCTTTCTGTCCGAACCTCATTTACATGCTTATTCTTTTTAATTATTCTTGATTTTTTTTGGTTGTAGGAGCTTGGATTTTGGCGTGACAATGCAGAGGAATGTTGTGCTAAATTTTTCTAAGAACGTTAAAGTTCAAAGGTGTATTCATAATCTTTTTGTTCTTTTGTTTTCATATTATTTATACTCCTTTTTATTTCTTGATTCGTTTTGTTTTAACTTTGAGTTGTACGAGTTTGAATTTTCGTGTGGCAACCATGAAGGGGAATGTTGTGCTAAACTTTTTCCAAAAAAGTTAAGGTCAAAATGATAAATTTTTTCAAGAAAGTTAAGGTCCAAAGGTGTATTTATAATTTTTTTCTTTTGTTATTATATTATTCATGTTGATCTCTTCTTCTTTCTTTTTCTTGATTTATTGATATCTTAGCCCTTTGATAATTTTGTATTTTATAAGGACATTTCAATATATATGAAGAATTTAGAACAATTGAAAATAATTTAAAAGTTTCTAATTTTATTTCTCAATCCGAGACACTTATTGTAATGAACTTTCACTATTCGAAAAGTAAGAATATAAGTATTGTTCTTCTCGATTTCTTACGTAAAAATACTAACTTTATCATCCAAAATATGAGAGTGATAGTTACTCACAGCTCTAAAAGCATCTACATTTTATAATAATAGTGCTTACATATTACTACTAACACATACTCATATATATATATATATATATATATATATATATATATATATATATATATATGTATATGTATATATATATATATACCTCAAGTAAATCATAAATAAAAAGTTTTTTAAGGAAAATAAACACTTCGAGTACAACTATGAAAGCTAGAAAGATTTTCAAAGTTTATTCTTTACATTCTTTATATTTACTTTTTTGGCTACTTTTAAATGTTTACAAAAATAAAATTTACGAAATTTTTTGTAGCTTCACCAACATTAATAATGAAAGAATTGAAATTAACAAAAAAATAATATATAATTAAGTGTTAATCTAATTCATTTGTAGTTGAACAAAAATGTGTTTTATATAGACATATAAAAAGTTGAATGTAGAAAATGTAATGTGGCTTAATTAAACATAGCAATCAAATGCAGTAAAACCCAAATTCAATCTAGCAGCCCACTACCTCTCAATTACTAATACAAGTTTATTTACGGTAAAAATTCAATTAGGCATAATTAATTTCCTTAATACTCATTTTTTTTAATTATTCAAATTAGTTATTTACTTCAATTTTATGTTACTATTCTTTTTTATTACTATAAGTACTAAAAAGGAAATCATTTCTACCGCGTAACATTTTTGATTTCATTTCTACGCTTTCTATTTAATTCTTCATTACTTTTAATGTGCTCCTTCATTTGAACTCTTTTTCCTAAAAAAAAAGAAAGTTATTTCGTAGGTTCTTCTTTCTTTGTTTTTCTTTTGTCACAATTATTTATTTTATATTGTATTTTGGTGCAGACTTTTTTGTTAGGAAATAAATTACAATTTCCCTCACTTGTGAAAAGTATTTGTCCAAATTCAAGATTGAAAAACATGTCATCATTAGTAATATATCATTATTTGCTACTTTTATTATTTATTGTAAGTTTGTATATAGTCATACAATGCCCTATTATAAGTGGTGGGAATTATTATATTAATTTCATATTGAATTTATGTAATTCTTATAACTTTGTAGAATATATTATCATTAGTGTTTGTATCAAATTTTGTTACTTTTTTTCATTTATTGCAAACTTGTACATAATTAGTGTTGATTGGAATGTAATAATTTTTTTTTTGGAGTAAATGTCTTATTGTAATTTTAGGAATAATTATATCAATTTCATATTGAGTTATGATTATTATTTCATTATATTTATAAATAACTAAAAAAGAATATATGAATATGAATTTGTATTTGCTCCCAAAACAAATGACATGTCTTTTTTTAAAAAAAGTTGAATGTTTCTTTTATCTCAAAATAATCTATATAACATATAAAGTTAGGCAAAAGAAGAATGACATGTCTTTTGAATAAGAAAATCATTATTTTCAATATCATAGGCAATTTATAGTTTAATTAATAGAATTCAATTTATGATGGTTATGAATAGCGTTATAAGATGAAAATTAGCAGATTTTAGTTGTTTTAATTTTATCCTTACTTACAGTAAAAGACATTTTAAAGCAAAAGTTAAAAAAAAAATAATAATCAATATCATAATTTATTTTTGAAAACTAACAGTTATTTCATAATTTCACTAATGTACTAACTTTTTTATTTGATTGTCGATATGGGCAGATTTACATTTTCAATAGTCTAATTTTTTTTTACATCTTAAAATCATACATAGTTTATATAACATTAAATAGGTTTATTACAAAAAAATTATGTTATTCTTTTTTCATTTCTTATTTAAGTTGATATTATACGTTAATTTGAACGAGTAATCTCATTTTCTGGCGTCTTACACATTTATTCGATAAAAAACATATATATATAATCCAAATTCTAAAGGATCATGAAAAGACAATTATTTTCTCTTATATAAATTATAATGCTTATAAATATTTAATTATATTTATACTCCCTTCGTCTCAGTTTATGTGGCACCCTTTGACTTGATACGGTGTTTAAGAAAAAAAAATTTTAAAAGTGTGGTAAATTCTATTTAATTATGATAAAATTATATTTGTGGGGATGGACAATGTAGAAAAATGTGTCACATAAAATGACACAGACTGAGGAAGTATGATTTTTAGGACCGCGCAAAGCGCGGCCAGTTACACTAGTACAAATATAAATGGCAACTCTCTCATTTCTTTGCCCTTCTCTCTCTCTCTTTATCGTCCCTCTGCCTTTTCATTTTCTACCTCTTCCTTTCTTTTTCAATACAAAAATAAATAATAAATGTTAATAACACAAACATAAAAACGTTAACAGTTAAAAATGTAACTTGGTCAAGGCAACAAATGATAACAAATATAATACAAATCAAAGTGATGGTCTCTGATACAATTGTATTCATTGTATTAATTGACACAAATCGTATTTAGATACAAATTATATTCACTAATACAATTATGTTCATTGCATGATGGACACAAATCATATTCGGATACAAATTTTCTTCAATGATACAAAATATAAACACAAGGCAACAAATATAAATAAAATTCAAATGAAAATAGATATATACAAATGCACATGAATACAAATGCATTTTTTTTATGATATATAACAGTGATACAATTGTATTTGTTGATATATATATATGTATACACACAATTATTAAATAGATTTACAAATACAATTCACCTATCTCCTCTCTCTCGCCTCTCCTGGTATCGATCGCATCTCTCCTTCTAACGTGTAGCTATGGATCGTAATTAAGCAAACTACAGCTATTTGGCCCGATTATGTTTCTAGTCTTAGCTATTTTTTAAATTTCTTCTTTACTTTATGGTTAAAAAGGTCATACTTGATCTTGTATTCTCAAAATAGGGTTATATATATATATAGATATATATATATATTATTTATTTTTTACATCCAACTTAAGACACATATTTTTGCCCCTGAATTGTTAACTTTGTGTTCCCACACTCTTACCATCTTATGTGGTACATGTTGCGGAAGCCGAATATATAGAGAGTGATGGAATCACAACTGCTATATCTGAAGGTAGCTAATAAATAGTAAATAAGACAACAATAAAAGGAACACCAGAAATTAACGAGGTTCGGCAAACTTTTTGTTTTCTTTTGCCTATTCCTCGGACACAACCAACCAATATTTATTTCACTCCAAAAGAGTACAAGTGAAATACTACAAGAGAGAAAGAAGAACAAATGCCTTAGGAGATGAGAAGGCAAGTGAGAGGTGTGTTACAAATGAATTAGGAGCTACCTATTTGTAGGAGTGAATTCTTCCTATTGATGTCATCCATGACATCACAATATGTCAAAATGTCAAGATTTACCTTGTGAAACCAATTTATTGTTCACCTAAATTTCACCTACAAAAGGTGCTATCTTTGACTTTTCTACCAATGAAGAATTATCCTCCTAACTACGATATCTTCTCATTAATCCATTTCTGAATCTTGTCAAATTTAACAAATCTCCACCTTGGCAAGATTCTCCATTTTCAACTTTCTCTCAACAACAATTTTGATTGTGTCTTCAACCTCAATCTTCAATGTTCAACAATGTTGATCAAGTTCAAACAATGTTGAAACTTAACCGCAGTCACCACTTTTGTCAACATGTCGGCAGGATTATCCATAGTATGAATTTTCTGCATTATGACTCCACCATCTTCTATGATGTATCGTATGAAATGATATCGGACGTCAATGTGCTTCATCCTTGCATGATAAACTTGGTTCTTTGCTAATTGAATAGCACTCTGACTATCACAAAATATTGTGATTCCTTCTTGTTCAATACCAAGCTCTCTAAGCAATCTTTGAAGCCAAATTGCTTCCTTCGCAGCCTCTGTAATTGCCATGTACTCTGCCTCAGTGGTAGACAAAGCAACTGTTAACTGCAAAGTAGACTTCCAACTAACTGGTGCATTTGCAATAGTGAAAACATAACCAGTAGTTGATTTTCGTTTGTTCAAATCACCGCATAATCTGAGTCACAATATCCAACCAAGATATTGACTATCTTTCTGCTTGAAAACTAAACCAACATCTACAGTATTATGAATATACCGTAGAATCTATTTTACAGCCTGCCAATGATCCTTTCCAGGATTGTGCGTGTACCTTTGCTGCAACATAAACTTGTCAAATCGTTTATACCATTGTCTACAAGATTGTTTCAATCCGTACAATGATTTTTCAAGTTTGCACACCATATTTTCTTTTCCATCAACTTTGAATCCTTCTGGCTGAGTCATATAGATTTAAAGTTGATGGAAAAGAAAATATGGTGTGCAAACTTGAAAAATCATTGTACGGATTGAAACAATCTTCTAGACAATGGTACAAACGATTTGACAAGTTTATGTTGCAGCAAAGGTACATGCACAATCCTGGAAAGAATCATTGGCAGGCTGTAAAATGGATTCTACGGTATATTCATAATACTGTAGATGTTGGTTTAGTTTTCAAGCAGAAAGATAGTCAATATCTTGGTTGGATATTGTGACTCAGATTATGCAGGTGATTTGGACAAACGAAGATCAACTACTGGTTATGTTTTCACTATTGCAAATGCACCAGTTAGTTGGAAGTCTACTTTGCAGTTAACAGTTGCTTTGTCTACCACTGAGGCAGAGTACATGGCAATTACAGAGGCTGCGAAGGAAGCAATTTGGCTTCAAAGATTGCTTAGAGAGCTTGGTATTGGACAAGAAGGAATCACAATATTTTGTGATAGTCAGAGTGCTATTCAATTAGCAAAGAACCAAGTTTATCATGCAAGGACGAAGCACATTGACGTCCGATATCATTTCATACGATACATCATAGAAGATGGTGGAGTCATAATGCAGAAAATTCATACTATGGATAATCCTGCCGATATATTGACAAAAGTGGTGACTGCGGTTAAGTTTCAACATTGTTTGAACTTGATCAACATTGTTGAACATTGAAGATTGAGGTTGAAGACACAATCAAAATTGTTGTTGAGAGAAAGTTGAAAATGGAGAATCTTGCCAAGGTGGAGATTTGTTAAATTTGACAAATTTAACAGTACCTACATGAATATATTTTTATCCAATTAAAATTTCCGTCCAAAATCTACCCAACCAAATTAACCAGTAAATCCATTTTCTAAGACATATTTCCTCAGCCCTTCTAATCGATCTATACTTGTCATTTCTCATCAGTTTGGGATTCAAATATGTTCGCATGTTGTTGATGTACGTGTCTTCATCTCAATAAACGTTTGTCCACAAGCTTCTTACAAATTTCAAATAAAAATGACCAACTTGTAATCTTCATGAAATAATCTTGTATCAATGTCCTTATTGCTTGTTAAATCGTATCGATGAAGATCCTTTTACTTCAAATTAGTTCATTTTCTTTGTCTTTCTTGAAAAATGGGTTTGTCCTACACCTCCAACATATAAAATGTACTTTCATAAGATTTCATGGAAAGAATAATATTCAAGAACTTTAAGGTATTTTAGGGTTGATTCATGAAGCCAAGAAAGACCAAGAGGGGAACTTTAGAAATCTGAAATTTTTACAAGTTAAAAATGAACTGATCTTTACCCCTTTGAAGAGGACTTGCTTCGGCCAATTTTCCTGACCAATTTTGGGTCATAAAATGTGAAGTAGGTGATAGACCTACTAGGCCATTTAACTTGGGCCTTTATGGACTTAACTATTGACTTGAACAAATGACATAGCATGTACTCTCTTTTAATTAATTGGCAACATATGACCTCTTTTTATTTTCTTAACAAAAAAAAATATTTAAAATTAAAATTGGCATATTTTGGCCCTTATGGCCCACGTTAATATATGAGAAGTAATATAATTTTAAATTAATTATGTTTTAAAATTAGTGATAACATGTTGCAGTTTTATTGGGAAGTGGGACTTTGTTCTCTTTTTTTTTTCCTCCTTTTTTCTCATATACACGTTTTCTTTGATGGGTGAATATTTATCGATAATATAAACATTTAGATCATTCTTCTTCAATCCTTTTAAACAGAAGTGTTAAAAGTGATGTTATATCTTCTCTAGATGATTTGTATGTTTTCACTTTTTATATTGTGTTAACTTTTTTTCTTGTTTTTTTTAATTTTTCAAGTTGAAAGTTATTATAATTGGAAAAATTAAGGAGTTAGTAATTAATTGTGGGTATCAATTGTCATAGTTAAGAAAAAAATTTCAAAAATTATTCCTACAAAAAGAGATTCTGATTCTGATTTTGTTGAATCTCCACCCAAAACTTCAAATTTTAGTCATGCAAGTTCTTCGCAGTATCTGATTCGTAGTAAGGATAATTTTAAAGGTAAACAATGTGAATTGGTTGGTGTTGCTGATAAAAAAAATTCAAAAAATAGTTATTCCAGTTGAGGTTGCTAGAAGGAGAAGGATTATAGAAAGTGATGAATCGTCTAATTTTGAACATTTTTGACTTGTGTAATACTAAGCATTTTAATTTCCAAGTACAATCTTCATTTACACACTAACGGAAGAATCTGAAATGTATACAAATTTTTTAGTGAATGAATACACATGAATGCATACATGAATTTTTGTATACACGATTGTTCATTCAAATAATAAAAGAATTCATTCAAGTGATAAAAGATTATTCGATTCAATGTTTACATTTTTAGTGAATGAATACAGAAATATGTATACATGAATGCAATGTATACATGATTGTTCATCCACGTGATAAAAACTTCCAATCATGTGATAAAAGATAATTTAGTTAATTGTTTACCTACTATAAGTGATTGGATACATAAAATATATAATTTTTGAAAAGGTATCCATTGTAGTGGATAACATAGATTTATATGTCTAGTTATGCTAATTGAATTGAATAGTGTGTGGTGGTTAGTTTCACAAGAAAATTAAAAAAAAAAAAAACTAATAGTATGTCGTCTGTTAATATGGATTAATTTGTGCTTCTTTTTTTTTTTTGGTCTATTAAATGTTATTTAATTATGGGCTATTTATTGCTAATTTTTCATAACATTTGTATATATGTTTCATTTACTCCTAACTATTTTCTTGCATTTGATTGGGCCAGAATTGTCAAGTAGGTGATGAGTGTGCTTGGCCCGATGGTCAAATGAGTTTTAGTAGGTGATTCACCTATTTGATCCTCTAGGTTGGTCGTGTAAGTACGTAATGCACCTTCTTGTCACATACTAGTTTAGTTAAGTCAAACAAGCACCTCACTTATTTTATTTTATTTTGTAAATTTTAATCTCTTTTGCTTTTACGTAACACTTCACAAAAATTTTAAGCTCAATTATAACCTTATTATCTCGATCTTAAATACTTTTGTTAAGGTTAACTTGAACTCTTGAAGTATACATGTTTAATATATAGAACATTACAACGCCTTTTAAACAATTTTCAACCGTCACTATTTACTTAAGAAACTTGATCCCCCACTTATACGATAAGGTTGTGCCAAGTACCATGTAAATAGAACTAACATATGAGAACATTAAAAAAATCTTATTTTATGACGGTTAATTTGTGAGTTTTAAGGAACTCCACTATTAATTCACGTTGTGATGTTTTATTCTAACTTCCACGATAACCTTTTTGTGGTGGTTTTATTATAAAGGTTAGAAAATTGCCACAAGTTAGAATACTTTTATATATATATATATATATATATATATATATATAATTTTATTTTTCTGTTATATTGAAATGTGAAACCCTAAACGACCAAAGGTAATTTTGTCAATTTAATGAAATTTTAAGTTCAATTTAATTGTACATTGTGCATAAAGAGTATTGAACATTTCAGAAAAATCAGTCAAAAATTATATAATTCCCAATGTATCCATCATTAAGTTGTGGATTTTAATTGTCACACGTGTACAAGACATTGGGTGGAGTAAAAGAAATCAATGCAAAATTAAAACATGGACCCCATTTTTTTGATTCATTTCAAAAGTCTATACTAGGATTTGTTTTCATATTCAAAATTTAAATTTGAGATCTTTTAATCATTTTCTTTCTTAATGTGGTTCGGTCATGAAAATGTAGTTTTTGTTGTATTAAAAAAAGGTATAGTTGAAGTCGTGTTTGGTCAAATTTTATATAAAAATATAATTATATCTTTCTAAAAGACATGATACATAAATATGTTATTTAACTTTGTATCAATTGGCATTAATGTCCTTTAATTTTGAATGTGCATAGTAAGCGCATAAATTTGTATAGAATTGAACAAGTAGACACATGTGTCCTATTTGACGTAATACGCGGCGATATAGTTCATGTCTTATGCGACATTCTATGTTTCGTCTTACGTGAATTATGTCTCGTATGACACGTTTGTCTACTTGTTCAACTTTATATAAGTTTAAATGCTAACATGTGCACACTCGAAATTAAATGTCATAGATGTTAAGTGAGATCAAGTTAAAAGATATATTTGTATATTATATCTTTTTAAACATGTCCACATTCCTCATTTTTTAAAAATGACTTGACTAATTTACCCGAAATATACAATCATATTGCACTAAAAGAGTAATATATCAAAATAAATAATCGTCTAATGTCATAATTTATATCTCGTAAAAAGAACTACTAACATGTATTACAAAAAAAAATCCAATTTATTTTTTAAAAAAATTAAGTTGAATTTGTGTTTAGCTATTGATTTTGCAAATAATATTTGATTATTCGAATATGTTATTTCTAAAAAAATAGAATAAAATATGAAATATAATTAAAATGGAACCACTTTTATAAAAATTAATAATTTAGGATAAATTTGAAAAAAATATAGTAAAAGTATTAAAAAAGTTTTGAATGTTTTTCAAATTTCAAATTCAACTTTAAGTTATGTTTGTTAATTTTATAATCCGGCATTGATTTTCAAATAAATAAAGTAAAAAAAAATATTATCTATTTCTTTTTTTTTTCATAGTTATATAAATTTTTTTAATCAAATAGAGTATTTATTATCTTAAGAAATAAGATATAATTTGCAAAAAATATTTGAGTCTTCTCTTTTTCTTTTCCGTGAAAACGTCGTTGTTTTAAATTTCATATACTATCTCCTAAAAATAATCTCTCGATCTAGAGTTTCATCCCAACAAACATAGAGAAGGTATGGAGTACTTTTCCTTTTAAGTTTTCAGCATTCCAAAAATTTTTCTTTGAATATAGTGTTTTTCTCATAACTGTATTGATAATTAGAAATCTTTAAAAATTCTCAAATCTAATATAGGGGGTTTTCCTCCAATTATTTTATAATTTTGTGACCAATTATCAATAGAGGGTGTTGTCACATACCGAGTCTACACTTTGGACGTGGCTGACACTCGAAGACCATTGCTGGTCCCAAGCGAACATTTGGCTTAACTTACTTACTCAACGAAAGATTTAGAGCATTAATACAAGGATTAAAATGTACTTACTCAACTGTTTAAAAGATAACTTGAAACGTTTTTAAAGAAAAAACATTCAACTTAGTCAAAATGGCAACTCAAGTCTTAATACATAATAAATAACAATGTAAAGACAAGTGAACTAACTGACTATCTATCTATGAAGCCTCTTATAACTGATATGAATGTCGGGAGAAAACCCTCGATCATCCTAACAACTGAAAATTATTGAAGTGATTGAAAAAAAATGAGCTCTCCGGAAAGCAAGGTGGCTCACCAAATGACTCTGAATGCTCAATCCGATCAATGATACGCTGGATGTTGATCCTGGTTACCTGCGTTTGCATCATAGGACAATGCAGGCCAACTGACATCAATACATTGAATGTACGAGAATGCGAGTTGAAATGCTAAACATAACATAGGTTTGAAAAGAATCTGATGGCTCAACTCAACTCAGCTCAATATAACTGAACTGATTTCAATATAAAGCAGTATAAATAAAGGTAGTATAAAGAGAAGCTTTAAAATATGATTTTTAACTCAGTGTATTTAGAGTTCAATAATAACTCTATATGTATGCAAAGATACAATATGAATCCTGTTTGTATATAAAAAAATACAAATAATTTTGATGTATATAAAATAGAAAATATTGTTGTGGAAGTTTCTCAAACCGACAACCATCACTTAAGAGCTATCGTGATGATACAATATTTTGCCTCATGTTGCCAGAGCCGTTGTATTTCTTGTCATGAGTATAGAACCTGAACTACTAAGTGGATCCAGTAGTCTATACTAAAAAGCATTAAAGGAATCATCTAAAAAGTATGACCCTTTTTCTATCCATGGTGGCTACATGATTTATAGCGGCTCGGAGTTTTCTGAGCTCTCCCCCATATCGATGCTCAATCCTACTCCCAAAATATACTAGCTCTTTATGTTTAAAAACATAACCTCTTTTTGTGATTTGAGATAATTGCTCAAAAACTTAGCTCAAACGCTATCTTGGAAATCTTAGTTTCCTCTCTTGCTTAATTGTGAAGGAATTTGATCTTTAACTAAAAACTAGCTCAAAGGCTCTTTACTGAAAAACTAGATCAAACGATCTTTTGGAAATCAAAGTTTCCTTACTTGTTTGAATGTGAAAACAGTTTAAACTATTTAGGAATACACAGTCCCCACTTTTGAAGAAATGAACTTCAACTTTACTTTTTACTAAACTAAAAACTTAAGCCTTAAAACAACGTTAAAACAGTTGTAAAAGACTTCTGAAAATTTTATGAACTGCTCTTGACTTGACTCTTAACTTCTCTTGACTTTACTCTTAACTTACCTTGAAGTGAATTCATGTATTCAAGGATCGTGATTTGTGATAGTTAAGATCTCATGAGATTTTGAAATGATGTTAGATAGTTAATCATGAGAAACGATAAAAAAATCACTACGACAAAGCTGCTCCGTGATGCGGAACTGTATTTAAATTTTGATTGCAAAAATAATTTTTGAGGCAGAACGGTTCGTGACTGCTCCGTGATACGAGGATAAATTTTTTAAAATTGTGGTGTGGGTCCGCGACGCGGCATGGGGCACCAGATTTTCCCAATTTTTTCCTTCTTCGTTTTTCAGCCCCATTCGCCTAAATTCGACTACTATTCTCAAGTTATCTTTAGATTTAAGATACCAGTATGTATACACACGAATATAACTCAAACAACTCAAGGAAACAACATTTGAGCCTTAAGGAACTTTTTAATCTCAACCTAACTTAAGAACGAAGGTCAATTTCAAGAACAACATTCAAGATTCGTCGACTTTCAACTTTCTAAAACAAACTTTGCTGAAATAAACGTGATTGGAGCGTGGGTGAATGAACCCAACGCTATGAAGGATTCACATACCTTGTAGGAATCACCCCTTGATGAAATCCACAAGCGATTCGTGAAGATCTTGACGGTTTTTTCTCCATGTTCTCCATTTTTCTCTTCTTTTCTCTTTTCTCAAAATCCTAACTTTTTTTCAAAAGTGTAAATTTACTAAGAGTTTAGACCCCAATTAATTAAGAAAAACAAAATTAATTAATTGGTGGTGAATAGATCATAATGCCCTTCTAAAATTAGGATTGGACTTTTCTTATTTGAATAACTCAACTTTTAATAGGCATAACTTACTCATACGAACTCGGAATCACACAAACTCGGCGGCGTTTCTTTTCTACGATATCAGGAAACACACTTAACTCATTCTGAGCTAGGAGTTACGGTCGTTTGAAGTGGACCAAAAACTCAACTTTAACACACTTAACAAATTTTTAGATTTTTATATTCTTTTCAAAAATGACTATTTCCAATTTCTAACTTCCTTCTTGTTCTTTCTAGTTACGGGGTGTTACAATATCTCCTCCTTGTGAACATTCGTCCTCAAATGAGCTTACTCTTAGAAGACTAAGGGTGTAACATCTAACATTACAAGCAATGCAATTACAACATGCAAATCTCATATTTTAAGAGCACAAAGAAGAGAATTAATACCTTGAGCTGAAATTTCTCTAGATTCAAAGAGATGTGGATATCTCTTCCTCCAAAGGACTTTGACTGACGCTACTTCCTTAGTCCTCAACTTGTGAACTTGGCGATCTAGAATCTGGATTAAACTCTCTTTATAAGATAAGCTATCCTTAATCCCAATATCTTCAGTTGGTATGATTAATAAAGGATTGCTCATGCACTTCTTCAACATGGAGATGTGGAAAACCGAATGAACCGTTGCTAACTCTTGTGGTAGCTACAACTCATGAGCTACATTGTCAATCCTCTTGGATATTCGATAAGGTCTAATATACCGGAGACTATGTTGACACCAAATTTTGGTGTGATAGTTTTAAAATTAATACTTTTTAAGTATTTTATTTTAAATAGTTCAAAATACATGTTTTGTCAATTTAAAGCAATTTATTGATAATCATCATTTTTCTCAAAGTAGTAGGATTTTTATCGATCGTTCTGTTTATATCATTTTGTCATAGCAAGACGTTAAGATATTTGTTCATTTTTTATAAAATCATTATTTATGTTAAATTACATTTTTTACATGTCATAGTTACGTTTATTATGTTTTTATAATATTTATTTTATTTGTTACATTGTTAATAATCATTTTTATATTCTACGCAGTTTAAAAATTTATTCAAATTCGAATACAATTTGCATACACAGATATTTTATCAACCATCGATTTTTGGGCCACAATCTCGAACCCATGACTTAGTCCCATTGTATTCAAATTCATATTTAAAGAAAAGTTTGTCCATTAGGTTAAGAAGGTGGATAAATTTTGGGGGTTAATTTCAGATTTCTAGATTTCAAAAAGTATTCTTTTATTGTTTGTTAGTTTTTCGGCAAGTCACTGGAGTTCCGCCGGAATCCGACGAATCCACCACCAAAACCCCATTCATTTTTATTATTTTTTCCGGCCAACAACTCCAGACCCATCAGCCCACAAACAACCAACAACCGCTCCATTTTCCTTCATCCAAAACCAGACCCACCGGAAACCTCCCTCCTTCACTGCTCCTCCTCTCTTCCTCACTATTCCGGCGAAGAATACCGCCTGAAAACAGCAGCATAAACCACCACTATTCCCCATTCTTTTTGCCATTTTCGACCAAACAATTCCAATAATAGCCAACCATAAACTACAACCCCCACCCCCCTCACCCATTTCCTCTCCAAAACAATATCTCCCACCACCGGAAAAACACACCCCAAACCCCTTCTCTGTTTCTCCAACAAAACCCACCCCAAAACCCTCTTCGTTTTCTCTTTTTTGTTGATGAAAGAGTCACTGGAAACAACCTCATTTCCACTTTCCAGATCTCTGCTCGCAAACCAGACAATCACCAAAAATCCTCCAATAACCAGACCCACATATCACCCCACGAGACCTCCGACTGAGCAGCGAACGAAAAAATCATCGTTCAACCTCTGTTCTCTGTCATTTCCAACGAAATTAAAACTCCAGACCAGCGAACGAGCACAAAATTGCAGCAAACGTGAGTTTCAAGCTTCAATAATCAGCTAACAAGAACAGACAACTTCCGACCATCCACATATCTCCACCAGGAAGCTCTCACACCACCGATTTAATTTAAAAAAACCCACTTTAAGGTAATCCATATTTCCTCACTGCTTTGTTTTTGTTGTTGCATAAATAGTTATTATGTTAATATTATTGGATTGATTCTGGTTGATTTTTCTTTATTTTATTAATATATGTATGTTTATTTCCTTATAAATTATCTTTTGTTTTAAAATGGTTATGGATTTATAATGGTTGTGTTGTTTTAATTTGTTTTTATTATGTTTCTATTAGTTTAATTCTTGGCGGACTGTACATTATTTTGATTTTTTTTAATTTAATATTATCATTTGTGGATTACATGTGCACCGTTCCTTTAAGTTATTAATTCATTTTTATTGTCATTACTATGCCCTTGTTCTCTTTTCTTTACGGTTATTATTAGTATTACATGATTGTTATTTCTTCTTAAGGTTATTATCATTATTGTTGTTAGTTGTGTTATATTTTGTGCTGAATTTTTCTTCTCATTATAGTTTATTATTTATTCATTTCAATTCCCACTATTATTTTAAGATTTTTCAGCAACTCTTTATCTTTATTTAATTAGTATTGTTGTTATCTTTAGTAGTCGTTGCAAGTTATTTCATGTTATTCTTTGTTATAGTTTAATAGTAGTTTTGTGTTAGAGAAATATTATCGTTAATGTTGGTCAATGAGAAAATCTCTCCGTCCGTTTTGGAGGCCTTACCATTTTTAAAGACGAAAATTTAATTTAAGTTCATATATTTTTATTTGTTAAATTTGATCGATGAAGAAATTGCCGTCGATTTTCAAGGCCTCTATTGTTCATAAGACGGATTTTTATTTCAAAATTATTATTTGGTTTAGTCATTTTTATTCATATTTATTTATTACTAACACTTTTACTAAGTGTCTTTACAGGTACACAGAGTTGCTTCCCATTGAAGCTATTCGAATAGCTCGAATTATATTTTTTATTCATTATTATGTAAATATTGACGTTAGGCAAACCTTAGGCCATTTCTTATGTTATTATTTTATTTTATTACTTGTGCATATTGCATGTTTATATTACTTGTATATTATTGTTATCTCCTCCTCAATTTAAAAAAATGAATTCAGCCGTGACCCACACTTGGAAATTTCGAAGGGTGCCTAACCCCTTCCCTTCAAAATAATTTAAACCCCTTACCTAGAATCAATTGGTTTCATAGACTTTATTTTAAGTTAGTTTATTAATTTATTTCCTAGTTTTCCTAGAAAATTAGGTTGCGACTCCCTTTTCCCTTTAAACCCCTTTAACTCTTTTCCCTTTTACCCGTTTTAAAATTGTTTTAACTAATTCTTTTTTAATTGAGTCACCGCGACGTTGCTCCTATTCAAAGGATGTCAACAGACTAAGCTTCCCCTTCTTACCAAATCTCATAACGCCCTTCATGGGGAAACCTTTCAATATGCCCGGTCATCTACTTCAAACCTTAACTCCCTTCTCCTAACATCAGTATAGGATTTTTTTTGACGACTCTGTACCGCTTTCAACCTCTCTTGAAAGCTTCATGAACTAAATCTGGTCCTATTAATCCTGCTTCACCAACTTCAAACCATCCAATAGGAGATCTATATCTTCTCCCATAAAGAGCTTCATAAGGAGTCATTTGGATGCTAGAGTTGTAATTATTGTTGTAAGAGAACTCAATAAGAGGTAAGTGATCATCCCAATTACTTTTTAAATTGATCACACAAGCCCATTACAATCCTCTAAAGTCTGAATAATGCATTCTGCTGAGGATGAAAGGTAGTACTGAAGTTCACCTTTGAACCCAAGCCTTTATGGAATGACTTTCAAAACTGTGTTGTAAATTGTGAACCTCTATCTGAAATAATGGAGACCAAAACCCTACGAAGTCTAACTACTTCTTGACGATACATCCTAGAATAGTCTTCTATCGAATGTGTAGTCTTTTTCCGCAAAAAAGTGAGCTGATTTGGTCATGCGATCCACAATCACCCAAATAGAATCATGCTGCCTGCGAGACCTTGGTAAATCTGTGATGAAATCCATATTAATCATCCCTCTTACTTCCATTTTGGTATCTCTATATTCTGAGCCCTACCACCGGGCCTTTGGTATCTACTTTAACTTTCTGGCAATTCGGACACTTAGCAACATATTTTTCAATGCGCTTCTTCATACTACTCCACCAATAGACTTCTCCCAAGTCACAATACATCTTTGTGGAACCCGGATGAGTAGAATATCTGAAGCTATGAACTTCATTCATTATCGTTTCTTGAAGTTCATCCACCCTTGGTACACATAACCTATCTTAATTAACACACGATCTCCCTCTTGTTCAAAAGCCATTACTCTTTGCTTATGATCATGTCACGCCCCGAGCCTACACCTTGGTCGTGGCCGGCATCCAACGACCATTATTAGTCTTGAGCTAACCCTCGACCTGGCTTACTTAACTCAGCGGAAGACTTAACTTAATCATAAGGCGAGAAACATTCTCATAAAAATAACTTAAATAAATGTCTTGGCCAAAATGGCACTTAAGTCTCAAAATTAGAATATATGAAATACAAGATAAAAAGAGACTCAAACTGAATAATCTGACTGACTATCTGTCTATGAACCCTTTATAATATTAAGATGAATGTTGGGACAAACCCCACAATATTTTATAAGTAAGAACATGGAAAGCAATAAAAGAGTCCTCCGGAATGCTAGGAGGCTCACCACTCACTCTGAGTGCTCAAACTGGATCAACGAGGTACTGGATGCTGATCCTGGTTACCTGCGTTTACATCATAAGAAGATGCAGGCCAACTGGCATCAGTACATTGAATGTACGAGTATGCGAGTTGGAATGCTAAACAAAAACTTATGCTTGATAAGAATAAGAAAGAACTTACCTTGGCTCAGCTCAACTCATGAATTGCTGATCTTAATATAAAGCAATAAAAACACATGTGATATATAAAGCTTTGTAAAACAGTAAAATGACTTAGTTCGTTAAAGAAAATGCAATAACAAACTCAACTTTACTTATATGAAAGTAATACAATTTTTGTGGAAATTCTCCAACTGACAACCATCAGTATGAGCCTAAGCGATGGTACAACGTCTTACCTCACGTTGCAAGAGGACCGTACTATACCTTGTCATCAGTATAAAACTTGAACTCTAAGTGGATAAACTAGTCTATGTTAAAAATCACTAAGCAATCATCTAAAAAGTATGACCCTTCTTCTGTCCATGTTGCCTACATGGTTTATGGGGGCTTGAGTTAATATGAACTCGCGTCCCCATATCGGTACTCAATACTACTCCCAAACTACTTAGCTCATATGTTTTAAAAACAACTTCTTCTCTGGTTTGAGGTAATTACTCAAACTTAGTTTTAAAAGCTCTCTTGGAAATCATAGTTTCCTCTTTACTAAAACTAGCCAAAGACTTTGTTGGAAGTCTAGTTTCCTTTCTTGCTCAAAATGTGAAAACATTTGTAACTCTTAGGAAATACTTATTTCCCTTATAACTTTTGAGGAATGAATTCAACTCTTTACTCTTTACTTAACTTGTAACTTAACTCTTAGGAAATACTTTGTTCCCTTATAACTTTTGAGAATTTAACTCAACTCATTACTCTTTGCTCAACTTGTAGCTTGAGCCTTAAAACAAAGTTAAAATGTTTATTTAAGAATGTTGAAAACTTAAAGAACTTACTTTTACTTGCTTCTTAACTTTTAGACTTGACTCGTATCTTCTTTGACTTTAATCTTAACATTCCTTGAATTGGATTATGGATTCAAGGTTCATGATCTCATGTTTATGGATCATTCCATGATGTTTAGATGCACTAAACAACTAAGAAACGTGGATATATCACTTAGGAACTAGTACGAAAAGAGGAGAATGAATGGGCTCTCTAGGAGTCCTTGGCGCTCTGATAGGCGGGCGCCAGAGCCTGACAGACAGAGTCTTTCCTAAAGGGCTATAGCTGGCACGACGCGCCAGGGTTGACGGACAAAGTCTGTCCGTAGGGGCTCTGGCTGGCACGGCGACCCAAGGCCTGACGGACGAGAGTTTCGACTTTTCTTCTCCGTTTTTCATCTCTAAACCCTCTAAACTTCCATGGTTCTTTATCCAAACACTTAGGATCATTAATACCCTAAATATCCAATAGATTTGACTTGAAAAACAACCCGGAAACACGAACGAAATCAACTAAAGGCATGTAACAACTCAACATACCTATATAGGGATCACCTTTGACGAATTCCACTCGCAAAAACCTTAGCGTTCTTGATCTTTCTCCCTTCTCCTTCTTCTCTTCTCTTTTCTCCCAAGTCCTAAGCGTGAATTTATTTTTATAAAAGTGACTTAAGACTTATTTTTACCCCTAATAAACCTTTAAAATTAATTAGGAAATAGATAGGTGAAAAGACTACTTTGCCCTTACTTAAATCAGGATTGCACTTTCTTTACTTGAACAACCCAACTTACGAAAGGCATATATCCCTCATACGATATCAAAATTGTGAAAACTTAGCGTCGTTGGAAAGATATTTCCAAGGGCTTTCAAACCATATAAAGAATTGACTCTAAATTATCTTGAGCTAAAAGTTATGGCCGTTTGAAAATGACCAAAAACTCACTTTCTTAACTTAGGAAATTTTCCAGATTTTCCTTTTTCTTTCCAAAAATGAAAATTTTAGTTTCTTAGATTATTCTAAGCTAATACGAGTCACGAGATGTTACAATATCTATACCGAAGTTTATCTCTCGCATGAGGGACTCCGGGAAGATCTTTTGGGAAGACTTCTGGAAATCTTTTTACAACTGAACTAACTGAATATGAGGTATCTCAATACTAGAGTCATTATTTCAGACTAAGTGATAGACACACCCCTTAAAAACTAACTTTCTCGCCTTAAGGTACGAAATAAAATTACCCATAGGCATTGCTGAACTGCTTCCACTCCATAAGTGGTTCACTGGGAAACTGAAACTTTACTACTAGAGTTCTACAATCTCTTGATGCATAACAGACATGAAGCAGTCCATACCTAGAATGACATCAAAATCTACCATGTCTAACTAAACTAAGTCAGCTATGGTACTCTTGTGATTGACAAAAAAGGTATAATCTTGATAGATGTTTTCTCTGCTTGAATAGACTCACCAACAGGTGTGGAAATACTGAAGGTATTAAGAAGTTGCTCTAGAAAAACATCAAAATTAAAGACTTGGATCATACGAGTGACAATATTTGGTAAATCCTCTTGCTCCCGGAGACTAGTGATAGAATAAAGACTATTTCTCTCCGTCCGCCCCTGAAGTAGCTCATCTAGATGCAGCTCTATCTGGTGAAGCAACTGAAGAAGACTGGGCTCTATTTCCCTCTTTACCATTACTCTGCCTGTTCGTACGACACTCTCTTATAAAATGATAATTATGGCCATACTTGAAGCAACTAGTGACGTCATCACGACACACCCCTGAGTGGCTCCTACAACACTTAGCACAATCAAGATTCTTAGTACCCAATCTGTGTCTTACTACCTTTGCGAATGTTCAGGTCTAGCTCTAAAGTTTTGAGAATTCTGACTATTGTACTCACATTTGTTCCTGGGTGTAGGTGCACTTGCAGACGATAGAGCAGGTCTTTCTACTTCTGTTGGAAAGAAAAATGGTTCACATTACTCTTTTAATTCCCGAACTCATTTTTATGTCTTAGATCTCTTGTTCTTAAAATCTTCCATATCCCTTAGCTTCTCCTCCTCAACCTGCTGCAAATAGACCATCAACCTTGAGATATCCATGTACCCTATTAGCATAGCTGCCTTGGCTTCCTTTCTTGACAGACAAGACCGCCCAGCAGCAAACAAATTCATCCTACCCATCATATCAACAACCATATCCTTACTATCTTAGCTCACGGGAAAGAAACGCCTCATAAAGGCACTCTAAAAATAGTCCAACTCAAAATCGGTTACGCGTAAGTACGAGTTAGAAAGAAACTTTTTAGAGATATACTCTAACGCACGAAGTGAGTATGAAAGAAGTGAAGGAATTTCCTAACTGTTACAGCCTCTTAATTATAGGTGTGGCGCGCTTCACACCAATAACTAGGAATTTACATACACGGTTTCATAGACTCCCAAGGACTCTTAAACTATGTGCTCTGATACAAAATTTGTCCCGCCCCAAGCCTGCACCATGGACGTGGCTGGCACTCAAAGACCATTGCTGGTTCCAAGCAAACCTTTTTCCTGGCTTATTTACTCAATGGAAGACTTCAAGCATTAATACAAGGATTAAAATGCACTTACTCAACTGTTTAAAAGACAGGTTAGAACATTTTTAAAGATAAAACATTCAACTTAGCCAAAGTGGCAACTCAACAAATAATAATGTAAAGACAAGTGAACTAACTGACTGTCTATCTATGAAGCCTCTAATAATCGAGATGGATGTCGGGACAAGACCCAAGATCATCCTATCAACTGAAAACTACTGAAGTAATTGAAATAATGAGCTCTCCGAAAAGCAAAAAGGCTCACCAACTAACTTTGAAAGCTCAACCTGATCATCGATGCGCTGGATGTTGATCCTGGTTACATGCATCTGCATCATAAGACGATGCAGGCCAACTGGCATTAGTACATAGAATGTACAAGTATGCGAGTTCGAATGCTAAACATAACATAAGCTTGAAAAGAATCTGAAAGAAACACTTACCTGGCTCAACTCAACAGAACTGATTTCAACATAGAGCAATGTAAATAAATGCAGTATAAAGACAAGCTTTAAAACATGGTTTTCAACTCTGTGTATTTGGAAATAGAATAACACTTTGTATATATACAAAGCTACAATATGAAATCTGTTTGTATATAAGAATACAAATAAACTGATGTATATAAAGATAAAAAATACTGTTGTGGGAATTTCTCTAACCGACAACCACCACTTAAGAGCTACCGTGATGATACAATATTTTTTCACACGCTGCCAGGGTCGTCCTATACCTTGCCATGAGTATAGAACCTGAAATACTATGTGGATTCACTAGTCTATGCTAAAAAGCACTAAAGGAATCATCTAAAAAGTATGACCCTTTTTTAATCAATGGTGGGTACATGGTTTATGGTGGCTTGGAGTTTTTTGAACTCTCCCTCCATATCGGTGCTCAATACTAGTCCCAAAGTATACTAGCTCTTTGTGTTTAAAAACTTAACTTTTTTCTGTGATTTGAGATAATTGCTCAAAAGCTTAGCTCAAAGGCTATCTTGGAAATCTCACTTTCCTCTCTTGCTTAATTGTGAAAGCATTTAATCTTTAGCTGAAAACTAGCTCAAAGGCTCTTTACTGAAAAACTAGCTCAAAGACTCTTTACTGAAAAACTAACTCAAAGGCTCTTCACTGAAAACTAGCTCAAGGACTCTTTACTAAAAAGTAGCTCAAAGACTCTTTTGGAAATCAAAGTTTCCTTGTTTAAATGTGAAAACATTTTAAACTCTTTGAGAATACATAGTCCCTATATACTTTTGAAGAAATGAACTTCAACTTTACTCTTTATTAAACTCAAAACTCAAATCTTACAACAACGTTAAAACATTTGTAAAAGACTTTGGTAAACTTTATGAACTGATCTTGACTTGACTCTTAACTTCTATTGACTTGACTTTTAACTTCTCTTGACTTGAATCTTAACTTCTCTTGATTTGACTCTTAACTTACTGTTGACACCCATTTTGACTGACCTTTAACCTTTTTGAAAATGCTATTCGATTAAATACGTATTTTACAACATATTTTGAGTTTAAAATTTTGGTCGATTTTGTCTAAAAATTATGTATTTTAGTATGCTTGCTTTATAAATTATCGTAAATATTATTAAAATATTTTAAAAGTTATTAGTAAAGCTTGAAATAATTATTTTACTCAAATGTTGAAAAATTCAAGTGAGTTTAATTATATAAAAAACATTATAATATATGCAGTATTTTAATTGGATAACATTTCTTTAATTTTCTTCAGTATCATTTAAATCTTAGCCTATTCTACTATAATTTCTTTCAATTCTAGCCTATTAAATTCCAATTCTATTTCAATTATAGCCACCTATGCCTTTCAATTCTAGCCTTCCCAATACACTTTCATTTCAATTATATCCAAAATTCAAACCATCTCAACCCAAATTCAGGACCCCATCTTTAAATCCTAACCATTAATTTTTTAGATTAGATCCAAAACCTAGATCCAATTTTTAACCAAGGGACGAGAATCAATTCCCTAAATCTTTCCATTTTAATAAAAGACTAAAAAAAAACCCAACTCTCATTCGCTCTTCTCTTCCTCTCCTACAAATACGCTGCCCCCCCCCTCCTCGCCCTTTTTGCGGCGAAAGCCACCGGAGGTAGTCACATCTCTATCTCTCCCTTCTCCTCGCTACCTTATATATTCTCCTCTCCTCTCTTTTCGCTGCCATACCAGTAACAAAACAACAGCAACCAAGCGACTCTGGTGATGGCCGCAGTGCCAGGAGCTTCAGCCGGCAGAAACAACGCCACTAGTCTGCGAAATGAAAACAACATCTGTAGTATCCACCTCCGGCATAAAATTAGCAACCAGGCGGCGAAGAACAACAACGACCAAGAACCTTCGGCATGCGTGTTGTAAGATCCCGAAAATGACTTAGGTGAAGCTAGAGCCTAACGTGGTTGTCATGATGGTCTAAGGTCTTAAAATGGTCTATAATGTGGTATAGAGGCAGTATCTAAGAGTTTAGGTGCATTGGAAGTCAAAACGTCAAGGGACGACCAAGACATTCGACGACTAAGTTACCTAAGTGCCTCATATGTGGTTATGTGTGGTTCTATGTGTTTATGTGTGATGCATGAGATTATATGGTCCTTAAATGAGTTTATATGGTGTATATAGGCAGTGTTTCAAATGTCGTGAAGTTTGGAGGTCAAACGTCCAAAAACGTCCATGACGTTCGAAAGATGTGCCTTGAAATGACCTTGTGTGTCTAAGCATGTTTCGTCGAGTTTTACGTGTTTGTTTTGGATGAAAATCATGTGGTAGGTCCTAAACTCGTATATGTACATGTTTGAGTTGGAAACATCCGGGTACGACTCCACGTAGGACCTATAAGGGGCCCTAGAGGAGGACCCCAACACTGCCAAACAGTGGCCAAACGACGACCCAAACGACGGCCCGTCGACCAGTCGATGGCCCGTCGATGGAGCCACTGTGGCCTGCAAGTTAAGAAGTTGCAGGTGCAACCAACGAGACCCCATCGACGGGGCGTGGGTGAGACCACGAACCGTCGATGGTGCTGAAAATCTAGTAGTTTTCTGTTAAGACTTGGGTGTTTTGAGAAATTCACCCCAAGTCTTATAAAACGTGCGGACAGTTGTTTTAGGTGTTTAGGGGTATTTTAAGAGTATATAAATGATTAAACTCTCATTTAGACCCTAGCATCTAAATCAAAACCCCTTCCCTCCTAAAGTTTTTCCAAAAACCTCCATGAGAGTTCAAAGTGAAGATGGAGCTTAAAGATGGGTCTTCAATGGAGTTTATTCTTCAATTATCATTGGGCTCTACTAATAAGGTATGAGAGTTCTTCATCTAAGGCTTGCTATCACCTTAGAGCCAATTTCAAAGATGATTTTCAAAGGATTTCAAAAAGATGAAAAAGTCTAATTTCTACTCTAAGTCTTGGGTTCTTGCATGAAATATTTTCAAAGCTTAATATATGATGTTATTGATGTATAATTTATGTTTTCTAATGAAATTATCCATGAACCCTTGATGTTCTCAAATCTCTAATTTTCACTAAAATATGGGTGAATTGATTATGCTTTGAGATTAATGAATTCATGTGTAGATTGTTATGGGCTTTTGATTCATGTATAGATTACGTATGCATGGTTTATAGGTTGTTTCAATTTGATTAATTGAGTAATGAATACTCTTAGATCTATTGCATGTTAAGCTGATTGAATTGATATGAACTTAATACTTATAGATTCTAGTGTAGATTTCTATGGGCTTTCTAATGATGTAAGGATTGTATTCAATTGATATCTAATTGGTTTTAGATTGATAAATCTATATTTAATTGACTTAGATTCATTGAGTATTATGATTTATGCTTTGGATTGATGTTCATGGTCATGGGTAAGGGCCTTATGATATTGAATTGGATGATTTTGCTTTGGATTGAAGTGGTGAGATCAAGAGGGTGGTATGCTGCCCTAAATCCCTTATTATTATGAATAGCTATTGTAATTTAGCTCTAGGATTATATATGATTGGTTTGGTCCACTTATGGTGGCGGTGTTATGTGAATTGACGTGGCCTTGTCGGCGTTATTTCAAGTATATTGATGATCATGGCCTTGTCGGCACTACTTGAAGTATTATGTTGGTTTGTGTAGTTGATTATGTGAAGTATGATAATATCTACCTATATGTGAAGTAATGTGAAAGTATGTGTTATTCAATTGATGCTATTTGGGTAATCATGTTATGCTATGACTATGTATTAAATGTTTAATCTTAGAGTTGATACCTGGTTGTTCCTAATTTGGCTATATGAGTCTATAATGGTTATGTTGATGATGTTAAGGTAATGAAATGGTTGACATAATGTTGATAAGGGTCGTTCCTAAGTGTCTAAAGAATGCTATGCTATATGAATAAGATGAAATATGTTGTGTCTTGTTTAGGTAGACTTGTGTCCCTTACTTGATGCATGTATGAATATGAATATATGATGTCTTGACTTAGGAAGCTAAAGAGTCTTAGTCTTGAATGAATGAATGTTAGGTGAGACCTTGAATGATGATAAGAGGGTCTTTTATGTGAAACCTTGAACCTAGTGGTAAGGTTATGAAATTTGAAGTCGAAAGTCGTAATGGTATCCTTCATGTAATGAATGATGGACTTAAGGTTGATTGACTGGAACAGCATCATATCAATCCTTAGGAAAGTCATGATGAGCTTCTTGTCTCCATAGTGAGGTAGCCCTAATGGACCTTTATTTGGTAAGGTAAATGTAATTGGGCTATGAACTTGATATGGAACCCTTAGAACTAAGGCTAGCACCAAGTGAGTATGGCAAGGGAAGTAGTTCTAGTGAAATTATGAGGCTAGAATACAAAGAAGCCCTTCATATTCCTTAACCATGTGCCTACATGGGATGTGCCCAAGTTCTACAATTGGCAAGTAGAACAATCTCATCGGAGTAGGATACAACTCCGAATTCCATGTTTTGCTACCATGGTCTATGTCGGTTATTGCCTATTCTCATCCTGTGGGTTACCCATTAGCATTAGAGAAGTTCTTTGAAGTTTAGGTGGTGTAATGTGACGCTATCTAGACATTGCACAATAGGCTTTGAAGATGTTAGTGAGAGTCCTTAGGTCTTACCCAAGACCATTACTTAAATGTCCTTATGTGATTAATGTGTCTTAAATGAACTAAGGAATGTAATGACTTAAGTTAAGCAATAATGTTAAACGAATAAGTACTTATATAGAGTAGTTAAGGGTTGTCTAGTTAAGGTATGAAGGGGGCAAGGGAGTGGTCACTTCATCTCTTACTTAGATAAGTCTTAGTAATGATTCTAGTAAAGGAAATTGATTGGTTATGTAGAGATGATCCAAACTTAGGTAAGTCTTAAGGACTACTTAGGTAATCTTGAAGAGGTCAATTATAGACATTCTCTTCTTGAGTTACATGAGTAGGTCTTTGGATAACCTTTGAAAGGAGAATGTCATATTCTATGTGTGCTAATGTATTAAGTGAGAATGATTATATCTTAGGTAATCTATAGTATCCCTTGCGTGTGTGTGAAAGGGATTATATGGGATGTCGCTCCACACTCACTCAAGTGAACCTTTGAATTACCTTTGGTAGGAGAATCTCATGTTGATGTGTTTGATATATTGTAAGTGTGTATGTGTCTCATTCTAAGTAGTCTTAAGGATCATTTCGGCATGCTTTGAAAGGGTGTATGGGCAGTCTCTCTTTGTGTGACTTAAGTGAGTCTTAGGATAGCTTTTAGTGGGTTGACTGCATGCTAAAAGATGTCAAATGTGAAGGCTAAGCACTTCATTGTAACAGTGAAGGAACATCACTGTACAGTGAAGTAGTTCACTGGAAAGTGGGCATGAAAATGTGAATAATTGCTTGGATGATTTCTTATGTATTTCTAAAGTTGATAAATGTTGTTATTATGATTATAGTATGATGTTTAATAAAAATTCCTGAAAATCATGTTATTGACTAAATGTCCCCTTTTCATGGTTTTTGCATGGCTTCCATACTTAGTACATCTAATGTGCTAACCCCTTCTTTTCCCTTTTTGACTAAAGTGTAGGGAATTGGAAGTCTTGATGTGCCTTGGAGGATGGATAGGTTTCTAAGGTTTTGAAGATGAAGTATTGGTGAGTTCTCATCGATTTAAGGACAATATCCACATGTTCGTTTATGTCTTAAGTCTTTATTTTATGTCTTGTATGGGTATAGTCCCAAGTATTGTATACTCTAAAGTTTAGATGGTTCAAAGGGGTATTTTAAAGGTTTAATGTTTTAATGAAAGTCTTCCGCTTGCGTATTGTTTATAGAAAGAGTTCTTCTTGTGTGAAGAAAGTTTTAAATTCTTACTCATTTTAGTATGTTATTATGCAATGAGTGATACGAGTTGTTTAGATGAGACTTCTTGAAGTCTCATTTACCGTGTGACGAACTCAAGGATACTCTAACTTCTAGGGTGTACTTGAGGGTCGTGACATGTGCTCCGACGAAGACAACAACCAAACGATGGCAGTGGTGCCCAGTCGCCTGCCTCCTTTCCTCTCTCGTTTCCGGACAAAAGCTCTGAACCAGTGAATAAGGCGAACTCCGGTGAAGCTTTTACAAGTTTCAAACTGGTCAAAAGACGGATCTGTTTCAGATCTAGATCCGTCTAGGTACATTTCTTTTAAAATCATTATCTCATCTTAGAAATTTTATTCTTTTTCTTATTTGCAATGTGATGAAAGTTCTATGCATGTTTGGTGTAGAAGTTATATTAGTCCTAAAATTGAACAACTAGTTATGACTTTCAGATTTTATAAACTGTTTATTTGTGATAGAAAGCTAAATTATAGTCTCCTTCACGTGTTTGTTGCTCTTGTTCGCTTAGCTCATTGTCTGCTTCACAAGAATATTGTGTGAAAGTTTGCTCTTGTATTTGTAACATTACCTTGACTATCGATTCTTGGTTAAAATTGATAAGTTTGGTTATGAAATCACTGATTATCTTAAGATGTCCCTATTCTTGATTACCTTCGATAATGTCATTTAATCCCTTTAATTAATGATTTGATGCAATTTTACCTGTAGTAGTGGTAATAATTTTGTATGATAATTGGGATTTCTACTTGAGTTTAGATTGATCCTCGACATATTTCTCTTTTCTTGTTGTGAATATATTATATTAAGTATTTGTAAATACTTCCTGAATTGTGTTTTCTTCCTTTAATATAATTATTATATCCCTGTTTGAAATTGATTAATTGATACTAAGGTTGTTTTATGGTATTGTGCTAATCCAGACGGATTTCGTGTCTCTTGGGTAAGGTAAATTTTACTTATTATTTTATTTATTAATGTTAATTGATCATAATTGGCTTAATTGAAGTTGAATTGATTCTTACTTGCTATATTTTAGTAAAACTTTATTTGATTGAGCCAAACATAATATAAAATAATATTACTGATTTGGTTTTTCTTTAAATAAGGAAAATAATATGTGATTGATCCTAAATATTTTCTTGCCATATATTACATGCCCTCTCCTTTAATATATAAAGAGATGCCCCCATTCTCATTAGAATAGGCTTTAAGCATCAGAAAAACACTTAGAGGCTTACTTAGCAATTATCAAAAACTCTCTCCACTCTTAAAGAAAAGTATTAAAACAAAAGTCTTGTGAACTCTAAGAGGGCTCTCCAATCGATTTTGCTGTGTTCGGGTTGAATAGTTGATTGAGTTTGTCTTCATTGCTGATAAATATTTCTGCTTTAACTGGTTAGTTGTCCCTCTATTAGTTTAAATTTCACCTTGCATTATTACGTCAAATGTTGTTGTGTGTTGAAATGAATAAACGGAAGCACCCATATTAGTTTTCGCTCTTTCCTTTCTCTATGTGTGATAATGTCTATGGTTATTCTTTATTTGTTTTGATCTCCTATATGTGCGGCTTATATATATGAAAGTAATTTGTTACTATGAATATTTGATATTGTGATTATTTTGCCATTATATATATGTGTTACATTATCTCTTCTAGGAGGTTTTGAACTTAGAGTTCAAAATGTTGAAGAGTCGCCTAGAAGAGAATCTCGAACGGAGCTATATTGTTTAATTTAATGTTGTATATTTTGTTCATTTGTTCTTTATTTTGTCTTGTAATATGTGTATAACTCTAACTCTCTATTATATATGAAATATTTGGGGATCGTATAGAGGGGAGGGGAATACGTGCTAACTGTTTGTTTTACCTTTATTTTATTATATGTGTGTTTGTTATTGATAATATGCCTAAATGCGAGCATATCAGACTCTCCTCAATAATTTGGCTAAAACCCTTTGCTTATATATAACCTTAAAACTGATTAATTATGTAATAAATGATTTTTAAGCATATTGCATGATTTTTTGAACAAATATTGGATATTAATTAATTGATTTGAATTGATAAGAGTTTGGTAATCCTTGGCATGTTGGTGATCTGCATTCTTAAGCACTTCATATGTTAATAATTTGTTTCAGCATGTTAATGAATTTAAAAGGATAAAGTCTAAAATTTAAGTGTTGATCTGCCTTAATTATTATTTGTTAATGTGAACTTTATTAATAAATTTCAGCATGTTCACTTAGGAACCATGTTTATAGGATCTAACTAAGATCAATATTGGTAAAATAAAAAAAAAATCACGCTCTAATAACTTTCAGCATAATTAAAAATGAGATAAATCTACAAATTGTTTATGCTAATGTTGCATAATTTTGTGACGTAATTATTTTTTACAACTTAAAATAATAAAATAATAATAATTATTCTTAAAGCATGTTAAAATCGTAACTGTCCTAAATAAATATGCTTTGACCACCTGCAGGAGGAAATTATGTTTTGCATTTTTCGCCAGTGTTTAGTAACATAAAATTAATGAATCTTCTCCTGCATGTTTTATCTGCCCTTGATAAAATCTTGCCTGAATTGATTAATTTTTGCATCTGCTACTTTAAAATTGCTGCCCTAAATAAAATCATACTCGAAATTAATTATTTTCTGAATATTGAACACCGACTGCCTTAAAATAGTTTTCTACATTAATAATACATCTGCTACTGTTTCTAAAATATTTTTCTGCATATGTAATCAGTTTCCTACTATATTTTGAAATTGAGAAAATGGTTCAAAACACACCTCAACTATGCCGAAATTTTTATTACACACTCCAACTTTGTGGGGGTCCTATAACCCACCTAGACTACTTTTAGTGTATTATTAAAGGTATTATCTCTTTGGATGAACAAACAAGTGACCACACGTACGGTGAGCGCGTCAGGATTAAACTAAAGCAAAATGGACCCATCTTCGTTTTCCACATGGCAGTCCACATTACTTTTTATTTTATTTTTTCATTAAATACCGTAGTTTTAGATATCAATCTCATTTTTTATAAGACGTAGATACATGTTAATTTTAAATTGGATATTTCTTAATAAGGTAAAGTTAAGGCGAAATGATCTGATGGATCCTTTTACTTGTAGCAGTTTGTATTCTAAACCCATTTACTTATCCATTTGTGATCTGCACCCTTACACTCAATTAAAATGAGACTTTAAGCCCCTCCAACCATGTGTGTAGCTCACTCTCCTTTATTAACCAAAATTATTTAATAAAATGTAAAATAATAATATTTTAATATATTTTTGGCATTTTAAAAAGTGAAATTCCATATATCCTATCATCCCTATTTTCACTGTTTCACAATCAAAATTGACTCGGAAAAGTCATGGTCGCCGTCATCGTCATTTTTTGCCGGCGAAATCACAACTCGTTTCTCCCTCATCCATGTTCATCTCCGCCGCACATCATCACTATTTTTCTTTCCTCCTCCAACCTCCACAAAAAAAAACTAAGCCACTTCATCATCAGATCTGGCCGAAAAATCACTTCACCGCCATGACCACACCCTCAGCCACCTTGTTCTTATCGCACTAGTCAGTGTCGCCTCACTCTCACACACACACTATTGCGAAATAGTGGTGGCGTGCACCACCAGCGCCGCTTCTCTCTCACACCATTGCTATTGAGTGGTCTCCGACAGCGCTGATCCATTTTCTCCCTCTGTGGTGAATTCAGTTGCCAAGATCTGCTAATAGGTTTTTTTTTTTTTGCAACAAAAACTATTTACAAATACTGGAGTCAACTTAATAGTACAAAGCAAAGACAGTCGTCACATAGAAATACATCCCGAAACCTCGACGGACAAAATAAAAATGGCTACTAATTAACAAATAGTATATTTGCCCAAAGAAAAAAAAATTCAAGCTGAAAATGGTGTGAGCAATTTCTCCCAATTAAATCCAATCTCTAAAATAAAAAAGATACTGCCACAAAGAAGATTCACCAAATTGCTAAGTAGATGTTAGTCTCCATTGCGGAGAAAAAATGGTCAAAAAGAAGGGTTAGTGGGGGAAGAAGAAATGACTTCTTAATTATTATCTTTTTAAATCTCTTTTATAATTTTAATATTAATTTAAAAAGGTTATTCACTTGCCTCAAGGTGTGTGAAGTCACACACTTTCGCCAACTCAACCATCTGAAAGACACAAGTTTGGTCAATGGTCAGAGGAATTTGTTAAATTGTGTTTTAGTAAGTTTGAGGGTCCAAATGACAAAAGGCTAAGTAGAAGGATTCAGAATACAAACTGATACAAGTATAAGGGTCCACCAGACCATTTCGCCTAAAGTTAATTATTAGTTATCATTATAACTTAAATACCAACATTTTTTATTTTATTGTACTTTTGTTTACTTCTTTGTTGAGATTCATCCATGGCGAAAGACTTGTGTCGACGCCGACAATGAATCAGGCGCAATAACTATCATTACCACCAAGATCGCAAGCTTCACCACTATCAAATTTTGATGGTGAAAATGCGAATCATCAGCATTACACAATTTTTTGTTAAAAGATTTCTCCATAACTATCGAGATGACAAAGAAGACCACAAAATTTCAGATCTATAAGAAAGATAAAAAAATTTATAGTCAAAAAGAATTTATAACTCGCTAAAAGGAAGACCCATTTCTTTTTTGGGGAACTATTATTTTTTTTAGATGAATTTGAACAAAAAACTATAGAAATAGATCAAGATAAGATTAAAAAAAGATATTGTAAAGGGACTAAATTGGCATTACAACAAAAAAAAAAAAAAGGAAAAAAAATCTTGAGAACAAAGACATAAGTACAACAATTTTCAAAATTAAAAAATTACAAAAAAAAAATTGTACATAAAACAAAAGATTAAGCTTAAAAATTAGTTAGTTCAGATGTGTTATACCCCCCCCCCCCCCAAAGTTGGAGTGTGTTATAGCAATTTCGGCCATAGTTGAGGTGTGTTTTGAATCATTTTTCCTGTAAAATTTGTTAATGACTTTATTCTGTCCTTGTAATAATTTCTGCGCCTTTGAAATAAATAAATGAATTGTTATAAACTGTTATGTTTGCACACACTTGCATGCGATCTTTTCACTACTACTTGTGTTTGCATCATGTATAATTAAAACCTAGAGGTCAACATGAGATTTTCGTGCTAAATGTTCATTTTATTTGTTTGACTTGGTGTCTAGGTGAATCTATTAGGAGCCTTTATTTTATTTTTAGTCTAAAACCTCCTTATTAGTAGTCCAATGTCTTTGGGACATTAAGTGGGGACGCTAGACACCTTTTAAGACGAAATGCATGTGTAAGGTGGGGTACGGGTAGTTAGTCCCTATAGAGATGATGACATTGTCTCGAGCCGTATATGACAAACATTTGTTTTGTCTGTCCCTATATAGAAGTCGAGCGCTGATCCGTACAATTCACAGAGTCCCCCTTTCCCTTTGCCCCCTTTATTTGTTTATAATTATATTTGTATAAGGTAGTTTAATAAATAATAAAGATTGATTCGCCTATTTAATTGTGCAATTTCTGTTTTCTCACTTATCTTCTATAATTTGTTCTGTTTAATATATGTCTAATATTATGTTATCATCTAGTCACGCATGATTAACTAATTAATTAAAATAAGAGAAAGTGGTCAAATGAGCCTCCAACCTATTACCGAATTTTCAACTACACACTTTTACTTTACGGGAGTTCTATTACCCCTGAATTATTTATAATTGAAATTACTACCTCCCTAAATGCTTATGTGGCAAAGTGAATGTATTTCACTCTCTCAAAGAGAGTGAAGATCAAAAATAAATATTAAAACTTTAAATATTCTTTTCACTTTTATTTTTTTCTTTATTTGTTTTATCTCATCTCTTTTCTTCTCTTCTTCTTAACAAGTTAGTAGAGCATCTACGGTAGCCATTATGTTTCACCATCACGATCTGGAAACATCATCAATTACAATATCTATTAACATATTATTATTCTAGATAAAAACCTCTTTCCTACTCTCCACAGAATAAAAAATTATTAAGTAAATTACTTTACCCCCATTTTCAAAATCAACTATTAGCCATTAAAACACTATTGAAATATCATTTTGAAGCTCTTGTAACAGTTTTTTCCAGTTAACAAAATTCATTCAAATAACCTAATAATGTTGGGGATCTCTTAAAAAAATTCAATAATATCCTCATTGAAAAAGATTTTGACCAATAATTTATTTTTAAGTCATTTCTCTTATTGAACCCTTGCTCTTTCAAAAATGAAAGTTTGTCATTCATCTAATTACCACCATAATTTTTTTCACTTCTCAAGTTTTCTATTTGTGGTTCTATGGTAAGATGGAATTGAAGGATGGAAGAGGAAGAACAAGAAGAAGTGAAAGAAATAAAAGAAAAAAGGTAATAGGAAAAAGAATTAAATAATCAGTTAAAAAGGATAACAAAATTAAAAAAATAAAAAATTACACGTGTCAAACGCGTGGATTACACTTATTAATATAAATGTGGTTGTCACTTTTTAGGGAGGTAATAATTTATATTTTAAATAATTCGTGGGGTGGGGGGGAGGGGTAATAGGATTCCCCGTAAAGTATAAGTGTGTAGTTAAAATTCGGTAATAGATTGGGGGCTCATTTGATCATTTTCTCTTAAAATAATAATGTGATCTTAATTGTGTAATGTTAGTTATCACCAAGTAAGCATGCTAATTAAATAAATAATAAATGAAGCAATCATACTTGCTACTTGTAACCCCCACATAAATTGCATTAGATGCGCTCGGGACCATATTTTTGGACGTCGAGGGATGCTTAACACCTTTCTCTCGAGGTAATTTGAACCCTTATCCTGATCTTTGGTTTTTTGACTTTTAATTAGACTTAGTTAGGTTAGATATGTGACCTAACACGCCTTAATTCGTTAGGTGGCGACTCTTCAATTCAACATCAAAAGCCCAAAAGAGTTGTTAGGTCGTGCGTCCGAAAGAAAAGCCTAGGATCGTGATTTGTGATAGGAAAGATCTCATGAGATTTTGGAATGATTTTAGATAGTTAATCATGTGAATGATCAAGAATTCACTACTGGAAAGTTGCTCCGCGACACAGAGGTGTATTTAAATTTTGGTCGCAAAAATAATTTTTGAGAAAGAACAGTGTGTGATCGCTCCGCTCTGCGAGGATGAGTTTTATGAAATTGTGGGGTGGGTGCGCGGCGCGGCATGGGGCACCACATTTGCCCAACTCTTTCCAATCCCAATTCACCTAAATCCGACTATTGTTCTCAAATTCTCTTTAGATTCATATACCCAGTATGTATACACACAAATCTAACTCAAATAACTCAATGAAACAACATTTAAACCTCAACGGACTGCTCAATCTCAACCTAACTCAAGAACGAAGGTCAGTTTCAAGAATTAACATTCAAGATTCATAAACTTTCAACTTTCTAGAACAAACTTCACTGAAATAAACATGATTGACGCGTGGGTGAATGAGCCCAACGCTATGAATGACGCACATACCTTTTAGGGATCGCCCTTTGACGAAATCCACAAACGATTCATAAAGATCTTGACGATTCTTGCTCCCTTTTCTCCTTTCTTCTCTTTTTTCTCTTTTCTCAAAACCCTAACTCTTTTTTCAAAAGTGTAAACTGAGTAAGATCAGTTTAGACCCCAATAATTACCAAAAATGAAATTAATTGGGCGATGTAAAGACCATAATGCACTTCTAAAATCCGGATTGGACTTTCCTTATTTGAACAACCCAACTTCCAATGAACATAACTTACTCATATGAACTTGAAATCACACAAACTCAGAGGCGTTGAAAAGATTATTTCAAAATATTTCCTAGGATATGTGGAAACACACCTAACTCATCATGAGATAGGAGTTATGGTCGTTTGAAGTTGACCAAAAACTCAACTTTAACACACTTAACAAATTTCCATATTTTTATATATTTTTTCAAAAATGACTGTTTCCAATTTCTAGTTTCTTTCTAGTCTTTCTTAGTTACGGGGTGTTACAGGTGCATCTGATGATAACATAATTCAAGATAGAGGGTGAAAATGAGAAGTATACAAAGACGAAGAAGTTTGTGAAGTATCAAGAGAAATAGAAAGCTATAGAGGAGATATTAGAAGAATGTTTAAGGTGATAGTATCTAAAAAGATCTTTGAGGGTATAATTGTCCTTTTACGTAATAATAATTCTTATATCTACAAAGGAGATAGCATAAGAATCTTTTACTCCGGTCTCTTTATGGAAGAGAGGTAGAAAAACCTTGCTAATGCACAAAGTTTATTTTGGAGTGCATTTGAAATGGTTTCAGGAATTTCTAATGGCGGTCTTGATACACTTTATTCTGTTTTTTTGATCTTTCAGCTGTTTGGGCTAATTTTCAATCTATATCGCTTATTTTGATTCTTAAAATAGTCTTTTTTTAGTGTTATCACACTGATATGATACATCACAGTGGCTATAGTGTTTGTTTTAATTTAATGTATATGTATATATTCAAGGTATTGATACATAATTCTAATGTTGTTGAATCTTCTATTAGTGTTTATCATGTTCAATATATAAATGTACTTGTTACATAAACTTTGTGTTATGTATCACACACCAAAAAATATGCTATTTGGAACAATGACACTTATAATTTTTCTTTTTAAAAAATAAAATATAGTATTTCTCAAACAAAGTAAGATACATAAATAATAATGTATCATGCACACATTTTTTAGGCATGATATGTAAATTCGAATTCATACTACATGTATCTGGTACATAACAATTACCACACGATACTCTATCGATCTCAAACCTAAAATCTTATGGACAAGACTTTCTTGTTTAATGTATCTAGTAAAAATACAACACTTATCAATTTAAATTGAAAGGATCTTCATGATGTATCTTCTCAAAAAAATTGATAATTTTGAATTAAAATTGAAAGAATCTTCAATGAACTAGGAGAATAATTTTGAAACTCAAAATTTTCGATAATTTTGAATCAAAATTGAAAAGATCTTCAATGAACTAAGACAAGAATTTCAAATCTCAAAAATTTCGACAATCTTGAATCAAAATTGAAAGGACCTTTGATGAACTTGAAGATTCACAAAAGAAATTGTTTGTCCAACAACAGTTCCATCACTCTTGTGTCCTTCATAATTCACCTCGCCTACCCAAATTTCAATAAAAGTTTTTGAATCAAACCTGAAAGGTTTATTCGCTAATACGGGGCCCAAACAATTTGAAAATTTAAATTTCTTCGTTCTGTTAGGATTTATCTTTGTACGATTGAAAGTAAGAAGAAACGTAAGGAGATCGAAATATTCATTGTGTATCGTATGAAATTCTTGGCTAATGGATGAAATAGAGAGAACGATGAATAAGAAAAAGAAATTTAATTTTTAAATTTTTTGATTTGTTACACTATATGATTAAATTCTTGACAATAATTTGGAATGGAATAGAGCAATTTATGAGATCTTAATTTGATTTTCAGCTTCTTATTTTCCTTAATTAGTGTAACATATGGATGCTATGAGATCTTAACTTGATTTTCAGCTTCTCTTTTCTTAATAAGTGCAGCAGATTGATACATAATGTATCAACAATAATGTATCCGGATCTTTAATTATGTATCCGAAATGTCTTAAAAATATGAGATTTTTATAATTAGAAAAAGAATGGGAATAGTAGGTAATTTAGATTTTACACTATGAGATTTATGTAAGTTATACATAAAATATTATTAAAGAACCCTATTCTTGTTTTCTTTCTTTTAAAATCAATTTAACAATTAAAAATATAGAAAATATTTTTTTTCTTCTTAATCTCGTTTTATCAATTAAAATGAAATAATTTCATGTACATTTTCGATAGATAATATATGTCATACATATAAAATCATAGAATATTCATCATTAATTTTTATTTATATCATGATAAAAATAATTATAATAAAATTAGAACTAATTGTTTTTTTGAATTGAGTAGGATAAACATTTGCTCATTTAAAAAGATGTTATTAGAAAAATAATGTGTTAGATAAATAAATAAATAATTGTTACAAAATCAAGCTTATAATGATATAATCATAAAGAGAAGAATACAAGAGAAGTAGATGAAGAAGCATATTTTTCTTCTTATTCAAGTGTATCATACAATGGTCAATGATATCTCTATTTATAGTGTTGAGATATCATAGCCAAAGGTCACCTTGGAATTATACATAGTTATCATCATGGTTCATATCACCTTGGAATAATACATAGTTATCCACCAAAGGTCATATTACCTTGGAAATACATATCATGACAAGGATAAGTTCACGAATAAGCTTAATGAACAATCCACTTAATCCAGTGGACTTATAACAATAATATATTTATTTGAAAAATGAGCATTTTTATTATTAAATAACAATAAGGCATTTTTGGACAAAAAATTGAATGCAATGACATTTTTGTAATCAAAGTACGACAAAAATTTTTTGAACAAAATATAAACAGATCATATATTATTTGTAGTTTAAAAATATTTTTTATCTTTTTTTTTATAATAATATTTTTGCTTAGCTAATGAATAAAAAACAGGGATATTCTTAATAACGAACGCGCACATTGATAATTGATATCATCTGAAGGGAATACTTGATCATGAAATAGTGGGTATATGAGAAAAAAAAGTTTTATTATTAAAATAAAAATAATATTGAAAAATTAAAAATATTTTGACCATAAATATAAACTTGACTTATTTTAAAATTTTTGAAAGTAATTTGATAGGAAAAAATGCCCTCTCTCCTCGCTACCTACCCTTTCAGGTGTTTCTTTTATGGGATAATTGTATAAAATAACAAACTAATAATATAAATTAAATATGGTAGGTATCCTTTGATTTGTTTGTGTTCTATAGCAAACTATTTGTCAGTCCCTCTCTCCCTCATATTCTTGCCCGCCACTCTCCCTCTCTCGCTCGCTTCTTGTCGCTTGCCTCTCTCGCTTTATACAATAGAATTATATAAATTGTGTTTCAAATTGTATAAAGCGAGAGGAAATTGTATAAACACATGGAAATACTTATATCTTCGTCCTATACACTTATAATTATACAATATAAATATTTCCTTGCCAAAGTCTCTTTTGTCTTTCTCGTTTTATACAAATTCAAATTGTATATAGTTTATCTCTTTCTCGTTTTATACAATTCGATTCAATTGTATATTCCCTGCACAAGTCTCTTTTTGCCTTTCTCGCTTTCTTGTTTTATACAAATTCAAATTGTATATAATTTCTCTTTTTCTCGTTTTATACAATTCAATTGTGCCTTTCTCGCTTTCTCTTTTTATACAATTCAAATTGTATATAATTTCTCTCTTTCTCCTTTTATACAATTCGCTTCAATTGTATATGTATAGCGAATTATACATATATAAGGCCTATCTTTGAACCCATACTTGAGGGAGTGTTTGAGAAATATCCATTCTTAGAAAGTAGTAGCAGAACCACATACGTAATGTGTTGAAACATGGATAAAAGTTCTCTCTTATTCTATATTAATTAAGTTTGTGAAATACATTAGTGTTATAAATACATTGAATGAGTGGATAGTCCATAAAGTTAGTACATGAACAACTATATATATTCACTAGGTTTCATGAACCTTTTTGGATAAGAATGTATCTATTTATTATGATACTTAATATGGTGACTTTTGGAGTGATTTCTCAACCTATAAATAGGGTTGTTCATTCACTATTGTAATAGATACAGATGAGACTAAGATACACTTGAATAAGAAGAAAGTCTTCTCCTACATCTACTTCTCTTGCCTTCTTCTCTTCATGATTATACTGTCATGAGCTTGATTTTATAACAATTAGTTTATACTTTTTAATATTATTCTTTATCAAATCTTAAATATAATTTTATAAATCAAAAGAAAAGAAAAATATAGATTTTTTTTTACTATTTTAAAGGATAAAAATAAATTAGAAAAGTTCACAAATATAAAATAATGATAGTGATACTATTCCGCAAGATCTGATTTTCAACATGTTTGTCAAAAGTTTGACAGGAAGGAAAATGGTGGCGTTGTCAAAGATGGATGTTAGTCACATGCGCACATTTCGGCTACCGCTCCCTCACTTTTGTCCTTTAAACCGTTCTTCATATTTTAGGGGTTTTGTTTTCCCTAATTATTACAGTAAGAAGATAACGAATCTCCACCCACCCCACCATTATTGTTCCCTCAACTTCTGTTTTGTCTCTATCTATCAACAATTATCTGACCAATCTCAATAATAAGTTTTGATTTTTTGATCCAAAGACGTTTGGGTTCTTGCCAAATTCGTTTTCTCCATCACCTTTGCTTAGAATGACAATGGAGAAGCAAGATTGTGGGTCTCTTGCTCCTCTTTTACCGGTGGAACAGAATGAAAGGTCAGGGGAAGGAGGATCAATTTCTGGTGCTATATTTAATATCTCGACGGGAATGGTTGGTGCTGGGATTATGTCTATTCCTGCTACTTTTAAGGTTCTTGGTGTAATTCCAAGCTTTTTTGTTATCCTACTTGTGGGATACTTTGTTGAGGTGACGGTTGATTTCCTACTGAAATATACACATTCAGGAGAGTCGGATTCTTATGGTGGCCTTATGGCTGAGTCTTTTGGAAAGTTTGGTTCTGTTGCTCTTCAGATTTGTGTTATGATCACTAATCTTGGTGCCTTGATTATTTACTTGATTATTATTGGTAAGTAACTTGTTTAACATCTCTTAAGAGCTACGTTCTCTTTTGTTAAACATTGTTCCTATTTGGTTGATGAAGCAATATGTGTCACCTTTTAGTTCATTTGTAAACTAAAAAGGATATCTTGAGTTTCTTGAGTTTACCTATTGGATGTATTTGTTGAATTTGAGTTTGATTGGTTTGCAATGTCAAAATATGGGCATGGATTGCTAATTTGTCTTTCCAAAGAAAACAAAGTGAACTTTTCACTTGGTAATCTTGCTTTGGATACAACACAGGGGTGTCACTAATTTATTTCCTCTGTTTGTTTAATTGACAGGGGATGTCCTGTCAGGAAATAATTCTGATGGATCAGTGCACTTGGGTACTCTACAGGAATGGTTTGGCATCCACTGGTGGACCTCACGGGCATTTTCAGTTCTCGTTGTTGTGGTTTTTGTCATGCTTCCATTGCTCTCTTTAAAGCGCATAGGTTGGTTCAGTAATAATCTCAGAATTTCTATCTGTTGATTTTCTACTTTACAAAGCATTCTCTTTTTCCCATAAGCTTTATAAAGTATAGTTTGATGTAGGCTGATGACTGATTACATGTGTAGCTTCATAAAGTACAATTGTTAGTATTGTTCAGCTTGTTTTTGTACCTTAGAAGGACCAAAACTCAAAGTAGGTATCGACATTCTACTCCATTAGAATGATATACAGAGCGTGTGTGTCGTATCACTGCTAGGGATGACAATAGGGCGGGTCAGGGAGGGGCAAGTAAGACCTATTAAGAGTTTGACCCGCCCTGTCCCGTTTAGCATTTTCAAACAATTGCCCCGCCCCAGCCCTGCTAAACCCTGCCCCGCCCTGTTTAAACGACTATTGATATATATTTTCTAATCCTAATTCAATGATTTAGCTGAATTGAAGATCTGTTTTATCCTTAGAAAGTCAAAAGCAACCTATGTGGTATAAATTATGCTTTCTTGTTGGAGTATTTCACTGCAACAGTAACCTCTTTGGAATAAATTAATATTTCTTGTTATTTCACTGCAAAAGTAAGATGTCAACTAACCAAATTGTTTTGCTTTTGAAATTTTCAGAGTGAAAATCAAATCTTAATAACGGTTGACTTGAAAATAGTTGGCATATTGTTTGGCATTCATTTTACATCAGTAAATTAAAAAAACGAATTAACCATTAGCAGATGAGTTTCTTTCAACATATATGGTGTTATATGATAAAGTACTTAATATTCACATATGATGATATACTTTAACATGGAAATTGCCCCTCCCTTCCCTGCCCCGCTAAATATTTTCCTTGCCCCACTTCATTTAAGTGCTTCCCTGCGTTGTCCATTAGGAGTTTGCCCCGCCCCACCCCACCCCAATTGCCATCCCTAATCACTGGATGTGTGAACAAATAATCGGCATGTTACTAATAGATTGAAGGTATTTGTCAAAGTGGAATATATATTTCATTTAGTATATGTAAAGATCTGCATATAATGGATTATAAATTTTGTGGTTCGTTATATCCAGATTCACTGAGACATGCATCGGCAATATCAATCCTTTTAGCTGTGCTGTTTGTAGTCATATGTTCGATGATGGCAATACATGCAATGTGGGAGGGGAAAACACAAAAGTTACGACTGGTGCCAGATTTCTCACATGGAGTTACCTTTACTGAACTGTTCACAACAATTCCAGTTTTTGCTACTGCCTTTGGATGTCATGTTAATGGTAAGACGTACTTTGGTGAATAAAAGTATGTCATTCTCCTTTTATTTTGGGTGACGTTCTTTGTTACTTTTGTTCTATCCTCTTCTATTTATTTACTTTTGATGAGTTTATTCACTCTCAGAGGTTATTTTTGCTTGCAGTTCATCCAATCAGAGCTGAGCTGGGAAGGCCATCTGACATGACATCCGCTGTTCGCATTTCCTTGATATTATGTGTTGTCATTTACTTTGCTGTGGGATTCTTTGGGTACCTATTGTTTGGGGATTCGATCATGGCTGACATGCTGGTTAACTTTGATCAAGCCTCTGACTCTCTAATTGGTACAGCACTTAACGATATTGTTCGATTGAGTTATGCCATTCATCTCATGCTGGTGTTTCCCGTGATGAATTATTCTCTGAGGGTTAACGTTGATGAACTATTCTTTCCTAAAAGACCTTTGTTGGCCACAGAAACATTAAGATTCTTTTCCCTTACCTGTATTTTACTTGCATTCATTTACGGAGGTGCTGTAGCCTTTCCAAATATTTGGTACTTCTTTCAGTTCATGGGAACGACAACAGTCATGTGCATCATGTTCATATTCCCGAGCTCAATAGTTCTTAGGTGAGCTACTTCAATCTTGGTTTCATATAAAGAAACTTTATCCTTATTACAATATCTGCCTATTCTTCAACAGAAAACAGAGAGAATTGTTCTCTTTGAAATGACAGAAATCTCTATATAAGTTGCGGAGTTATTTTTATCAAACTTCCCACTCACTGCTGCTATGATGTTTTTTCTCAGGGATGCTCACAACATATCTACAACTCGGGAAAAGATATTGGCTGTACTGGTGATCATCTTTGCCATTGGGACTAGTTCAGTTGCCATATACTCTAATATCGTGACTTATATTGCCAACAAATGAACAACTTTGCCGGGTTGCGCTCTCAGAGAATCAGTTGATCGATGCTGGAAGTTGGTTTAATTATGTATAGAGATCAGAAGAAGTTCTAATGAGCATTGGAAAATCATCAGTAAGCCAATGAGAAATGAGACCAGCTTGTTCTTAGCCAACGCCTTCATGGTTATCTTATCCAGGCAAAGGGGAAAGAACTCTTTGGTATCTTCATGGCTGTTCTTCTTTTATGCTAAAGCCATATGAAGCAACTGCTTTGCTCAAACTGTTGAGGATCTTACCTGATTTAGTTTTTTCTTTTCCAGAATTTTATCTTCACCTAGGAAAATAGGGAAGTCATACCTGTGAAATAATGATAATTCAAGAAATAATTTGGTTATTTTTCTTTTTCAATTTGAAGACAATATTTTTCTTACATTAGTGGGATGGAGGACATGTACGATGGAGTTAAGATTAGGATGAGGACAGTGGGGGATACTCGAAGCTCTTCCTCAATACTTATGGGATTGCACTAGGGGCCGGCTCTTAGCCCCTTTTTTTCTCACACTAGTTATAGATGAATGGACGTATAGCATGTATAAGGTGAAGTTTCATGGTGTGTGTAATTCACAGATAATATAGTACTGATTGACAATGCTTACGGCAGGATCGAAGATTGAATACTTAGAGTGAACTGTGTAAGTTCAGTGGCCATACGCATGAGGTCGGCGTGGAAGTGAAGTTTGATGCTCAGGTCATCCAAAAGAGAGGATGTTTCAAATATGTGGAGTTCCTAATTCAAGTTAATGGTAGATTGAAATGATACCACACATTATATTGGTGTAGAATGGGCAAAATGGAGGCTTGTCTCCAGAGTTTTATGTGATAAGAGGGTACCGCCAAATTTTAAAAGTAAGTTTTATGGAATGATGGTTAGAAAGACTATGTTTTATGTGGTGGTACATTAGCCAATCAAGAACTCTCATGATCAGAAAATGGAAGTTGGAAGTTGCTAAGATGAGGATGTTGAGGTGCATGTGTGGATATACTAGGAGATATAAAATTAGGAATGAAGATATTCAGGACAAGGTATGAGTGACCACATAGCGGACAAGATAAAGAAAGTGGATTGAGATGGTTTGAACATGTGAAAAAGAGAAGCGTAGAAGCAGTGAAAGATATAAGAGTTTGGCAATTGGGGGGTGGCCGGGGTGTCAGGAGAGTTAGAATCATGTCGAAGAAGTATAGGGGAGGTGATTAGATAAGACATAATGCATCTTTAGGTTATTGAACATGACCTTACGTAAGAGGTTTTAGATGTGATGGATTGAAGTAGAATGTTAGTTAGTAGTTGAGCATTCTCTCGATTGAGGTAGAAGGTTAGTTAGTAGTTGAGCATTCTCTCGCTTTTCTGCGGGACAGGTTTGCGGTCGAACTTGGACCTTCTTTCTTCCAATAGTATTTAACACTATTTTTGTAATTTTTTGTTCTTCAATTTCGATTATTACTTTTCCTTGTGCTTTGTTATTACATTATTTTATTATTGTTATTGTTCTTTCTTCAGCTTATTGTAAATTGCTCTCCATTTCGTATTATTTCATTGTTGTAACTGTCTAGTTTATGTTGTCCATTTTCAAATTATTTAGAAAATGTTTTGTTGAGGATCTTCTGAAAAACAATATTTTTATCTCTATGAGGTAGGACTAAGAGACCTCCCCGGAGCTCAATTGGGAAATTATACTAAATATATTCTTATACAAATAATGAACTAAGGATACGAAATATTCTATACGAAGTAGAAAACAAATACAAAATCAAATAGTACAAGGAAATCAATCAATTATAAGTAGGGGTGTTCACGAAAAATCGAAAAATAATCATATAACCAAAAGGGAATCTCAAATAGTAGATACATGCAAAACAACAAACTGACAATAGTATTTTTCTGTTTCGTGCTAGAGTCTCATTCATAAATATATCTCAAAATAATATTAAAGTTTTTTTTTTCTTGAATTAGAAAAAATAATCAGCTTTGATCAATTAGGTTTTATCAAATTTTAGTTTGATTTTGATTTTGCAAAAGTATGTATCGAATGTCGAACCAAACTAATTCGGTTCGATTTGATTTTGTGATTTTAAAATGGGGTTTTCAATGCAAATAAGAAATAAAATGACACCAAATTATCGAAGTATAAGACAAAATATTCTATACTTTAGACAAAACAAAAATTAAGCATTATTTTTCATGGAAACATACATTTTTATAGAGCAAAAACACAATAATTAGATGCAATTTCGATTCTTCATAAGATGCTTCACTAACAAAAAAGAAGGTTTATAGACTAGGCATACATTAATTAGATGCCATTTCAATTCCTTCTTTGTAAATTATGAATTAATTAATTTATAGCAACTAGAGAGTAAAGAGTATCAAAAATGGGCCAAAAAGTTTTGGATCAAAGTTAAATATAATTTAGATTTTAAAATATTTTTAAAAAGGAAAAGGGTCAAATATACCCATGTACTATGTAAAATAGTTTAAATATATCCGTAGTTATATTTGTGTGCTAAATATACCCCCCATTATACTTATGTGCTAAATATACTCTTATGATCATAACAGAGGACACGTGGACGACTGAGATTAAATAAATAATTCAATTAAAAATAAATCAAATTCTATAACCCGCCCCGCTAACTTAACCCGACCTCATATACATTAACCCACCCAATTTGTCTTCCAAACCAGAAAACCTAATGGGCGTTTGAGTTCTTACCCAGCAACGTCTGCAACTTGGAGCTTATGCTTCGCCAAAGATTTTTGCTCAAAGGTATGATTTCTTTTATTCTTCAAACTTTATAGCCTAATATTTTGAGTATGATTCAATCTTTATAGTCTAGGGTTTCTTTTTACTTTGTATAATTTCTTTCCTTGTTTGGAGTTTCATAGTCTAAAATTTTGGGTATGATTTCTTTTCTTGCTTTTAATTTCATAGGCTAAGGTTTTGTATATGATTTCTTTTCTTGCTTCAAGCTTCATATATAGTCTACGTTTTTGGATATTGATTCGAATTCGACATAATCTCTTTTTATATATATTATGTTGGTTAAGTCTTCATTTGGTGTCGAACTTATTTGCACGACTACTCTTGACTTGTGATCCCGAAATAATCTAGAAATTATTTTTATTTGTGTATGAAAGTATGTTAAAATTTTCTCTCTTTATTCTTCAACAGTCAGTCTCTTTCATATATTATATTCTTCTACAATCATGAAGTGTGGTCCCTTTTGCATCTTTTTATTCTTCAACAGTAATAAAATATGGTATCTTTCGTGTTTTCTATTCCTTTACAATAATGAAATGGGGTCCCTTTTTAATTTTTAGTTCTATAATTATAAAATATCAAAAAAAAATTTGTTTTCTAGTATATTTCTTTAATCTGATGCGGAGATGATTAAATATTAAGTTTTTACACTAAGGATTTTCTAGTATGTTTCTTTAACAATTATGTTGCTCATTTGTTTTACCAAATATTTTCTGGGTATTAAAATGGTTCATGTTGACGTATATTTTAAATATGGAGGTGAATGGATTAGAGAGTCTATTGTCTTGTACAAGAAGAAGTTGTACAACTTATGGAGACGGTATGATTCAGACCTTCTTTCTTTTATTGATATCATTAATGAGTACACTACTCGTTTTGGATATGTAGGCGTGCAACAGTTAATTGTAAAGGGTCCATCTAGAAGATATCATGAAATAGAAGGAGATGTTGGGATTAGGTAACTACTATTTGATCTCTTATGTCTAATAAGTTCTTTCTTTATGATAAATATGTTTGTTGTAAAAGAGCGTGAACTGTTTATATATGTTCGTAAGAAAAAATTTATTTTGTGAGAGGCTCATCTTTTATCAGTTGTGTGAGAATTTCTTTTACTGTGTATAATATGGGACCCACACTTTACCCATTTCATTTCATTCATCTTTTTACTTTTCTCCTTTCATTTTAAATTCTCTCTTCTACATTACACATTACATTCACTTTTCTTCCTTTCCTTTGTAGTAGACTAGTCGTATCTTACGTTTTAATTAAAAATATGTGTTTAATTATTTTATCTTTGTATCATTTATTTAAGGAACACTTAAAGTAAATGTGATGAAAAAAATAGTTTTTCGATAAGATTAAAGAAAATGAAGATAGTGAAATTAAAAATAAAAAGTTCGTAAAATTTTACATTATAATTTTAACATAATAAATTAATTTTTGTGTTTGCTTATAAAAAATCATATATTGATTTTTTAGGATTTTTTTTCATTTTATTATTTTACAAATAAATAGTCCATAATGATTTTATTTATATATAACATTCTTTAAAACTAAAAAATAGCATAATTTTTTTCTGTTGTCTTTGTTAGAATTCATGTGTTTCTCTTAATAATTAATTATTATTTTTTTGCATTTACTTCGTAGTTTAATTTATATTTTTATTTTGATAAATTTGAGAGTGTCTTTTCATGTTCAACATTACTCGTTATTTAATTAATTATTTTTATTTAAATCAAATATTAACAAGACATCTTAAATATCGTCGTTAAATCTTTAATTTTTGTAAGAAAATAGTAGGGTCGTTGGGACTAATTTTATCATTTTCTTAGAAATGATTAGATTCTTAGATAATGCATAATTTTTTTCCGAAAAATCCTAAATATACCTTACCAAAATTTTATATTATTGTATATTTTCGAGAAGCCCACAAAAAACAAATAGCAAGAAAAATAAAAATAATTAAGTGATGAAAAATCGACTTAATTGATTTGATTTGATTTTACCATTTGAAATATCAAATTAATTAAATTAATTTTTGTTTGATAAAATTTTTTATCCAAACTAAATCATGAGAAAAGCAATCCTACTGTAAACATTAAGTTTCGAAGTCTGAAGCAATCCTACTGAAAATTAAATAAAATTTTATGAAGAAACAGAAAAAAAAGAAAAAGGAGAAGAAGATAGGAATAGGAGAAAGAGTTTTCACCCCCAAAAAAAAAGGATTAGGAGAAAGAGAAAGAAAAGAATAAATAAATGGAGCTCTTAGCACATTTTTCGTAAGTGGCACCCAAACTCCACTTGGAGAGAATGTCATACAAGTATTGTCTGCCATGTAATATCTATGTCTCTCACAAAATAAATTTTTCCTGTTCCTAATAGTGTTCAATATGGTGAATCACATTTCTCTTTAGTTGCTGAAATTGGTACTGATTGTAATGAGACTGAAAGTGAAGTTGTGAGTGATTCTTCAGAATATGATTCTGAAGAATCACTCACAACGTCACTTTCAGTCTCATTACAATCAGTACCAATTTCAGCAACTAAAGAGAAATGTGATTCACCAAATATGATTCTGAAGAACTAGAGGCTTTTGCTACTGAAAAAAAAGAGAAATATCAGAAGACTTGCATGATTATTTAGAGTTGTATAAGGGTATGTCCTTCAAGGATATACCAGAAGCAAGACAATGCATCAGACTTTATGCATTAGGAAAGAAGATAAAGTTAACCGTAGTTAAAAGTGACAGGTACAAATTGAGGTTTACATGTAGTGGAGGGGCATGTCCATTCGTATGTCATATTTCTGGGGATGCTCATACTCCTGGGGTGAGGATTAAGACTCTAAATAATAATCATACATGTTGCCTAACATTTGATAATCCTGTGGTACCATAGCTCAATATTTTAAGAAAAAGTTACAAGAAGATCCAAAATTTAAGATCAAGGAAATTAGGGCTGGTCTGCATTATGCTTTTAAGTTAAAAGCTAGCCCAGGAAAGTGCAAAAGGGCTAAAAGAATGATTTTGTAAATTTTAGAAGATGGTTTTACTGATGGTTATAACAAACTTGAGGCCATTAAACTGAAGGAATATAATCCAGGAAGTGATGTTGTTATTGATTTATCTAAGGAAGCATTTTCTAAAGGAAAAAGAAAATTTCTTTAGCTTGGGCGATTATGGATAAGGAGACCAAAAGGACTTGAAATTGGTGTTTGGAGCTACTTCAACATTCACTTGAACTCCAAAATGGAGAAGACATAACTTTTATGTCAGACATGCAGAAGGTATATTATCTAATTTCATTTCTTATCTATATCATTTATGTTAATTCTTTTTCAGTTATGTTTTTGCATTTTCAACAGTCAATTGTTTACCTTTGTTTACCTTTAACATGCAGGGATTACTAGATTCAATAAAGACGATGTTCCCTCAAGCACATAGTAGATATTGTGTGAGACATATTGAGGCAAATTGGTGCAAAAAACATGGTAAAGGTGTGTGAAAAAACAACTTTGATGGACTGCATGGTGCACTTATGAAGAAGATTTTCAAGATCATCTAAGTCAGTTGAAGCAAATGGATTTACCTTTCGGAGAGGATTTGCTAGAGTATCCTCCCAAAAGTTGGTGCAGAGCCTATTTTGATATTGTGTGTAAGAATTCAGTAGTTGAAAACAACATAAAAGAGTCATTTAATTCTTGAATACTAGAAGCACGGTTCAAGCCTATCATTGGGATGTTGGAAGATATAAGAATTAAAACAATGAATCGATTAGGGGAACGAGAGGATTTTGTGATGAACTGAACTAGTGAATTTAGTCCGAAAAGCTTGAAGTTGTATAATGAATATCTGAAGATAGCTCAAATTTGTAGGGCTGATTGTAATGGATGTAATGGATATGAGGTTAATGAGGGGGATGACAGACACATAATCAATTTAAGGGTGAAAAGGTGCACTTGTAGTAAATGGGATCTTGAAGGAATTTCATGTCCTCATACAATCAAAGTCTTGTTGCATGAAAGAATCGATCTTTTAATTAAAAAGAATTGGTATCACAGCTAGGAGGCATTTCTACTAACTTAAAAGCATAAGTTGCAACCTGTGAAGGGAGAATTTTTTTGAAAAATTGATCCTCTTCAAGCAATGGATCCATCAGAGTTTTTCAAGCTTGCTGGAAGGCCTAGAACTAAGAGAGTTTGACAGAAAGAAGAAGCACTTAAGAGCCAAGGTGAGTGGGTTGTGTCAAGAAAAGGTAGACTAATGACATGTAAAAATTGTGGAGAGCCAAATCATAACGTTAGAGGTTGTGACAAGGTATTTTATTAAATAGTTCAATTAACAATTATATGAAATATTTATATTTTCTAACTTTTTGCTTATCACAGTCAAAAAATGAAAATATGTTTGCTTAGGGAAATGAAAAGAAAAAATAGTGTAAAAGAGGTTTAGTTGATGAGGGAGAACCTTCTCAAACTGAAAAGAGCATCAATCTAACAGTCCCTCAAGAAACACAAAACGGTCAAAGTAACATGTTTTCAGACTATGAACATGATGAAGATCCTTGTCTACATCCTATAGTTATTTTGAGGCTCTTATTAGGCTTCAAATGAGACAACAACAATATATACCAACAGGGAGAAGGGTAATAAGCTTCAAATTAAGGTGACCACGATGGTATAAGTGATCCAACAATCATCCAATACAACCAAAAAGCTTAACTTGGAAAGGTAAAGATGCAATTACGACCAATCAATTGGAAGTTCAAAGTCTAGAAAGAATTGAAAAGTTGAAGCCAAAAAAGGGACAATATCAGTTTGGTTAACTTTTGTTAAGTTTGTGGACTTGTATTTTAATGATGTAACTGTTGGGATATATACTATTAATCATGTGTTAAGAAATAATATTTATTAGAGAATAAATATTTGCTCAATTTCAATATATCATATATTCGTTTATGGTGTCTATTTACTTATATAGTAGATGATTTAGTGTGTAGAGTTTTAGCTTATACATAGAGGATTAAATCATCAGTTCTTATAAGTATAAAGTTTTGGTTCACAATCTAGGATGGAAATTGGACATGCCATCGGGTACGATTTTAGCACAAGATTATATGTAATTTGTCCTGATTATGGGAACGGTATAGTTCCAACTTCTTGTGCTAGTATATTTTGTATGTATTGAACGAGATCGAGTAGAGATAGTTGTTTTAGACTGACTGACAAAAACATATTCTCTAAACTATTAAATGTACTTATATTCTTAATCCTGATATTAATATTATGATCTGTATATATTAATTATCGTTTTAATTTATTAAAAGGTGAGATTCTGAGATGGGTCAATATGCCTGATAAGTTGGATGATAATAATATATATTGGTGAAATAATAAGTTAGTTGATGAAATCCATGTCTCGTTATAGAGATTGATTGATATGCTTTTTTGAGAAACTTAAAAGTTTTCATTGTGTCAAATCTTGCAAGTGGATTTATGAATCCGACACATGAAATAAGTTAAGTAGTGCTCTAAAGGAAATTAATCATTAAGTTAAATTCGTCAGTAATTTAATTTATTGATTAGTATCTGAAATCTTAACATGGAGAATTACATAAGTGTTTAATGGGGAATTATGAAATAGAGGAGTGCAATTACGAATTTCTAGTGGAATGATTTGTAATTTATTATGGTAAGAATAATTCAAATTAATTATTTGGAATTATTTCCATAATAGGAAGCCTCGGTAATTAATTCTGTGGTCCCTATAGTGCCCATATTTAACTAGAACTCAGAATCCTATTTCTATGCAAAAAGGAAGAATAATATGAGTTTTTCTAGTCTTCTAGAAAAACTAGGTTTTCTAGTCCTTTTTGGATTAGGAAGACATCTCTATAAATAGGGATTCTCCTAACCTAGAAAAGTGATGATTAGTATTCTATTCAATGCTTGCCCACCCAAGTATTGAGAGAGTTCGGATGTGACTTGGGATCACTGTAGAAGACCATAGCTATCTTGTAGATTCGCTTGAAGATCCGTTTAACTTGGAGATTTGCTTGAAGGTATCCGCTCACGCTTCAAGAGGTATTTATCGAATTAACTTTTAATTTGTTTATGTGTTCTAGCATGATTAATGTGTTCTAGCATAAACGATATTGATTGTCTATTATTCATGTAAGTATTAAAGATCCTTAATATGCTTTCGCTGTGAATATGTTATCCAACACTAACTACTGTTCAAACAGTACTTTTGGGAAAGTACCTTTTGCAAAGTTGGGAATGTCGCATCAGAACTTAGGTTGTATTAGTTTTGGGATTATATTGTGACATCTAAACGATATTTGATGATTTCATGTTATTTTGTGTTGCATTGGCAATTTAGTATGCTGGAATCTGAATATTATGTTAAGTTTTCTGAATTTTGATTGAAATTACAGTGTTTCGTGTTGAATCGTGCAGTTTAGTTTGTTAAATATTATGTTTAGTTCTCTGAATTTTGGTCGAGATCGACAGTTTGTGCAGTTTTACTTGGGAAAAATTTTATTATGTGCTAGGCACACTTATTTTAGTTGTATGAGACTTTTGTTGGCTGCCAAATGTACAAATGGGACCCATACCTTATCTGCTTCATTTTCTTTCATCTTCTTACTCTTTTTCATTCATTTTAAAGTTTTTCCTTCTAATTTCTTTTTCCTCCTCTGTATGCTATACTTCATTCATTTGTCGAAGCCATAATTGTTTTTAAATTTGCCCAAAATATGCGTATTTTACATTTGTATATTATATATTTGAGAAAAAATTATAGTGAATGTGGCAAGAAAATTTTAATCTAATTTTTTAATGAAATGGAAGAAATTGAAGGTAATGAAATTACAAATAAAAAAATCATAAAATTTTATATATAATTTCATAAAATTGAACCTTTTATTTTTCTCTATGTATTTTATAGAATGATTATATATTTCGTTTTGTGTTTGTTTATAAAAGATTATATATTAGATAATGCATACATTTTTTGAAGGATCATATATACAATTAGATCAATTTCTTATATTATCATATATTTTCTAATAATCGACCAAAACCAAATAGAAAAAAAAGTTCAAAAAATCGATTAAATTAATTTGACTTGATTTCAACATTTGAAAAATTAAATTAATTAATTTCAGAAAAATAAATTATCTAAACTATATTGGGGTAATTAAATTTCAACTTATGATAAATAAATAAAATACGAAAAATAATAAAATTACAAAAATAAATTGAAAAGAAGAAGAAGATATGGAATTGAAGAAAAAGAATAAAAAAATGCAGTTTTTAACTTCTTCCTTTTTAGTGGGACCCGGTCTCCACTTGGCAAAGTAGAAAAGGATCTCATACAACTATTGTCTGACATGTAATATATGTGCCTCTCACATGATAAAATTTTTCTATACTTGGCAGTTGTATTGTTATAAGAAGTGTTGCTGCACTTTGAGGCTAATTGCTGCTACATTTTGATGCCAGCATTGTTGTTGCACTTATATTTTAAGGCTAAATTTGTGACTATTTTGAGATAGTGTGCTGCCACATATACATGAAACTACATTTTTTAGCCAAACTCTTGCTATATTTTGAGGTGAAATGTTGTTGTGTTAGTTAGTTAGCATATGGTCATCATTCTGCCACTTGTTGATGGCGATCATTTCGTGCATAAGTATTTTCTACCTTAAGAATTTGCAATTCTCATTCCTTTATATGTTGTAACGACACTCATCTACTTCTTGAGCATCAGTATTGGATACGTCATGCTCGAGTCCAAGAAGAAGAAGGCATGATAAGGCTGTGGCAAGTCCATTTTTTTCTCTATCAAATTTATGATGATTGATATTTTTTTCTTGATAAAGCACATAGATTTTTCTGTGTTCTTGAGTTCCTATGAGTTCCCTAGAGTATATAATGTAACTGAATTTTTTCTTATGTTTTATATTTACATAAGAGATCATTTTAACATGCCAAAAACCCCTCTGTCCGGATAGAACATGAAGCATAACTTCAAAGATTGGTGAAGATCAGTTGCTCTACTTCCAGCAGAGAGGAATCGACTATGAGAAGGCTACAATGATCTCTGAGCTTGAACTCTTTGATAAATTTGGCTGTCGAGGTGAACCAATTAATGAGCTTGAAGCTTGAAGGGTCTGTAGGATAAACAAAGCTGACAGTTAAAGTTGCAAAGAATCAGTCTAGCAGTCCATACAGTCAAGACCTCTATATAACGACTTTCTCTATAACAACATTTCACTATAATGACCAAGTTTTCTTTGAAATTCAATTTCATGTTATGTTATTTTATATTATATATATGTTCTTCATACTTGTATTCGCTATAGCAACAAAAAGATATGTGGACAAACAACTTATACAATTTATGGTGTTCTTGACATTTTAGATTTTGCTTATGGTATTACATGTAATTTGGTACGCGGGATGGGAAAACGTGGGATGGAAAATAACGTTACACAACCACACAAACAATCTAATAATAAACCCCCTCGCCAGACTTTTGCTTTTCTTATACCACGCCTTGATGATTATGCCATACGTAGCATCCTTGTCTGGTACCTGAAGTTGCCTCCTCTCTTCAAGTCAAGGTTAATTAACATCATTCCAGGCCTGAAGTCAAAGCTTACCTTGATTAGAACTAAAATATCCTTGTTTGGAATGTTCACGGTTTTGTAAGTGTCAACAAACACAGAGTGGTTCTACAACACCTATACCATAAGAAACCTGGACAATGTAGCTGTCACACCCCAAGCCTACACCCTGGGCAAAACCGGCACTTGAATACTATTGCTGGTCCCTAAGCGAACCCTTGGTCTGACTTACTTATCTGAACGGAAGGCTAAACTCAACTTACTGAAGAAGTAAAACATGTTCAAAACAAATACTTCATAAACTCTGGCTAAAATGGCACTTAAGACTCAACAAGGAAAACAACTAAAATACTACTGTCAATGAAGCCTCTAAACTAACTGAAGAGGGATGTTGGGGCAGACCCCACAACATTCTAAAAGATAAACTAGTAAAGCAATGAAAATGATGTCCTCCGGAATGCAAGGAGACTTACCACTGACTCTGGAGCTCGGTATGGATCAACAAAACAATGCGTGCTTATCCTGGGTACCTGCGTCCGCATCATAAAATGATGCAGGCCAACTGGAATCAGTACATTGAATGTACGAGTATGCGAGTTGGAATGCTAAGAACAACTCTAAGCTTGAAGTGGAGTGAGGATGAACTTACCTTAGCTCTGCTCAACTCATTAGATAAACAACTCAACATAAAGCAATAAGAACATATGCAATATATATATAAAAAACTGGTAAAACAGTGTAAACTCTTAGTTTATTAAAGATAAAACAATAATAAACTCAACTTTACTTATATACGAAAGCAATATAACTTTGGCGGGAGATTCTCTAACCGACAACCACCACTATGAGCCTAAGTAGTGATACAGCGTCTTGCCTATGCTGCCAGAAATTTCCTATACCTTCCCATCGGTATAGGAACTTACTTTGCTTAGTGGATCCACTAGATAAACTTACGTGATTATCTAAAAAGTATGATCCGTCAATTCCCATGATGGCTTCATGGTTTACATTGATACTTGAGTATAGATGAACTCTCATCGCCACATCGGTGCTCAATACTACTCCCAAAACTTATTTTATCTCATACTTTTAATATAACTTTCTTTTCTTAGGGTTGATATAATTTGTTGAACCCCTTTTAACTTTAAAAGATCCTTTTGAAGTCAATATTCCCTTTAGTACAAAACTCTTTTGTAACTCTTAGTTCCCTTTTACTCAATGTGAAACATTTGCAAACTTTTAGGGAATACTTAATTCCCTTATAGCTTTCGAGAATGAACTCGACTCTTGCTCTTTACTTAACTTGAAACTTAAGTCTTAGGGAATACTTAGTTCCCTTATAGCTTTTGAGAAATGAACTCAACTTTTGATCTTTACTCAACTTGTAACTTGAGCCTTAAAACAAAGTAAAAATAGTTGTTTAAAACTTTTCGAAAACTTAAGAACTCACTTTGACTTGTTTCTTAACTTTTAAACTTTGACTCTTAACTTCATTGATTTTGATCTTATCTTCCCTTGAATTGAATTATGGATTCAAGGATCATGATATCATGTTTATGTATAATTTCATTATGTTTAGATATACTTTAGAGTATTGGAAACAACTAAGAATGAAGGGTACATTACTTAGGAACTAGTACGAAAAGATAGGGAAAGAACGGGGTCTCTAGGGGGTCGGGGCACTCTGAGAGTCGCGGAGCGCCAGAGCCTGATGGACAAAGGCTGTCCTCAGGCGCTCTAGCTGGCACAACGCACCATATCCTGACGAACAAACTCTGTCGTGAGGGGATTTGGAGGAGCGGCGCCCCAATGCCCAACAAACGGGTTTTTTTGACTTTCTTCTTCGTTTATCAACTCTAAACCTTTCCAAACTCCCATGGATCCCACCCCAAATACTTAGGATCCCTAAATAACTCATCACCCAATAGTTTAGACCGAAAAACAGTCCGTAAACATGGATTAAAACTAACAGAGATCAATAACAATTCAACCAACAAGAACTTCAAACTTTTCTTCAAGAATTTCAAGGTTTACTTCCAATTAACTCTAAATTGCTGTAATGAATAATCAAGTTAGAGGGTGAGTGAAATAACCCACACCGAACGATTTAAGGAACACCCTTGACGAAATCCACGAATCGAAGTCTTGACGTTCTTGCGTCTTCTTCTTCCTTCTCCTCTTTTCTCCTTTCTTTCAAAGCCCTAGCCTCTTTTCTAAATGGGAAAACTGATCGGGATCAGTTTAGACCCCAACTTAATACACCAAAAATGAAATTAATAATTAATTTAGAAAAAGACCAAAACACCCTTAACAAATTCGAATTTGGAACTTTTCCCTGCTCAACATCCCAATTTCCAAAAGTCATATCTTCCTCATACGACCTCGGAAATTCACAAACTTGGCGTCATTGAAAAGCTATTCCTACGAGATTTCCATCCATATAAATAACTCACCCATACTTATTCTGAGCTAGAAGTTATGGCGGTTTCAAAATGACCAAAACTCACTTTTGAAATCTGGAAATTTTCCAGATTTCCCTACTTCTTTCCAAATTTGTTTGTTATTGTTTTTTTTAGCTTAACCTTAGTGAATTCAAGTTACGAGATATTACAATATATCCTCCTTGGTAACATTTGTCCTCGTATGAGAATTCTTTCATTAAGCTAAGGGTAGTAACATCATTTCAACACTCAACAATCAAAATCAAGTAATAACATGTTTATATGAAACCTTATAAAGTGCTAAGAAGAGAATCTAGTACCTTGATCTGCATTATCTTCGGGTTCAAAGAGATGTGGCTATCTCTTCTTCATATCCTCATCTGCTTCCTAAGTTTCTTCTTCAACAAATTGGTTCCTCCAAAGGACCTTAACTGAAACAACTTCCTTTGTCCTCAACTTGCGAACTTAACGATCCAAAATTTGAACCGGAACTTCTTCCTAGGATAGGTATCCTTAATCCCAACATTCTTTGTTGGTACTATCAATGAAGGATCACCCAAGCACTTTTTTAACATAGAAATATGGAATACCGGATGGACCGCTACTAACTCTTGGGGTAGCTCCAACTCATAAGCCATATTTCCCACTCTTTTGGAGATCCTATAAGGTCCAATATATCGGGGACTAAGTTTCCCCTTTTTACCAAACCTCATAACGCCCTTCATAGGTGAAACCATAAGATACATCCATCATCTACCTCAAACTCTAATGGCCTTCTTCTAACTTTTGTGTAGGATTTTTGACGACTCTGTGCTGCCTTCAACCTTTCTTGAATTACTTTCACCTTATCCATAGCTTGGTGAACTAAATCTGGTCCTATCAACCCTGGTTCGCCAACTTCGAACCACCCAATAGGAGATCTGCACCTTCTCCCATAGAGAGCTTCATATAGAGCCATTTGGATGCTCCAATGATAACTGTTATTGTAAGCAAACTCAATGAGAGGTATGTGATCATCCAAAATTCCCTCGGATAATTCTTCTCATGAATTTTCAACTATCTGGAAGCATAAGCTATGACCTTGCCATTGTGCATTAACAGCTGCCCAAGCCAACTTTTGATGCATCACAATGCACCACGAAACCTTGAGAACCCTCTGGTAAGATCAAAACCGGAGCAGTAGTTAGTCTCTTTTTCAACTCCTAAAATCTTTTCTCACAAGCTTCAGACCATTAAAACTTGACTGTCTTCTGAGTTAACTTGGTCAAAGAAGAAGAGATAGATGAGAATCCCTCAACAAATCTCCCGTAATAGCCAGCCAAGCCCAAGAAATTCCATATATCTGTCACAGATGTAGGTCTATGCCAACTCTGAACTGCTTCAATATTCTGAGTGTCAACTCTAATACCTTCACCAGAAATAATATGGCCTAAGAATACCACAGACTTAAGACAAAACACGCACTTGGAGAACTTGGCTTATAGCTCTTTATCTTTCAAAGTCTGAAGAACAGTCCTAAGGTGACTCGCATGATCTTCTTCATTCCTTGAATAAATCAGTATGTCATCAATTAAGACGATGACAAACAGATCTAAATAAGGTTTGAAGACTTTGTTCATATGGTCCATGAACGTTGCAGGTGCATTAGTCAAACCAAAGGACATAACTAAAAAATCATAATGCACATACCTTATTTTAAAAGGTGTCTTCGGAATATCACATTCCCTAACCTTCAAATGATGATAGCTTGATCTGAGGTCAATCTTGGAAAAACAAGAAGCACCCTGAAGTCGATCGAAAATATCATCTATCCTTGGAAGAGGATATTTGTTCTTGATGGTGACCTTATTCAACTTACGATAATCTATACACATCCTAAGGGACCCATCCTTCTTCCTAACAAACAAGACCGGAGCTCCCCAAGGTGAGACACTTGGTCGAATTAAGTCTTTATCTAACAGATCTTTAATTTTATTCTTTTAGTTCTTTTAACTCTGGTGGTGCCATTCTGTATGGTGGAATAGAGATGGGATGAGTATTTGGGACGACATCTATGCCGAAGTCTATCTCTCTTTCGGGAGGGACTCCGGGTTGATCATCAGTAAAGACTTCCGGAAACTCACTACCTATAGGAACTTACTGAAGGGAAGGTACCTCAACACCTGAGTCATTAACTCGGATTAAGTGATATTAACATCCCTTAGAAACAAAATTTCTTGCCTTAAGGTACGAAATGTAACGACCCTTAGGCACTGCTGAACTACTAGCCCACTCTATGACTGGCTCATTTGGAATCTGAAACTTTACACTCGAGTTCTGCAATCTATTGATGCATAACAGGCGTGAAGTCATTCCATACCTAGAATGACATCAAACTCTACCATGTCTAACTATATTAAATCAGTCATGGTACTCTTGTGACTAATGAAAACAGGACAATCACGGTAGTCTCTTGCTGCTAGTATGGATTCACCAACACGTGTAGAAACACAGAAAGGTTCATAAAGCTTTTCAGGGAGAATTTCAGACTGATTTGCAACATAAGGAGTTACAAAGTATAAACTTGCTCCTGGGTCTAATAAAGCATAAACATCAAAATCAAAGACTTTGATCATACCCGTAACTGGAGAGTTCTGTTGCTCTCGGCGGCTAGTGATTGCATAGAGACGATTTTCCCCTCTGCTAGTACCAAAAGTGGCTCCTCTAGGTGCTGCCCTGCTTGGTGGAGCAACTGATGAAGATTGGGCTCTATTTCCCGGATTTCCACCACCTTGCTTGTCATTAGGGAATTCTTTCATGAAGTGACCCTCCTGACCACATTTAAAGCAACTTGTCTAAACATCACGACATCTGCCGGGATGAGTCCTATCATATTTACCACACGCAAAAATCCCACTACTTTTTTGTGCCACACTACCTTGAGATTGCGCCGGTCTAGCCTTGAAGTTCTGCAAGCTATGGCCACTATATTCACCTCTGTTTCTGGGCGTAGGTTCACTAGCAGATGATGGTGCATTCCCCTTTGATTTATGGAATTGTGGTCGACTTAAACCACATTTCTGTTATCTAGACTCATTCCCAGTCTTTGCCTTCTTATTTCGGTACTCTTCTCTATCCTTCACCTTCTCTTCTTCAACTTGTTGAACATATACCATCAGCCTGGATATGTCCATGTCACCTATCAACATGGCAGCCCTACCTTCCTTACTTGAAGCACGACCCAACCCTGCAACAAAAAAACTCATTATGCTCCTTATGTCTTTCATCATCTCTGGAGCATAGCGAGATAGGTGGATGAACTTTATCCCGTACTCATGTACACTCATGGAGTCCTGTTTCGAAGTAAGGAACTCCATCACCTTGGCTTTCTTCAGTTCGCGAGGAAAGAACCTCCCCAAGAAGGCTTCTTCGAAGCAAGCCCAACTTGGGTGTGGTGCATCCTCAGCTCTACCATCTTTCCATTGATCAAACCAAGTTCTAGCAACACCCTTCAGTTGATATGCAGCCAATTCAACCCTCTCCACATCGATCACACGCATCACTTCAAATACCTTCTTCAACTCTTCCATGAAGTTTTTCGGATCTTCAGTAGTGCTTTATCTGGTGAAACTAGGAGGATTCATCCTAAGGAACTCACGAACTCTTGAAGTATCAGCCCCTTCTTGTTGAGCTTCTCTTTGTTTCCCGACTTGGTTAGTCACAACCTGACTCAACATCCAAATAGCTTCACGGAATTCAGTATTGGTAACCTCTCATTGGGGTTGCACCTCTGGTGCATTAGGGACCTCTTGTTCCTTAACATTTCTTCGCGGACGACCTCTAACTGCTCATCTGGGAGGCATAATGATTTGAAAAATATGTATAAGCACAAATTAAAGAGAGAAACTTTTAGAGATTAACTCTTCGCATGAAATAAGATCAAAGAAGTGAAACATTCCTAAATGTCGTAGCCTTCTAATCATAGATATGGTGCGTTTCACACCGATGACTAAGACTCTAAAGAAACGACTTCATAGACTCCCTAGGACTCTTTAAATCTATGCTCTGATACCAAGTTTGTCACGCCCCGAGCCTACACCATGGGTAAAATCGGCAATTGAAGACCATTACTGGTCCCCAAGTGAACCCTTGTCCTGGCTTACTTATCTCAACGAAAGACTAAACTCAACTTACTGAATAAGTAAAACATGTTCGAAACAAATACTTCATAAACTATGGCCAAAATGGCACTTAAGTCTTAACAAGGAAAACAACTTTAACTGAAATACTACTGTCTACGAAGCTTCTAAACTAACTAAAGAGGGATGTTGGGACACACCCCACAACATCCTAAAAGCTAAACTAGTAAAGTAATGAAAATGATGTCCTCCGAAATGCAAGGAGACTCACCACTGACTCTGGAGCTCGGTCTGGATCAACAAAGTGCTACGTGCTGATCCTGGGTACCTGCGTCTGCATCATAAAATGATGCAGGCCAATTGACATCAGTACGAATGTACGAGTATGCGAGTGGGATTGCTAAGAACAACTCTAATCTTGTAGTGGAGTGGGGATGACCTTACCTTGGCTCTGCTCAACTCATAAGATAACAACTCAACATAAAGTATTAAGGACATATGCAATATATATATATATATATATATATATATATATATATATATATATATATATATATATATAAATAAAAAACTAGTAAAACAGTGTAAAATCTTAGTTCATTAAAGATAAAACAATAAGAAACTCAACTTTAATTATATACGAAAGTAATATAACTTTGGTGAGAGAGGTTCTCTAACCGACAACCACCACTATGAGCCTAAGTAGTGATACAGCGTGTTGCCCACGCTGCCAGAACTGTCCTATACCTTCCCATTGGTATAGGACCTTACTTTGCTTAGTGGATCCACTAGATAAACTTACGTGATCATCTAAAAATTATGATCCGTCAATTCCCATGATAAACTTAGTTCTCTTTTTACTCAATGTGAAACATTTGTAAACCTGTAGGGAATACTTAGTTCCCTTATAGCTTTCAAGAATGAACTCGACTCTTGCTCTTTACTTAAATTGAAACTTAACTCTTAGGGAATACTCAGTTCCCTTATAGCTTTTGAGAAATGTATTCAACTTTATATCTTTACTCAACTTGTAACTCGAGCCTTAAAACAAAGTAAAAATAATTGTTTAAGACTCTTTGAAAATTTTAATAACTCACTTTGACTTGTTTCTTAACTTTTAAACTTTGACTCTTAACTTCTTTGACTTTGATCTTAGCTTCCCTTGAATTGGATTATGGATTCAAGGATCATGATCTCATATTTATGGATGATTTCATGATTTTTAGATGTACTCTAGAGTGTTGGAAACTACTAATAATAAAGGGTACATTACTTAGGAACTAGTACAAAAAGATAGGGAAAGTACGGGGTCTCCAGGGGGTCGGGGCACTTTGAGAGGCGCGGAGCGCCAGAGCCTGATGGACAGAGGCTTTCCTCAGTCTCTCTATTTGGCGTGGCGCGCTAGATCCTGACAAAAAGACTTTGTCCTGAGGGGCTTTAGAGGTGCGGCGCCCCAATGCCCAACAGACTGTTTTTTTTTTAATTTTTTCTTCATTGTTCATCTATAAACCTTCCCAACTCCCATGGATCCCACCCCACACACTTAGGATCCCTAAATAAATCATCAGCCAATAGTTTAGACCCAAAAACAGTCCGGAAACATGGATTAAAACTAACGGAGATCAACAACAATTCAACCAACAAGAACTTCAAACTTTTCTTCAAGAATTTCAAGGTTTACTTCCAATTAACTCTAAATTGTTGTAATGAATAATCAAGTTAGAGGGTAGGTGAAAGAACCCAAATCTAACTATCTCACATACCTTGTTAGGGATCACCCCCGACGAAATCCACGAATCGAAGTCTTGGCATTCTTGTGTCTTCTTCTTCCTTCTCCTCTTTTCTCCTTTCTTTCAATGCCCTAGCCTATTTTCTAAATGCGAAAACTGATCGGGATTAGTTTAGACCCCAACTTAATACCCAAAAGCAAAATTAATAATTAATTTATGAAAAGACCAAAACACCCTTAACAAATCCGGATTTGGAACTTTTCCCTGCTCAACAATCAACTTCTGAAAGTCATATCTCCCTCATACGACCTCGGAAATTCACAAACTTGGCGTCGTTGGAAAGCTCTTCCGACGAGATTTCCATCCATATAAATAAATCACCCAAACTCTTCCTGAGATAGAAGTTATGGCCGTTTGAAAATAACCAAAACTCACTTTTGAAATCTAGAAATTTTCCCAACTTCTTTCCAAATTTGTTTATTCTTGTTTTTCTTAGCTTAACCTTAGTGAATTCAAGTTAAGAGATGTTACAATATCTCCCCCTTGGGAATGTTCTTCCTCGAATGAGAATTCTTTCACTAATCTAAGGGTAGTAACATCATTTCAACACTCAACAATCAAAAGCAAGTAATAACATGTTTATACGAAACCTTATAAAGTGCTAAGAAGAGAATCTAGTACCTTGATCAGCATTCTCTCCGGGTTCAAAGAGATGTGGATATCTTTTTTTCATATCCTCCTCTGCTTCCCAAGTCGCTTCTTCAACATATTGGTCCCTCTAAAGGACCTTGACTGAAGCAACTTCCTTTGTCCTCAACTTGCGAACTTGCCGATCCAAAATTTGAACTGGAACTTATTCATAGTATAGGTTTTCCTTAATCCCAACATTCTTTGTTTATACTATGAATGAAGGATCACCCAAGCACTTCTTCAACATATAAATATGGAATACCGGATGGACCGCTACTAACTTTGAGGTAGCTCCAACTCATAAGCAACATTTCCCACTCTTTTGGAGATTCTATAAGGTCCAATATATCGGGGACTAAGTTTACTCTTTATACCAAACCTCATAACGCCCTTCATAGGTGAAACCTTAAGATACACCCAATCATCCACCTCAAACTCTAATGACCTTCATTTAACATATGTGTAGGACTTTTGGTGACTCTGCGCTGTCTTTAACCTTTCTTGAATTACTTTCACCTTCTCCATATCTTGGTGAACTAAATATGGTCCTATCAACCTTGCTTCTCCAACTTCAAACCACCCAATAGGAGATTTGCACCTTCTCCCATAGTGAGCTTCATATGGAGCCATTTGGATGCTCGAATGATAACTATTGTTGTAAGCGAACTCAATAAGAGTTATGTGATCATCCCAATTTCCCTTGAAGTCGATCACATAAGCTCTCAACATATCTTCTAAGGTCTAGATAGTACATTCTGCTTATCCATCTGTCTGAGGATGGAAATCAGTACTCAAATCCACCCTTGAACCCAAACCTTTTTAGAAAGATTTCCAAAATTGCGCAGTAAATTATGCACCCTATCTAAAATAATGGAGACTGGAACTCCATGAAGTCTTACCACTTCTTGAATATAAAACTTAGTATAATCCTCGGCCGAATAGGTAGTCTTTACTGCCAAGAAATGGGCTGACTTTGTCATTCTGTCGACAATCACCCAAATAAAATCATGTTGTCTTCGCGATCTTGGAAATCCTGTGATTAAGTCCATATTAATAATCTCCCACTTCCATTCTGGAAAATCTATATTCTGAGCTAAATCTCCAGTCCTTTGTTGTTCCACTTTCACTTGCTGACAATTTGAACACTTTGAAACAAATTCAGCAATATCTCTCTTCATGCCTTCCCACCAATATACCTCCCTCAAATCACGGTACATTTTGGTGGAACCCGGATGAATGGAATAGATGGAGCTATGAGCCTCCTCCAAGATCCTCTCTTGAAGTCCATCCACCTTAGGTAGACATAATCTGCGTTGGTATTTCAGCACACCATTTCCCCCTTGTTCAAAAGCCAATACTCTTTGGCTATGGACACTTGCCTTCAAATCAAGCAAAATAGGGTCTTGGTCTTGTTTTTCTTTCACCTCTAACACTAATGATGACTCAGCCTCATTGGTCACCACTATGCCTCCTTCTGTGGAATCCATAAGTCTGACTCGCAAACATGCAAGTCTGTGCACATCTTTTGCTAACTCCTTCTTTTCTTCTTCGACATGGGAAGTACTTCCCATGGGCAACCTGCTTAAGGCATCAACAACCACATTAGTCTTACCTGGGTGGTAAAGGATACTCATGTCATAGTCCTTGAGTAATTCCAACCACCTTCTCTGTCTAAGGTTGAGTTCTTTCTAAGTGAACACATATTGGATGCTCTTGTGATCATTGAATATATTCATATGAACTCCATACAAATAGTGACGCCATATTTGCAAAGCAAACACTACTGCAGCCAATTCTAAGTCATGAGTTGGATAATTCTTCTTATGAATTTTCAACTATCTGGAAGCATAAGCTATGACCTTGCCATTGTGCATTAACACACTGCCCAAGCCAACTATTGATGCATCACAATACACCACGAAACCTTGAGAACCCTCTGGTAAGATCAAAATTGAAGTAGTAGTTAATCTCTTTTTCAAATCCTAGATGCTTTTCTCACAAGCTTCAGACCATTAAAACTTGACTGTCTTCTGAGTTAACTTGGTCAAAGGAGAAGAGATAGATGAGAATCCCTCAACAAATCTCCTGTAATAGCCAGCCAAGCCCAAGAAATTCCATATATCTGTCAGAGATGTAGGTCTAGGCCAACTCTGAACTGCTTCAATCTTCTGAGTGTCAACTCTAATACCTTCACCAGAAACAATATGGCCTAAGAATATCACAGACTTAAGCCAAAACTCACACTTGGAGAACTTGGCATATAGCTCTTTATCTTTCAAAGTCTGAAGAACAGTCCTAAGGTGACTCGCATGATCTTCTTCATTCCTTGAATAAATCAGTATGTCATCAATTAAGACGATGACAAACAGATCTAAATAAGGTTTGAAGACTTTGTTCATATGGTCCATGAACGTTGCAGGTGCATTAGTCAAACCAAAGGACATAACTGAAAATTCAAAATGCCCATATCTTGTTCTAAAAGATGTCTTCGGAATATCACATTCCCTAACCTTCAATTGATGATAGCCTGATCTGAGGTCAATCTTGGAAAGGCAAAAAGCACCTTGAAGTTGATCGAAAATATCATCTATCCTTGGAAGAGGATATTTTTTCTTGATGGTGACCTTATTCAACTTACGATAATCTATACACATCCTAAGGGACCCATCCTTCTTTCTAACAAACAAGATCGTAGCGCCTAAAGGTAAGAAACTTGGTCGAATGAACCCTTTATCTAACAGATCTTTCAGTTGTTCTTTTAGTTCTTTTAACTCTGGTGGTGCCATTCTGTATGGTGGAATAGAGATGGAACGAGTATTTGTGACGACGTCTATGCCGAAGTCTATTTCTCTTTCGAGAGGGACTCCGGGTAGATCATCAGGAAAGACTTCCGGAAACTCACTACCTATAGGAATTGACTGAAGGGAAGGTACCTCAACACCTAAGTCATTAACTCGGACTAAGTGATATATACATCCCTTAGAAACTAACTTTCTCGCCTTAAGGTACGAAATGAGACGACCCTTAGGTACTGCTGAACTACTATCCCACTCTATGACTAGCTCATTTGGAATCTGAAACTTGACAACTCGAGTTCTGCAATTTAGTGATGCATAACAAGCGTGAAGTCATTCCATACCTAGAATGATATCAAAATCTACCATGTCTAACTCTATCAAATCAGTCATGGTACTCTTGTGAGTGACGAAAATAGGACAATCACGATAGAATCTTCTGCTAGTATGGATTCACCAACAGGTGTAGAAACACAGAAAGGTTCTAAAGATTTTTAGGGAGAATTTCAAACTGATTTGCAACATAAGGACTTACAAAGGATAAACTTGCTCCTGGGTCTAATAAAGCATAAACATCAAAATCAAAGACTTTGATCATACCCGTAACTAGAGAGTTCTCTTGCTCTTGGTGGTTAGTGATTGCATAGAGGTGATTTGCCCCTCTGCCAGTACCAGAAGTGGCTCCTCTAGGTGCTGCCCTACTTGGTGGAGCAACTGATGAAGATTGGGCTCTATTACCCAGATTTTCACTACCTTGCTTGTCATTAGGACACTCTTTCATGAAGTGACCCTCTTGACCACATTTAAAGCAACCTGTCTGACCATCACGACATCTGCCAGGGTAGGTCCTACCACATTTACCACACGCAAAAATCCCACTACACACTACCTTGAGATTGGGCCGGTCTAGCCTTGAAGTTCTGCGAGCTATGGACGCTATACTCGCCTCTGTTTCTGGACGTAGGTGCACCAGCAGATGATGGTGCATGCACCTTGAAGCACGACCCAACCCTACCTTCCTTACTTGAAGCACGACCCAACCCTGCAACAAACAAACTCATTATGCTCCTCATGTCTTTCATCATCTCTGGAGAATAGTGACATAGGTGGGTGAACTTTATCCCGTACTCATGTACACTCATGAAGTCCTGTTTCAAAGTAAGGAACTCCCTCACCTTGGCTTCCTTTAGTTCGCGAGGAAAGAACCTCCCCAAGAAGGCTTCTTCGAAGCAAGCCCAACTTGGGTGTGGTGCATCCTCAGCTCTACCATCTTTCCATTGATCAAACCAAGTTCTAGCAACACCCTTCAGTTGATATGCAGCCAATTCAACCCTTTCCACATCGATCACACGCATCACTTCAAATACCTTCTTCAACTCTTCCACGAATCTTTCTGAATCTTCAGTAGTGCTTGATCCGGTGAAACTAGGAGGATTCATTCTAAGGAACTCACGAACTCTTGAAGTATCAGCCCCTTCTTGTCGAGCTTCTCTCTGTTGCCCGACTTGGTTAATCACAACCTGACTCAACATCCTGATAGTTTCTCGGAATTTAGCATTGTTAACCTTTCCTTGGGGTTTCACCTATGGTGCATTAGGCACCTCTTGTTCCTCAACATTTCTTTGCGAACGACCTATGACTGCTCTTTTGGGAGGCAAGATGATATAAAAATATGTGTAAGCACGAATTAGAGAGAGAGACTTTGAGAGATAAACCCATCGCACGAAATAAGATGAAAAAAGTGAAACATTCCCACATGTCGTAGCCTCCTAATAATAGATGTGGCGCGCTTCACACCGATGACTAAGACTCTACAGACACGGCTCATAGACTCTCAAGGACTCTTGAACTCTGTGCTCTGATACCAAGTTTGTCATGCCCCGAGCCTACACCCTGGGCAAAACCAACACTTGAAGACCATTGCTGGTCCTCAAGCGAACCCTTGTCATGGCTTACTTATCTCAATGGAAGGCTAAACTCAACTTACGAAGAAGTAAAACATGTTCGAAACAAATATTTCATGAACTCTTGTCAAAATGGCACTTAAGTATCAACAAGGAAAACAACTTCAACTAAAATACTACCGTCTACGATGCCTCTAAACTAACTGAAGAAGGATGTTAGGACAGACACCACAACATCCTAAAAGCTAAACTAGTAAAGCAATGAAAATGATGTCCTCCGGAATGCAAGGAGGCTCACCATTGACTCTGGAGCTCGGTCTAGATCAACGAAGTGGTGCGTGCTGATCCTGCATACCTGCGTCTGCATCATAAAATGATGTAGGCCAACTGGCATCAGTAGATTGAATGTACGAGTATGCGAGTTGGAATTCTAAGAACAACTCTAAGCTTGAAGTGGAGTGAGGATGAACATACCTTGGCTCTGCTCAACTCATAAGATAACAACACAACTTAAAGCAATAAGAACATATGCAATATATATATATATATATATATATATATATATATATATATATATATATATATATATATATATATATATATATATATATATATATATATCGATGAGGGCCTAAAATACCCTCGAAGTATTGGAAATGGTACAAAATTACCCTCCATCCACCTATTGGCTCCAAAATACCCTTCTCACCCACCTATTGACTCCAAAATACCCTTGTCATCCACCTTGGGTTCAAAATTGATCACTCATTTAACAGTTTTAAATTTAAACTATTTATATTTTTTTAAAATATGTGGCACTCAACTATTTGTTGTAATTTAACTTATTAGTATAATTTATAAATAAATATACTACCTACTAATTACTAATTAAACCCCCCACCAAATTAATAAACCTGTCACATTACTAATGCAACAATAGGAAAGCTACTGCCAATGAGTGTTTTTAAAAATTTGAGGTGAAAATATATATAGAAGTAAATTATCATATATTCAAGTGTCTAAATAAAAGTTACCGATAAACTTAAAAGTTTGACTATGTTCATCTTAATTATTCTTTCATCTCAATTATGTGATGTTACTTCATAGATAACTTTTTTTTTAAAATAATATATTAAAGGTTTTAAAACAAATCATAAATATTTAAAAATTTATATTTAAAAAAGTTCATGAATTAAGTCGAGATGTACTATTTCTTTACCTTTAATCATAAATTTCGAATTCCAAGTTGAAAGAGAATCCTATTTAAAGTGTCCTCCTAAATAAGCGGCTCAACTTAAATTTAATTAGGGCTTCGATTCGGACTGGAATAATTTTGGATGTCATTTTCAGGAATCTATAATTTCGTCGTGGTTTAGTAGTATTTATGGCAATTTTGATATCATAATTGGTTTATTAATTGGGTGGGGTTTAGTTAGTAATGAGTGGGTAGTGGGTTGGTTTAAAAATTATATTAATAAATTAAATTATAACCAATAGTTGAGCGTCAAGTATATTAAAAAATATTTAAACAATTTAATTTTAAAACTGTTAAATAAGTGGTCAATTTTGAACCCAAAGGTGGATGACAAGGGTATTCTGGAGCCAATAAGTGGATGAGAAGGACATTTTGGAGCCAATATGTGAATGGAGGGTAATTTTATACCATTTTCAATACTTCGAGGGTATTTTAGGCCCTTTTCCGTATATATATATATATATATATATATATATATATATATATATATATATATATATATATATATATATATATATATATATATAAAACTGGTAATCAGTGTAAACTCTTAGCTCATTAAAGATAAAAATTAATAAACTCAACTTTACTTATATATGAAAGTAATATAACTTTGGTGGGAGATTCTCTAACCGACAACCACCACTATAAGCCTAAGTGGTGATTGATACGCTCAAACTTACTTCTCAAATAAGAAGTAAAGCGGTCGTATCAAGTAAAGAACCCAACTAAAGAGGTTGGGGTCGATCCCACGAGGAAAATGGTTCAGACTTAACGTTATTCTATTATTACTTCTATTTAGTCAATTATTCTCTGAAAACAAATAACTAAAGGGGTTTTTAATTAATAAAAGCAATTAACTAAATTAAAGTAATCAACTAACAGATTCAAGTATTGAAGTTTAATCAAGTGATAAGAGTAACTAGGGCTTAAGTGTTCCCACAGGCTCCTAACTCGGTAATTCAAACTATAACAATTCTTTCCTAATATCTTGCATGCAAAGTGATAAGTTAGGTATCTCTAAATTCTTGGTCCGGCATCTAGAGAATTTCACTCCGCACCTTGGTCCGACTACGTGTGTTGCTATACTAACCCTTATCTTTACCTCATATTAAGCATCATAATCGATATTTGACTAAGTTATTACTTCGTACCAACCTATACTAGCCTATTAGATAGTATACACTAAATCTATGTTGATAATTCTTTTCCTATTATCTACCTCCTTGGTCCGGCAAGTAACATAAGGCGAGTTCTAACATTGGCCATCCGTTAAAAAGACTTCTACACTAAAGAATTATCAATACATGCAAGACACTATTCTAGAATTGCTATTTTAGTTAGATTTTACCTTGTTATTTATCCATGGTTCCCACAATCCTAGTTATGGAGTTTAGTTACCCATGGTCATAATCACACAATTAATATTTGTAATGTAAGAATTCATGCACTTACTTTAATGAGAACGAATAAATTCCAGAAATTCACTTGATTAATCCACAAAAACACCAACAATCGATTTCGTAAAAAGTATATCAATTACCAAAACCAATAGTTCAACACTAAAACAAGAGTACTAAAAAATATCCAAGAGTCTAACCCCAAAAACGAGGTTTTTCGGACTATTTATAATAAAATAAAACCTAATAAAAGAAGGAATCTAATTAAGGAAAATCTGTCCAAAACGCGTCTGAGACGACGGCCCATGTGACGGACCGTCGTGGCCTCCGTCGCTCCATACTTGGGCTCTAATCTCTACTGCTTCTTTCATCAAATCTGTTACGCTCGACGGACAGGTCTAACGGATCGTTTCAAGCACGACGGTCCATCGAGAGATTTTGTTCCACAAGACTTAGAAACTTCTTGGAATTGGGTACTGGGACTACTCTCTGACAATCACGACGAACAAGCAGGATGGACCATCGTGGCTATGACGGTCCATCGTGAGGCTTTCGTAGTCCCACACTTGGTCAGACTTCCCCATCTTCCTTCAGCAGCTACTCTCTTCTCACTACGGTGCCACCTACGGACCGTCACATTCGTGATGGACCGTCGTGATCTCCATAGGTGGTCACTTCTGCAATTCCTGCTCACAACCTCCGCGTTCTCCTTTGGACAGATTTCCTGTAAATAAAGAGAAACCTACATCAAAAATCAATACAAAAAGGCTTTGGACATACACTAAACTTAAGAAAAAAGCATTAAAAGTACCGTAAAACCATGGTACATCAACACCCTCAACTTAAATTCGTTGTTTGTCCTCAAGTGACGCACTATGACTCACTACAAAATTTTTGTACACGAGTATCCAAATTTTATCTTTCGCAATCATTTGGCTATCAATCCCAATCATTCTCATTATGTTCATGCATGCTATCACTATTAGGCTTGAATTATGTGGATCAGACCATGACACAGACTCACTATGCACTGCCACTTATCCTCTTCAGTTTCTCACCAAGTTGCTAATTTTTTCGATATTGCAACTAGTGTCCTCACTTCAAAATAACATCCTCATTTTTCACACAATGATTTCAGTTTGAGTATAAGGATTGCTTTTCAACACTCGCTCTCAGAACAACTTCACAACTCATTTATACATATTGCCATAAGTTTTTCCTTATTTTCACTGCTTTAAGTTCGCCATAACAACTCTTAGGATCACGATAGGACTTTCTTAGCTTGTAACATAGGCTCAGGGTCAGGTAGGATATATTTAGGTATACTTTAGTGACTTGTTGCCCTCCTTGACATTTTTGACTAAGCGAACCACCTTTTATCATTTTATTTTGCCCTATTTCTCAATTTTCTATCACCTTGTTGTTTTCCCTTTCTTCTCCTTATGCGTAAGTGACTTTTCTCTTTTCTTGTGTTTTATTTTATATAATTTTTCTTTTTTTGTCACTTTTGTTTTGTTCTTACTTCCTCTTTATTCCTTCAACCCCACTTTCCAGAGTATTCCTTATAACAGCCACCCTCAACTCATGATTTTGCCATGAGTCAAGGTTCACAATACCCATGGTTGGGTCAGGGCCATGAAAAGGTTGCTTTCTGCATTAGCCACCCTCAACTTATGCTTTTGGCATAAGCTGAGGTGCACATGTCCAAGGAGGGACCAGGGCCAACACATTGTTCCCATATAAGATCAGTTGAGGTGAAAAAGAAAGATCTATTTTAGGCTCAAATCATTTGGATCAATAAGGGATTAACTTCATTTGGTTTTCTATTATTTTTAGGCTTGAGATTGACTATTTCGAACAAGGGCCTATGATCCTTTCCTACTTGTTTATTTCGGCTTACTTTTAGCAAGATTAACCAGGCAAGTTCTAGCTCAGTATCAATGGTGGATCATTCGAATTTT